>JBBBDQ010001605.1:1525000-1657500 GCA_037127315.1 Ascarosepion bandense
ACAAAAGAACCATTCAATGTTCATTTACAATTATTCACTTGGAAATAAATACTAAAAAATAGTATGAAATACATAATTGTTTTAAAACACTAGGGTGGCCTAATAATTATGGCCGGTAGTGTGTGTGTATATATATATATATATATATATATATATATATATATATATATATGTGTATATATGTATACGAATTCCATTTGTTATTGCGCGACATCGGTTTTTTACCAGGTGGTGTCTTCAGGCGATTTACAATAACTGATTTTACCATTTATCTTTTTTTAAGAACGCTCATGTCACTGTGTTTTTTTTTTTTGTTTTTTTTTTAACGCTCACGTGGCAGGGAATTTTTGAACGCGCAGTTTTTAAAATTACAAGAAATTATAACGTTTTCATCTATGGTTGTATGTAACTAATAGGTCATAATTTCTGTTCTTTCATTCAATAGTTCATTTTTGTTTGGGAATAGCATAATCGCTAACTTTTCTTCCTGGTACAGTCTACATATTTTGCCACTGTTGTAAGGCTTGGCTGTTTTCACTATACTCCACGTTATGTTTGACTCTTTTCCATATTTTGATTTCAATTTCCACACGTGGCTAGCCAATTTTGTACAGTTTTATAAGTTTTCTATTTTGAATGTAGACTTGTGATTGAACCACCTGATCTTAAATGTGTCTTTGGTTGATCCCAAATATATTTTATTTTGACCACTTAAGTCATGTACATTTGCCTTGTAAATGACTTCTTTTGGATTACAAAGTTCTTGAAGTAGGCATGTATAGATAGATAGATAGATAGATAGATATTAGTAGCCATATATATATATATATATATATATATATAGATAGATAGATATAGATAGATAGATAGATAGATAGATAGATAGATAGATAGATATGAACATACTGAGATAGATAGATAGATAGATAGATAGATAGATAGATAGATAGATAGATAGATAGATAGATAGATGTCTTGTTTAAAATGACCGACAAGGGAGATTTCATTAATTTTTGATTTTATTTTTCTCGTATTCTTAAATAATGATTTTTTTTTTTTTTTTTTGCTGGAGTATAAAAATGTTACATCGGGTGATAACTTCTTAAAAATACGCTAAAAAACACAATGTAAGGATAAAATAACAACATTAGAAAAATAACATCCTTGGAAATGGCCAGTGAAGTGGCTGAAAGCGCTTGGATAGTCGAGAATTATGGAACATATTTACATTCCTTATCTCCAGTTAAAAGGAAACATGTAAGAATACTGGAAAAATTAATTAAAAATTAATAAAATTTTTCTTGGTCGTTTTTAACAAAACATGTTTCAATGAAAGATTGCTGCTCAAATATACACTAATGTATATATATATATATATATATAGCTAGATAGATAGATAGAAAATAAAATACAGAGATTTCACATATCGTTCTTAGGGATTTCATGTTGAAATAATCATGCGACAACAATTTTGAACATTGAAAACTTATTTTATTTTCTATTAGCTCTGTAATTTTAATTACATTGATCTCTCCACCAGTATCATTTTTTAATATTCAAATTTTAATATTAATTAGGATCAGGTTCTTGGGATTTACCTTCCTACTTTTCCGTTTGGATTAAAGTTATATATATATATATATATATATATATATATATATATATATATATATATATATACTATCTTTATTACAATATTATAATATTATATCTTTATTACAATAGATATACTATCTATTGTAATAAAGATCGTTGTGTATTTATTTGCATATATTTTGTCTTCATTTTTAACGGCAGGGGTACATTTGGATATATATTTTATTTTATTTCAATCATTTCATGAACCCTGATTACCCAGAAAAAAAAGTTAATGAGAGTAGCAACCTTTAGAGGAAAGTTGTGCGAACTACAGGCGTATGGAACAGAAAATAATGGTGAAAAAAGCAAATAATGGTAAATCATGAATGTGATATACAAAGTCTTTGATTTAGTTTTTCGATGTCGATATCATATGCCCGATATTAAAGAAGAAAGAGGTGATCAAGACAGCAAATTAATTCTTAGAGGACAAATTGTTTCAGTTTTCAAATAACTTCTTGGATCAAATTAAATTCGAGAACCGTGGTTTCACTGTACATGATAACAGTAAGAACTTAAATATACTGTGATGTTTTTTTTTAATTATATATAGCGGGTGTAAACTAGTTGCCGACAAAATCCAGACAAAATCCAAAGTGTCTGAGGTCCAGGATCATTGATTAGTTTTAAAGTTTTCATTCCACCCGAACAACGCCGGGCTATCCTGCTAGTTATCTAAGTCTATCTAAACTTATTTATAAATGGAACTTTGTCTGTGTGTGTGTGTGTGTGTGTGTGTGTGTGTGTGTGTGTGTGTGTGTGTGTGTATCCGTTACCTTTAGACTCCGAAACGGCTGAACCGATTTTCTTGAAAATTTACACAGTTGTACTATAAGCGTCTGCGAGTGTTCTTAGTTAGATTTTGTGTCGAGGTACCCCCGATAAATATCGATAATCGAAAAAATCGGGTTATAGAAGAAGTAGTCCGATTTTAATCAAATTTAATACACTCATAGACAGACATAAGAAATAATATTCAGAAGTTTCAAGGTTGCAGTTCTTACAATAATGCAGAAAATTGATAATATATATATATAAAAGGTAAGATGTTTGTGTGTGTGTCTGTTTATCTGTCTGTATGTCCTTTATACAAATCCACAATTTTTATCCGATTCTCATCAAACTTCACACAAATATTCTTTAGTCTGAATTCCGGGACCATAGATTAGTTTTAAATCTTTCATTACACCCGAACAACGCCGGGCTATACTGCTAGTTATTACATATAACTGAAGAAAGTTAGTGGAACTTAAGAGGAAAGTTGTGAGAGCCACTGTTGAAGAAAAAAGCAAATTTATAAAAACTATCTCTTTTCCTTCCCAGCCATTGATTAAATAGCAGGAATGTAGTCTTGATAATTAACCAATCTAAGAGAAAGGCAACTCTGAATTAATAACCTTAAAGAGGGCAATGGGAAAACCACTCTACTATTTTTTGTTCGAATAAGACAGCAATTCACAGATGATAATGAAAAAGAAAAATGATTGCTGATGTCCTAAAGAGAAAAACTATTAAAAATAAATATATTTACAGACATACAGTAAAACTTTTGTTCTCAAATGTACCTTATCTCAAACAAATCGTTTATCGAACAAATATTTCAAGAAAAATATTCTCTAATTTTCAAACAGAAATTTAGTTCTTGAACGAAAACAAACTCAACCAAATGAACACCAGTCAAAGCAAAAAAAAAAAATCTCTGAATACACGGATGTATATTTGCTGGCTTCTGTCGATGTTGCGCACATTCATTCCTTCGGTGTATATTCATAGATATTATGTCATCATTGTATACACCCTGATGGCCCCGAAGATTTTTAGTTATAGCAGCAGATCTAAGACGAAAATTGTGAGAACAACAGTTAAAGGGAAAAAGAAAATAATCGCAAAACATGAAAGTGGAATGTATGTCTTTGATCTTAGCGGTGAATCTTTCAGTGTCGGATTCAAACAATATACAAAACACGGAAGAAAAATATATGTTCAAAGAAGCAGATTAAATCTCCTGGTAATTTTTTTCCTTCATTTTAGAACAAATCGGTTTTCGAACAACTTGGAACGAATTAATTTCAAGAATCGAGGCTCCACTGTATAGGGTAAAATATTCGGTAAGAAACTTAAAGTTTTCAGATCAAGTCTGTGAGTGATCCTGGGCATGACGGTAAACTGCATCCGGCAGCAAGGCCTCTGATTAAGAGGTTGTGAGGAACATTAAATCACCTCTTAACCCTCTAGGGCCATTCGTATCATATTTGATACAGTATGAAAACAAGCCTTGAAAGAAATATTTTCCTGAAAAATTTTTTAAGAGAAATATTTTATAAATTTCAAATGAAAGCAGTACTGGCTGCTCAGTCAATGAATACCAAATGTTTCCTTATAGGGAAATACCAGATGTTTCCTTATAGGGAAATACTGTATCAAATATGATACGAATGGCCCTAGAGGGTTAATTGCAGTTGTTCCCGGTTCACCCTGACCCGGAGTTGTAGCACTTGTGAGGGCCCCAGCTATGGGAAAATAGTTAACTTCAAAACAGGGATAAAAAACATTATGAAACTATAATATTAACAATAATACATTTCTTTAAAAAAAAGTTACTATTTCCATAACACATTTTTGAAGGAGAAACAAAATTATTCTCAGCAAAACATTTTTAATACAAAACTAGAAGCCATTTTCAGTTTTCTAAAATAAAGAAGAATAAAAACAAAAAAAATTCATTAAAATCTGACTGAATCAACCTTTTCACTATAGCCGAACATTATGAAAAAAAGAAAAAAAAAAGAAAGAATACTTTTAAACTCCACATTTTTGGCATTAAATAACCCACAGAGGTGTTGATATACCGTTAAACAAAACTCAAACTCAAACGTCTGTGTGTAATGATGTAATAGAAAACGCCTCGTAATGAGAAATCTGAGACCCGAGTTCGATTTCCAGTCGGGTCCGTTATATTCATTTACATGCAAATACACAAAACGTTTCTACTCTTTCAAGCTTTGGGTTGAATAGTAGATCAAACTGGATCGCATATCCTATTTAAGAAAGCAATGGCAACCGACTACGAGAAAATCTTCTGCCTGTTCACTTATGGTATCGAAAGAGACATGATCGCCCAAGCGTATATCACGTGTGGCACTTAACTGACTGATCTGAATAAAAGAATTGAATGGCAGGACAGATTGGGTTCTATAGCCTTGGATCGGCAACAGGTCTACTGAAGAAAGTAATAGTAACTCACTGTGGGAAAATCTTCTTCCTAGTCAGTCATGGATCGAAAGAGACATGATCGCCCAATCGTGTATCACGTATGGCACTTAACTGACTGATCTGGATAAAAGAATTGAATAGCAGGACAAATTGGGTTCTATAGCCTTGGATCGGCAGCAGGTCTACTGAAGAAAGTAATAGCAACCTACTGTGGGAAAATCTTCTGCTTTGTCAGTCGTGGATCGAAAGAGACATGATCGCCCAAGCGTGTATCACGTGTGGCACTTAACTGACAGATCTGGATAAAATAATTGAATAGCAGGACAGATTGGGTTCTATAGCCTTGGATCGGCAACAGGTCTACTGAAGAAAGTAATATCAACCTACTGTGGGAAAATCTTTTGCCCAGTCGCCAAAGCGTGTATCATGTATGGCAATTAACTGACTGATCGTGTTTACTTATACGCACTTAACACTCAGGATATAACCTTCGTCGTTTACTCCTGCACCAAGCATCCATCAACCAACTAGACATACTCTACACAGACACACAAATACATCGCTACCATCTTCCGGAATTATATACTCGAACACCAAGCACAGCTAAGATAGGTGAGATCTACCTGAGCAATGAGAAACAAACCATACAGAAATAAAAATGAAAAACACATCAATAAGACACGCAACTTGAAGTTTTCATAAATCACACACCTGAAGAATCTAAGTGGGTTGTGACCGACGTCTTTCACTTTCACACCAAACACCCCCCCCCAATCTGCATACGAACACAACCAGACAGTAACAAAATACTCACCGAATGTAAGCACACACTTTCTCGCAAGACCAACTCGAAATATACAATATTTTCCGGTTTACAAGGCACTGCGGTATGGAAGACGCACTCTGGCACTGAAAGAACATTTCTAAGAAAAAAAAAACCCAAAAAAACAAGACGTCATTCTAAGAAAAGAAAAACAAAACATCATTCTCATACAAAAACCCATTTACCAAGCCTCCCTCACATATTAGTGCGGCGTATTGTTTATAATAATCACACTTCCGATTTTGTTGGTATGGCAATGACATACAAGATGGTTGTTAATAAATATAACCATACATCTGTCATTTTCCAAGGGTGGTTTTATTTTTATAAAAATGAACTTTTTTTTTAATATGCATGCAAAAATATAAAACAATCAAAGAAATTCTATTTATATTTAAATTATTCTTTTTATAATCATATCGCCCCAGGCAAGGCATTTTACTGCCACTGTTTTGCAGGGGGGTTACATAGGAGGAATATTATGAGAAACAGTGACATGTTATAGGCGGTGTCAGGAAGTAGGTAAGAGAAGGATGATTGTGGCCATAAAGTGAGGGATCAGTTTATATATTGATTATAATGCTGAATTGATCCCCCACTATATATCCACATTTTAATAGTATAGAATTTCTTTGTATTTTTTATAACCATATCGCTCCAAACAAGGCATTTTACTGCCACTGTTTTGCAGGGGGGTTACATAGGAGGATTATTATGAGAAAGAGTGACAGGTTATAGGCGGTGTCAGGAAGTAGCTAAGAGAAGGATGACTGTGGCCATAAAGTGAGGTATCAGTTTATATATTGATTGAAATGTAGAACTGATCCCCCACTTTATATCCACATTATAATAGTATACAATTATTTTTCTTTTTATAATCATATCGCCCCAAGCAAGGCATTTTACTGCCAGTTTTGCAGTGGGGTTACATACGAGGAAAGTTATGAGAAAGAGTCACAAGGTTATAGGAGGTGTCGGGAAGAGGGTAAGAGAAGAATGACTGTGGCCATAAAGTGGGGGATCCGTTTATATATTAATTGTAATGTAGAAATGATCCCCCACTTTATATCCACATTATAATAGCATACAATTTTCTTTTATTTTTTATAATAATATCGCCCTAAGCAAGGAATTTTAATGCCACTGTTTTCCAAGGGGTTACATAAGAGAAAAGTGCATACAATGATGAAATAATATATATGAATATACACCGAAGGAATGAATGTGCACAATATCGACAGAAGCCAGCAAATATACATCCGTGTATTCAGAGATTTTTTTTTGCTTTGACTGGTGTTCATTTGGTTGAGTTTGTTTTCGTTCAAGAACTAAATTTCTGTTTGAAAATTAGAGAATATTTTTCTTAAAATATTTGTTAGGTAACCGATTTATCTGGATGGTCTCATCTTTTTCCTCATGTTTCCATGTAACACTTTTTGCCCGGGGCTTATTGTGACACTGTCACCCGGCTGGCTGGTTGGTTCGGTCGCTCGCTGGTTCAGGAACGGATCCCGCTGCGATGATGTCGAAACAGTACAAGCTATGTCGATGCTTTCGGGCCGCTGTTGCTGGTCGTGATGATCTTGTCACACACAGAAGCTGGTCTTCAAGACGACTATTACAACAACGGACCACTGCCCACGTTGTGATTTGATCTCAGAAAGTCGCGTTGTGCAAATCCAGTAGCCGTCTTTCCACCAGAACCAGATCGAACACTTGTGTACACTTGTGTTTAAAATTAAACACGGCACCAAAAAATTAAAAAAAAAATTAAATAAATAAATAAGGTCGAACACACCTGGAGAGTTACGAAGAATGACTTTATAAAAAAAATAATACAGTTGTTGGAATGCCAGTTTACAACGGAGAGGGAGAAAGAGTTCGTTTTCAAAATATCAGAGGTTTCAATCCTCAAATAAAAATGTCTTTTCTAAGTTTTGTTAAAGTAATCAGAGCTCTTCAAATTTCCATTAAAGTCTTTTCACATATTATCTACAATCAGAGCTGTCAATTCTCTATGTAAATTTTAAAACAACAAAGTTCTTTCGGGTCCTTAGCGGAGCTTAACGGAATTTATCGAAGTAGAGCGAACGAGGAATCAGAAATTTCAATTCTTCACATCGTTCTTTTGGGATTCCTATCGAAGGCGCATCATTCATTATTAACTCTTTTAGTTAATCGGCAGCAGGTTCATTTGACATTAACTCCTTAGCCATAATTTCTGTGGTAGGCGACCAGCCGTGGGTCATGGCTCCCCTAGTTGGGAACCATTTCCACAGTCGTTACATTGCGACTTGTAATTCCCGAAACTCTCCCCACAACAACTTCCGATTTTTCTCGCTGAGTCTCCATTTTTATAAATATCCCCAATCCTCTCGGGGGATTTAGCCGACTCAAAGCTTTTGACCAATGAGATTATTTTCCACCCACACGATTTGCGGGGAGTCAGGGCTTGACGAATAAAATATCAACAGCTCACATGACATAATGTCTTTCTGTCTTCTTTCTTTCGATTACACTATCTTTAGATTTTTCAATTCAGGAACAACTGTTGAGGATTTAACCCTACCTGACCTCATCAAGTAAATCCTCACATTTTATTATGACTGCGACCATTTTGTCAAATTTCCACCTGGCCTAAGATAATCCGTTTCATATATGAAAAAGAAAGAAAACTATATTTCTTCCCTGTTTTTTTTTTTGAAATTGTCAAATAATTTATCTATTCCCAGGATTTTACAACTACATGATAGTATGAAAAATATTTTTTTACATAATTTCACATCGCGAATTACGATAAAGCATAACTAATAATACCACTAATATTAATTTCTCTCTCTCTCTCCCAATTGTATTAAACCAAACAATATATATATATATATATATATATATATATATATATATATATATATATATATATATCAGCGGGAGATAGTGTCACACCCATTTTTGCTTCAGTAAGCTTTCTGGTGGATTATTTCCAGTGCTCTAACAATGATTGGCACTACTGATATCTCCATCTTTCGCTATTTTTTTTTTAATTTCTTTGGTCAGGTCGAGAGACTTTTTCTAGTTTTTCCGCTTCCGTTTCTCTTTTAATCTCTGGTCTTGAATAGTGGAACCCACATCTCTTTTTTCTCTTTATTTATAACTATTAGATTTCATCATCTGGCAGAAAGTATTTTTTCTGTCAGAATCTATTTTGTACATTTGTAAATAGCAAGAACAGCCAATCAGATATGGCAACAGTATTCAATGCATGGATGAATGGTAGATTTACCATTCATCCATACATTGAATACTGTTGCCATATCTGATCGGCTGTTCTTGCTATTTATCATGGGTTCTCGTCAGAATCCATTTTGCACATTTATAAATCTACCTTTTGTCCGTGCGTCGAATAATGTTGCCATACCTGGTCGGGTGTTTTTGCTATTTATCTTGAAGATGTCGACAAAATCCAGAGGAAGATCTGGTAATCGATCCCAACTTGTCAACACTGCATCAATCACTGGCGGGATGTGGCTTCCCTCTGTCTTTTCTACGAGTACTTTCATGGCAGCTGCAACTTTGTTTTTCAGGTAAATTAGATTTTTGTTCAGTATAAGCCTTAATATCTAATGAAAAATAGATGTATTTTGAATTCATGATATATCTATTGAACTTAATGCAAAGTCTTGAGTTGTTAAGCTATTTAACTGAAAACAAGTTAATTAGTGAACACCAGTTTCAATATGATATAAGACAGAAAAGTTATAGGAAATCGAAAGTCTCATTTCTTTTCTAAGCTTCCCATTTCCTCACTATACATTCCTAGCACCTGAAGAAGGCCAGAGCGTACAACGACCGAAACCTCGTAAACATGGCACTAAAGATTAGGACAACAGTCCGAACAGTGTAAATAATTCAAATACTCCCTCATCTCAGAAGCATAGACAAATTTGTACAAATTATTTACATTTTTCGGACTGTTGTTCTCATATTTAGTGCCATGTTTACGACATTTCGACTGTTGTACGCTCTGTCCTTCTTCAGTTACTATGAAATTTTAAACCGAACCCTTTATTTCAATCACTGGGGTAGATAGTTTTTGTTACAAATTTCTATAAAATAAAAGGGTTCAAGTAAAAAATTCCTAGCACATGAAGAAGACCGGAGTGTACAACGACCAAAATGTCGTAAATATAGCAATAAAGATGAGGACAACAATCCGAACAATGTAATTAATGTAAATACTACATTATCTCAGAAACATAGACAAGTTTGTAAATCTTGCCTATTTATTCCTTATCCTAACAACTATTTATAAAAGTGACGAGGGTGGACGTTGTGTAAGTATTTGCTTGTTTGATAGATTCGACATAGCGTCTGCATTTTGCGATCTAGCTCGACAGGAGCTGCGCTCAGATGTAGATCATAATTTTAGAACGCTAACGACACCTTGAAATTATATATATATATATATATATATATATATATGAGTCACGAAGGTGGACGTTGTGTAAGTATTTGTTTGTTTGATAGATTCGACTTAGCGTCTGCATTTTGCGGTCTAGCTCGACGAGAACGATAACGTCACCTTGAAATTTTTCAGAAAGCCAAAATTAGGCGTGGAAAAATATATATTATCACCCCACAATATCAGGGATCAGTTTATGTATTTATTATAATATAGAATCGATCACCAAACTTTACCTATATCTATATATATTGCTCTCCTCCTCCTACCCTAAACCAATAGAGACATTCTATACTGTTATCTATATCTATAAAAGAGACGAGTGTGGAGACTGTGTAAGTATTTGTTATGTAAATTCATCATACGTTTTATTCTTATTATTCCTTAAACTACCCGAGTGAAACCGGGCTAAACTGCTATCGAAAACTAGAAAAGTAACGAGTGTGGACGTTGTGTAAGTATTTGCTATGTAAACTCATCATGTTTTTTATTCTTATTTTTCCTTAAACTGCCTGAGTGAAACCAGGCTAAATTGATAGTAAATTCTTATAATAAAAAAGACCCAACCTGCAACAAGATAGTAAAAAAAAAAAGTTGTGAATGAATATAAGTATTTATTGTAACAATAATTTATCGTAAATAATCAGGACTGTAGAAATAAATATATAATACTGTTTGATTATAAACAGAATATCTACTTAAATACAAGTATCGATCAAAAACAATGTTCAAACAAATCATTTCATATATATATATATATATATATATATATATATATATATATATATATGCCTTTTTAAGTAAAGGCCTTTTTCTAATACTTCAACGTTTTTAGGAAGCTAGGTTTTTGAATATGTCCAGCGTCTGTAATATATAAAAAAATTTTTTTCCTTTCTTTTCTTTTCTTTTTCCCTCCCTTCCTTCCTTTATCTCTCTTATCTCCCACTTTTTTCCGTGTTGTTTAACCTTACATCAATTCAACACGGCCGTCTGTTAATTTTTAAGTTACACTTCTCTTTTCTTTTTTTGCGAACGCAGACGATGTCAATTTTTTCTTTTCTTGGTTATTTGTTTTTATTTTGTTTTATCTTTTTCTTTTTTCTTTTTCTTTTTTCTTTTCTTTTTTAACTTCTTTGTAAATCTATTTAAAAAGGAAAATTAGACTGATTTTTTCTGTTGCTGAGGTGATGCGTTATCCCCCGTGGGAATTTTCATATCGAAATAGTCATTCAACATCATTGAATTAATCATTTTTTAATTTATATATATATATATATTTATATATATATATATGCACACAAATGTTATTCAGATGTAAATACAGCAGTGCTCAGTGTATATATATATATATATAGTGTATGTGTGTGTGTATGTATGTATGTATATGTGTGTGAGTGTGTGTATGTGTGAGTGTGTGTATGTGTGTGAACGTGTGTGAGTACAACAGATCATTAACAATTTTTTTTTGTATTTTTTATAATCATTTCATCCCAGGCAAAGCAGGAAAAATCATTTTAAATTTTAAGCGTCCCCTCTGCTTCATGTGCATATGTAGTTGCCTCAATGCAAATATCACTTTAGTCCGATGATGTCCTAAAGGAAAAAAAGTCGTCACGCGAAAACTTTTTCAATGTTCTCATAAGCTTTATCATTCGAGACCGGAACCAGAAAAATTTTGCGAATCCTAGAAAAAAATCTTTAATAATTTTTTTATTTGTATCGCCCATAAACATTTCACTCCAATCAAAGCAGGTACGCCATTGGGGTGCAGGGGTGACAGTGTGAGAAAAAAGGAAAATGTATAGTGCATTTTGAAGAAAGGATAAGAGAAGGGTGAGAATCAAAGAGATAGCAATTGATGTTGCATTTAAACTTTTGGAGATTGTAGCTATCAGGGAAGAGAAACGACGAGGTACATTGGGTATTGAAGAAAAGATAAAAGATAAATGGGATTCAAGAAGATAGAAGATGACAATTGATGTTGCATTTAAACTTTTGGAGATTGTAGCTATCAGGGAAGAGAAAAGACTAGGTACATTGGGTATTGAAGAAAAGATAAAAGATAAATGGGATTCAAGAAGATAGAAGATGACAATTGATGTTGCATTTAAACTTTTGGAGATTGTAGCTATCAGGGAAGAGAAAAGACTAGGTACATTGGGTATTGAAGAAAAGATAAAAGATAAATGGGATTCAAGAAGATAGAAGATGACAATTGACGTTGCATTTAAACTTTTGGAGATTGTAGCTATCAGGGAAGAGAAAAGACTAGGTACATTGGGTATTGAAGAAAGGATAAAAGATGAATGGGATTCAAGAAGATAGAAGATGACAATTGACGTTGCATTTAAACTTTTGGAGATTGTAGCTATCAGGGAAGAGAAAAGACTAGGTACATTGGGTATTGAAGAAAAGATAAAAGATAAATGGGATTCTAGAAGATAGAAGATGACAATTGACGTTGCATTTAAACTTTTGGAGATTGTAGCTATCACGGAAGAGAAAAGACTAGGTAAATGGGTTATTGAAGAAAGGATATGAGCAGGATGGGAATCAAGGAGTTAAAAGGTGACATTTGATGTTGCATTTAATCTTTTGAATATTGTAGCTATCGGGGAAGCAAGTAAACGGAAATGAGTCCTACAAACGGGAAGCGCGAGAAAAGAAACTGTTAAAGTAGAAAAGATGATTAATTTTGATTATTTCAGTGTGGTAACTTGATGCCAATCTAATAGCACACACAAATTCATGTGGTCGGGGAACCAGGGAAAGAAATTCGTCAGAGCAACAGCTATAAAATACTTGTAGAAAAGGCAGAGGGAAGCCACATCACATCAAAGTGACTGAAGGTGGGTTGCCAAGTCAAGATCGATTACATTGCAGATCTATTTGGATTTTGTCGAAAACCTCAATATGTCTATTATAATAATATAAGTGTGGTGCAAGGCCATGGGCATTAAAATAGCTAATTATTAAATAGAACTCTGACGACCAGAAAAAAAGTTGGGGTGAAATTTTGACAGTGATGCATTGCTTTTGTTTAAGGATTTTGTTTTTAAGATAAAAAAAAAACGTGTATAGAAAGTGTTAAAACCCGAAGAATTTTTTCGCGAGATAAAACTTGTTAACAATTACATCAGCTAGAAGTACCCAATATGCCCAATATGTATATTATATACACTGCTGAGGCACATTCATTTCCTCATGATGAGCGAAAAATATTTCATGACCTCTTTCCATATGGAAACGATAAATTGTGCTTCTCGCCATATTTATTAATACTTACGATGGCAGACGGAATTTTGTGAACACTTTTTTTTTTTCAACTGACGCGTCTCTATAACTTTGATAACGAACCGGCTTGATCAGAGCACATTTTTACCGAATTTTTTTTATTGTTTCTAATTTTTACAGAATTTTTTTTATTGTTTCTAATTTTTTTTCTAATTTTTTCAGTTTTACGTTATTTTTCTTTGTATAGATTTTGATATTTTTTGACATTTTTCTCTCACTCTCACTCTCTCTCTCTCTCTTTCTCACCCACTCTCACTCTCTTTCTATATATATATAAACATATATATATATATGTGCAACAATCTCTGTTTTATGCAGGTCTGATTAAAAATGACAAGATATTATGGTTAATTTTTTATGTAATTTTTTTATGTGATTTCATAATTTTTTTTCTCATGAGAACATAAATTAGAGACAAATTGTCTGAATGTTTTGTTTATATGTATATACTAGCAGTATAGCCCGGCGTTGCTCGGGTGTAATGAAAGCTTTAAAACTAATCCATGGTCCTGGAGCTCAGACTCATTGGACGTTGGCACGAAAGACTAAAAAGCAATAGTTGTTTCCAGTTAAAGCGAAACCGTAGACTGAAAGAAAAATGAATGGATGTAAGTCAAATTTTGATTTCCTGGTATCGATATCAAATAAGTTTTTTCGTCGTATACTGAATTTTGAAGGCTAGATAAGACCTCTGAGTAAATGATATCATGGCTGAGACTAAGAACTACAATTATACCCACTTAGCGCCAAACCCGACGCAAAATCTAAAATAAAAGGGCTGAAAAAATACAGACATACAGGCAGATAAACAGACACACACAAAAACATCTTGCCTTTTATATATATATATATATATATATATATATATATATATATATAATCTATTTTCTGCACTATTGTAAGAACTGCAGCCTTGAAACTTCTGAATATCGTTTCTTATATCTTTGTCTATGAGTGTATCAAATTTGATTAAAATCGGACCACTCCTTCTATAATCCGATTTTTCGATTATCGATTTTCGATATTTATCGGGGGTACCTCGACACAAACCCTAGCTAAGAACACTCGCAGACGCTTATCGTACAACTGTGTAAATTTTCAAGAAAATTGGTTCAGACGTTTCGGAGTCTATAGGTAACGAACACACATACACACACAGACACACAAACACAAAGTTCCATTTATAAATAAATTTAAATAGATAGATATATATACATGCATTTTTATTTGTTTAACTTTATTTATTTTTTAATGAATATTTGTGTAGAAAGCCTATTTATATATATATATATATATATATATATATATACTTAAATAGTACATTACAATTTCCAATGGCCTCAATCATTTGTCGAAAACCTCAAGTTGCTACGCCGGTTCAAATGAACGGGCAAGAGTCATTTCAAGTATAGAGTTCAAGTAGATTTTAGAAGAAAACGGAAACACAATCCTGAACTGGAAAAAAGAAATAAAAGCCTACGCCTGGTCAACTAAAAGGGCAGGAGTCATTAGAAGGCCAATGAAATTATAATGTAATGTTTAACCATTTATATATATATATATAGATCTTACACTCAATGGTTAAAAAAAAAAACAAAAAAAAAAATAATCAAATATATGGGATAACGCCAGGTTTCGTAAATTTCCGTATAATTTTGTAATATATATATATATATATATATATAGGAAAGAATATTAATAAAAAGTTTTGAATTTAAAAATGTACTTTTTTTTAACAGTATTTGTTTATTTTTATTATATTTTATATTTCAGACCGCCCTCGGTCCTTCATCAGAAACAACTGATTTTTAAATTTGAATTAGAAACGTATTTCACGATAGCGTTCGAATATTTTTTTTGTTTACATCACGTGGTGTGTTTGTTCACAACATGCGGCATGTCCGTAGAGAAAGTCTGTTTGTTTTAGATAAAAATTTCTTGGAATATCTGAAAAAAAATTTTTTTAGCTATTGAAATATTTGTAAAGATTCAACACACCTAAGTCCCTATTTAACCCTAGCTTGTGTGTATTTAATTTTAAAATCCAGTATGTTTCTTTCTTTCTGCGTGTGTATGTAGAACTAAAATTGGAGTCTATTAGTAAACATTTGCAATTTTCTAAAGTATGATCAGGTTGATTAAAATGGGCTGCAATTGGGGAGTATACATTTTTTTGTCGTATATTTAGTTTGTGATTATTGAAGCGAAATCTAAAGCTATTACCGGATTCGCCGATATATCCACTGTTGGGGCAAATTGAGCAGAAGAGAAAGTAGATTATGTTTTTGCTGTCACAAATAAGGTTTGGTGGGTGTAATTTTATTTTGGTGTTGGGTACAGATATATATATATATATATATATATATATATATATCAATGATAAAAATGTAGTTTCCTGGTATGCGATATTTATCGGTTAAAGTGCTCAATATGAGCAGGCTTATCAAATTATAAAAATAACATATACTGACGTCACCACCGAGCGCTGGTCGTTTCTTTCATGCTTAAACAGAATCTTCAGAATATATATATATATATACTAACGTTCTCACCATACAAAGCCCGAAGAGCGACTCAGAACAGTAGGATAATATGCAAAATTGTATTAGCTTAAGTACGGAGAAGTGTTGCGTGTATAGAGTTAAAAACCGACGTTAAATGCCCAAGCATTTTTTTTATTTCTTTATTAGTCCTAAACAGGAATCAAGGAATAAACCTCTACGCTTTTTCAAATGAACGGTAAGGGGTCATTAGAAGCATTGAGTTGAAGTGGACTTTAGAAGGAACCGGAAAACCAATCCTAAACAGGAAACAGGGAATAAACCTCTACGCCTGTTCAAATGAACAGACTGGAGTCATTAGAAGTATAGAATCGAAGTAGACTTTAGAAGGAACCGGAAACCCAATCCTCAACAGGAACAAGGAATAAACCTCTACGTCTGTCCAAATGAACGGACTGGAGTCATTAGAAGTATAGAGTGGAAGTAGACATTAGAAGGAACCGGAAAACCAATCCTAAACAGGAAACAGGGAATAAACCTCTACGCCTGTTCAAATGAACAGACTGGAGTCATTAGAAGTATAGAATCGAAGTAGACTTTAGAAGGAACCGGAAACCCAATCCTAAACAGGAACAAGGAATAAACCTCTACGCCTGTCCAAATGAACGGACTGGAGTCATTAGAAGTATAGAGTGGAAGTAGACTTTAGAAGGAACCGGAAACCAATACTAAACAGGAAACAAGGAATAAACCTCTACGCCTGTCCAAATGAACGGACTGGAGTCATTAGAAGTATAGAGTGGAAGTAGACTTTAGAAGGAACCGGAAACCCAATCCTAAACAGGAAACAAGGAATAAACCTCTATTTTACTCTCGAATGGGAAGGAGAGCGAAATGTTTTATAGGCGAAACTATTAAAAATAATTAATAGTAAATAAAGTTTCATAGTTCAGGCGAAGATGTTAAAATTATCGAATTGACGCAAAGAATTTTGCAGCTGATTAAAATTTATTCATATTTAAAGGTGAACGTTGAAAAAAGTCTTTTTTCAATATCGTAGAGGCAAACCGGCTTAAGAATCTAATATTTTCTTTGTATGTAAGTTTTGAGAAAACGTTTCTGAAACGCTTATCAAAGACAGGAAAGAATTTCCTCCCCCATCACACCTGTAATCGAGTAAATGGGTAACTGATACTTGAAGTTTATGATTGGTATTCTTGAAAACAAACTTCAAATGATCAAATGTGTCTCGCTGTCTGAAAATGTATATTTTAATGAGAAAATTATACTATTGATGGAACTTAAATAAAACCCCTTACACGACCGGTTCTGTGCTTTATAAAAGGCTTAAGCCACGTTACATTGAAACAACGTACGATTGCCAAAGTTTAGCAACGTCGAGCCTGTTCTGTACCTAGATGGAGCAATGTTTGGTGTTTGAGGCAATCGAATGCTTGCTAAACATCGATTACAACTATTGTGTGTCAACAGGATGGATGATGATTAATGAGAGAGCGAAAACTAACAACCGTTCGGGTGCTTAGCGTCTCCTTCCTCTTTCTTCCGGATTTCCAGGTGCCGTAACCCCCCGTGACACCAGAGGTTATCTCCCTTTTATTGGTCATGATATTACAACGCTTTTTTTTGTTATTTAACTGGAAAGGGTCTATTCAATATGGCTGGAGTATTTGCACCGATGGGTCAGACTTTATGTTGGAGGAGTCATCTGTTAACCTAAGTGAAAGTAAGATGACAATGGATTACGAAAAAAATTGCAATGAATCAGATTATTATTATATGTTTTTTTTTCTTTTTTTGTGAGTGGAGGGAGTAATCAAGTCTTTTGAGTGGCTATCTTGTCCGGCCTGAACGCCTGAGGTCTAAAGTTGTATGTTTTGCTTGATTGTCTTTAGGTTTTGGTGGTGTTATCACGAGTGTGTAGCTTTCATCTTTAAATGAGTAGTACTCGTGCAGGCTATGTGTGGGGTTTGTTGGTTGCTTAGGGATGTTTTTGAGGAAGCTCGCATTTCTTGTAGTTTGGTTGGCCTCGGGTGTGTCGGTCGTCGCCAATGTAATGTTTGGTGTTGGAGGCAATAGATGTTTGCTAAACATCGATTACTACCATTGTGGATCAACAGGATGGATGATGATTAATGAGAGAGCGAAAACGAACAACCGTTTAGCGTCTTCTTCCGGATCCCCAGTGGCCGTAACCCCCGTGACACCAGAGGTTATCTCCCTTTCATTGGTCAGGACATTACAGATGTGTGACCGCCTGGAAATACCAGGTGT
The DNA here is from genome assembly GCA_037127315.1 of Ascarosepion bandense. Classification (NCBI taxonomy): domain Eukaryota; kingdom Metazoa; phylum Mollusca; class Cephalopoda; order Sepiida; family Sepiidae; genus Ascarosepion; species Ascarosepion bandense. The sequence continues at coordinate 1,543,221 of JBBBDQ010001605.1, forward strand.
TACAAAATTATATGTGCGAGTGGAAAGCGAATGACTAATTCTTGAATGATCACTGACGTTAAGCAATATAGAGAGTGGTCAGTAACTAGATGGTGACCTCCTGGTAATTCGCTGTGTTGTAATCTGTAAATAGGTATAGAGAGCTTACTGCCATATCACGTTGAAAAAACGTAAGATTGTTGTATATCAGTTCGTCTAAGACGATTATTATTTCGACAAAATGAATGACATTTTGTGTATTCGATACCAAGACGGCAAAAATTAAAATGTAACCTAAACGACATATATGTTGTGTAAACTTTGATGGAACGATGATTATTAATTCGACAACGAGGTCCGAAAACTTGTTATCTTTTCTCTTATAAAATCGCTTAGCCTTTTTCACACCGATAAAATGACAATATTCTCACTTAATAAAATAACGACCATAAAACGTATATATAAACAAGTGTAGACAACACGACTTTATTTGCTTTTCAGGTGACGTATGGTTGAGTATGGGGTGCAGTCGGCGGTGTCAGTACACACAAATCGAGAGGGTACAGAGGCAGTGCTCGGACGCGGGTTTTCCAGTGTATTTTTCGGTCTGGGTTCGAATGCTCACGGACTGCTGTCTATTACTAATTTCTTACATAAGCGACTACGTCATATTTTGTCACATTGTTTACATGATTTCAAGACCCATATTATCTGACTTTGGATACGCTGGTTTCAAAGTTATCGAATATTTTCCTGACAAGGGGAAATATTTATCAACACAATGTCTATTTTTTTTTTTTTTTGCTCGCCAGTCTCCATATTTTTGCTGTTTCATAAAAATACACCCTTTCACAAAATTATGCACTATCTCAGAAAATATATATCATAATGACCAAATTTCAACCACGTCGAGTATTAGATAGGTGACCGAATAGGATTAACAGGTACTGTAGGCATAGGTATGCTGATGGTGTAATGGATAACAGGTCGGAATGTGGAAATCAGAGACTCTTGTTGCAATTGGTTGCTTGAGAAGGTCAGCTGATGCAAGTTTTGATGTACGAGTAGGGTAACTGATAACGACTCAGAATTGGCACTCAGATAGCCGACTTCTAATTCCGTTTGGGTTTGTCATATTCACACGCGCAAATACACTTGAAAAGGTTATGTATCTACTTCTTATAGTCCTTCTACCCCTACAGATATGGGTTAATTTCTAGCACAAGTATCAGAAAATCATTATTACCAAAAACATGTCTTAGAATATTTTCCAGTATTTGTGTATATTTCTGAGATGAGGTAGTATTTACAGTATTTACATTATTCGGACTATTGTCCTCATCTTTGTTGCCATTGGTACGACGTTTAATAATAGATCATTCTATTTGTTTATATTTCTGAGATGAGGTTGTATTTACAGTATTTACATTATTCGGACTATTGTCCTCATCTTTGTTGCCATTTGTACGACGTTTATTAAGAGATCATTCTATTTGTCTATATTTCTGAGATGAGGTACTATTTACAGTATTTACATTATTCGGACTATTGTCCTTATCTTTGTTACCATTGGTACGACGTTTAATAATAGATCATTCTATTTGTTTATATTTCTGAGATGAGGTAGTATTTACAGTATTTACATTATTCGGAATATTATCCTCATGTTTGTTGCTAATTGGAAAATAACTGAAGCCGAGATGCCAGGTAAAGAGCAATAATATTGCAGATTCTTCTTTGTAATTTATCAAAATCCTTAAATATATAACAAGAACACCAATTACATCTAGCCATTGCAACTAAGATGATCAGACGTTGCCACCAATCTTAAATACATAAAGTCTGAACATCATAGCGAGTATTTTATCCTTACAATTACGATGAAAGTATTTATAGAAAAAGCACCAGTGTGGATGTGTGTTGTGGTGCAGTGGATATCAACTCCGAACGAAAAATCGCGGAGCCGAGTTCGAATTCCAATTTTTCCTTTCACTTACGCACAAATAACCCTGAGAAAGGTATTAATCACTCTCTTTCCTCCAGTTATGGGTTAAATAACAGGACAGATTATGTTCTGTTGCCTTGGCTGGCAACCAGTGTACCGCAGAAAATAACGGCAACCTATTACGGGATAATCTTCTGCCCAGTCAGTCATGTCTCTTTCGAGAAATAATCGCCAAAGTCTAAATCACGTACGGCGCTTGATTGACTGACTAGCTAGATATAGCCGTAAGTTCTATGCTAATATTTTCTTCTATGTCACTTCATAAATATAAAAGCAATCCCAATTGTTTTCTATTATCCTCCCCTTTATTCCCCTTTTATTGCTTTCGCTCCCTAATACCGTTTTAATTTCTTCTTCTTATTCTTTCACACTCAGAAAACCCTTTATGTCTTAGTGGCTTTATTGCCTTGAATGGAGTGATATGATTAAATAACAAACTCTCCTGCGCTTTCTTGCCAAAATCCCGCCAAATATTAACCCCATGGAAGAATCGAAATCCGGGTCTTTCATTCCTTTCATTACAGTCCTACTTTTTTCAGCTCATTCACCATCGCTCCGTTTCTTTATCCTTGACTCAACGCGCCAGCAGCTCTCAATCGAAAAATCTAAAGTCCATTCTTTCGATCTCTTCTCGTCGACATTTCTCGGTCTCTTCACGATTCTTCCTCTAAGAGTTACCAGTACCGTCTTTCTTCTCGCTCCTCCCCTTTGATCCCACGTACGGATTCTTCCCTTACCCATGAACAAGAATATTTTATACGTCTGACAGCGCCAATAAAAAATAAACTCAATTTTTACTTGCATATACACAAACACGAAAACAAAAAAAAAAAAAAAAGAAGAAAAATCATAAAAAGTATACCGTCTCAAAGAAAGTCTTTCATCTAAATACAGTTGGCTTTTTGTTTCGCTTTCCTGTGCCTCATTCCAAAAGAGACCCAGATTCACGCCAATCAACTACCCGCGATTTAATTCACGGAGAAAGCATGCTTAACTTAGGAATGCCGTATTCAGAAAAAAAAAAGAAAAAAAAAAGAAAAAAGTTACATTGGGCTAGTTGGAAAATTGGCAAAGTGAATGATCGTCTAACTTGTAATTTTCCTTTAACCCTTACTTCGCCGCCATCATTAAATGATGATTCTTCTTCTTCAATGTGCCCTGCCTCTTCATCAGTTTATATATTGATTACAATATAGATTTGATCCCCCACTTTAAATCCACATTATAATTTGTTATAAACAGTTTCCATATATCTTCTTCAATGTGCCCTGCCTCTTCATCAGTTTATATATTGATTACAATATAGATTTGATCCCCCACTTTTAAATCCACATTATAATTTGTTATAAACAGTTTCCATATATCTTCTTCTATATGTGCCCTGTTTCGTCAGGACGTATGCGATCATAGCTTTCCACGTCTTCCTATCCTGGTGGCTCTTACCACACCTTCTGTTACACCACAACCCTCGTTCCGTCATCCACTAGCTGAAGCCCATAAATCTAGAATATAAATGTATAGAAACTAGCATGGCCACAAAATGAGGATTAGTTTATATATTGATTACAATATAGATTTGATCCCCCACTTTAAATCCACATTATAATTTGTTATAAACAGTTTCCATATATCTTCTTCTATGTGCCCTGTTTCGTCAGGACGTATGCGATCATAACTTTCCCTCTTCCTATCCCTGGTGGCTCTTACCACACCTTCTGTTACACCACACAACCCTCGTTCCGTCATCCATAACTGAAGCCCATAAAATCTAGAATATAAATGTATAGAAACTAGCATGGCCACAAAATGAGGGATTAGTTTATATATTGATTACAATAGTTGATCCCCCACTTTAAATCCATTATAATTTGTTATAAACAGTTTCCATATATCTTCTTCTATGTGCCCTGTTTCGTCAGGACGTATGCGATCATAGCTTTCCACGTCTTCCTATCCTGGTGGCTCTTACCACACCTTCTGTTACACCACAACCCTCGTTCCGTCATCCACTAGCTGAAGCCCATAAATCTAGAATATAAATGTATAGAAACTAGCGTACAAAATGAGGGATTGTTCCTATATTGATTACAATATAGATTTGATCCCCCACTTTAAATCCACATTATAATTTGTTATAAACAGTTTCCATATATCTTCTTCTATGTACCCTGTTTCGTCAGGACGTATGCGATCATAAGCTTTCCATCCTTCCTATCCCTGGTGGCTCTTACCACACCTCCTGTTACACCACAACCCTCGTTCCGTCATCCACTAGCTGAAGCCCATAAATCTAGAATATAAATGTATAGAAACTAGCATGGCCACAAAATAGAGGATTAGTTTATATATTGATTATAATATAGATTTGATCCCCCACTTTAAATCCACATTATAATTTGTTATAAACAGTTTCCATATATCTTCTTCTATGTGTGCCCTGTTTCGTCAGGACGTATGCGATCATAGCTTTCCGCATCTTCCTATCCCTGGTGGCTCTTACCACACCTTCTGTTACACCACACAACCCTCGTTCCGTCATCCACTAGCTGAAGCCCATAAATCTAGAATATAAATGTATGAAACTAGCATGGCCACAAAATGAGGGATTAGTTTATATATTGATTACAATATAGATTTGATCCCCCACTTTAAATCCACATTATAATTTGTTATAAACAGTTTCCTTATATCTTCTTCTATGTGCCCTGTTTCGTCAGGACGTATGCGATCATAGCTTTCCACGTCTTCCTATCCCTGGTGGCTCTTACCACACCTCCTGTTACACTCACACAACCCTCGTTCCGTCATCCACTAGCTGAAGCCCATAAATCTAGAATATAAATGTATAGAAACTAGCATGGCCACAAAATGAGGGATTAGTTTATATATTGATTATAATATAGATTTGATCCCCCACTTTAAATCCACATTATAATTTGTTATAAACAGTTTCTATATCTTCTTCTATGTGCCCTGTTTCGTCAGGACGTATGCGATCATAGCTTTCCACGTCTTCCTATCCCTGGTGGCTCTTACCACACCTCCTGTTACACCACACAACCCTCGTTCAAATCATCCACTAGCTGAAATACTAAATCTAGAATATAAATGTATAGAAACTAGCATACAGCCCACAAAATGAGGGATTAGTTTATATATTGATTATAATATAGATTGATCCCCACTTTAAATCCACATTATAATTTGTTATAAACAGTTTCCATATATCTTCTTCTATGTGCCCTGTTTCGTCAGGACGTATGCGATCTTAACTTTCCACGTCTTCCTATCCCTGGTGGCTCTTACCACACCTTCTGTTACACCACACAACCCTCGTTCGTCATCCACTAGCTGAAGCCCATAAATCTAGAATATAAATGTATAGAAACTAGCATGGCCACAAAATGAGGATTAGTTTATATGTGATTATAATATAGATTTGATCCCCCACTTTAAATCCACATTATAATTTGTTATAAACAGTTTCCATATATCTTCTTCTATGTGCCCTGTTTCGTCAGGACGTATGCGATCATAGCTTTCCACGTCTTCCCTATCCTAGTGGCTCTTACCACACCTCCTGTTACACCACACAACCCTCGTTCCGTCATCCACTAGCTGAAGCCCATAAATCTAGAATATAAATGTATAGAAACTAGCATGGCCTCAAAATAAAAGAGGGATTAGTTTATATATTGATTACAATAAGATTTGATCCCCCATGTTATGTCCACATTAAAATTTGTTATAAACAGTTTGCATATATCTTCTTCTATGTGCCCTGTTTCGTCAGGACGTATGCGATCATAGCTTTCCACGTCTTCCTATCCCTGGTGGCTCTTACCACACCTTCTGTTACACCACACAACCCTCGTTCCGTCATCCACTAGCTGAAGCCCATAAATCTAGAATATAAATGTATAGAAACTAGCATGGCCACAAAATGAGGGATTAGTTTATATATTGATTATAATATAGATTTGATCCCCCACTTTAAATCCACATTATAATTTGTTATAAACAGTTTCCATATATCTTCTTCTATGTGCCCTGTTTCGTCAGGACGTATGCGATCATAGCTTTCCATGTCTTCCTATCCCTGGTGGCTCTTACCACACCTTCTGTTACACCACACAACCCTCGTTCCGTCATCCACTAGCTGAAGCCCATAAATCTAGAATATAAATGTATAGAAACTAGCATGGCCTCAAAATGAGGGATTAGTTTATATATTGATTACAATATAGATTTGATCCCCCATGTTATGTCCACATTAAAATTTGTTATAAACAGTTTGCATATATCTTCTTCTATGTGCCCTGTTTCGTCAGGACGTATGCGATCATAGCTTTCCACGTCTTCCTATCCCTGGTGGCTCTTACCACACCTCCTGTTACACCACACAACCCTCGTTCCGTCATCCACTAGCTGAAGCCCATAAATCTAGAATATAAATGTATAGAAACTAGCATGGCCACAAAATGAGGGATTAGTTTATATATTGATTATAATATAGATTTGATCCCCCATGTTATGTCCACATTAAAATTTGTTATAAACAGTTTGCATATATCTTCTTCTATGTGCCCTGTTTCGTCAGGACGTAGGCGATCATGGCTTTCCACATCTTCTTATCCCTCGTGGCTCTTAGCACGCTTTGCACCATGCAACCCTCGTTCCGTCATCCACCTGATCAGGTCCTTCAAATATGTTATCCGCTACTTTCCCCTGTCTCTTTTTGTCCCTCTGTCTGGCCTGTTAGTATCAGGTACTCCAAGCCCTCCTTCTTTATTGCATGCTCCAGGAACATAGTTGTCTCTTCCTGATGCTCAGTATTAATTTCCTTTTCGTTTCCATCCTTTCCAAAACCTCATCATTGCTCACATGTCCATGATATCCGCAGCATCCTTCTGTAGAACCACATTTCAGTTGCTTCAAGTTTTTCCTTTATTTTCGAAGATATTGTCCAACATTCACTGTTATATTGAAGAACCGACATCACATAGCAATCCAGTACTCTCCTAATTTTAAAAAGTTCTCCCCGTCGTCTACTTTACACTTCTCGTTCTTTTAAAGAGGATTAGATTTGTATGATTTCCTTCTTATTAAGGACTGTTTTTCCTGATCCAAATTCTACTTCGATTTCAATTCTATTTTCGATTTTTTTTACTTTTAAAATATCTGTCTAAATTCTGAAATTTCATTGACTATTCCCCCACCCTTCAACAGAACTAATTAGGTACCTCCAATATTCAGCATAAATTTTCGATACCTAAGTTTAAAATGAAATTTTTAAAATGAAAAACATTCTTGAAGATTTTATTTTAGATTTAATTAAAAGCTTAAGGACTACATTTATTATTTTTATTAAATAAAAAAATCTGGTGTATTTTATATAAAAAATATATAGATTGGAATGTCACATTTAATTTTTATTTCTTAAAATTTTCTTAAAAGCGGCCATTTTCTTAATTTTAAGAAATTTGTAAACAAACAAAAATTCATCGCTTTAAAAAATATTTTAAAAGAATTCTGACACGTTATTTTAGTAAAATTAGAAAATTGAAAGTTAAATTAATCTGATTTAAAAAAAATATTACATATTTATAGCATAAAAAAATAATATGCGACTAATTATTAACGATCCGTCGAACGTTTGACGAAGCGATGACAGTTGCTACGCATGATCATAAATGCAATTTACATAAATCTAAGGGAAGGGACAAAACTCTTAAATTGCGAAACTATTTCATAATAATAGCAATTTTAGTCAACCATACATGAAAACAAGGAACGTATTATGCAAAAATATTATTTTAAAAATAGAATAGCGTAACTACGTTTAATAATCTTTGTAATTTTGGATTCGTAATTTCTTTTCCATTTAATTATTATATAACCTCCAGGGATTACCCCAATACAAAATTTTATACAATTTTAAACTATTATAAATTATTATAATTAAAATGTAAAAAAATTGAAAAACTTGTAAAATTCATTATTCATAAAAAAAAATGTATTTCTTCAGACAATAATGTCATTAATATTGCTTATTTACAAAAGCAATTAGAAGATTTTCTAATTAAGTAATGTCATGAGCCGATTTTCATTAATATAGCACTAATTTGAAAAAAGTAGGTGATTTACAATCTCGAAAGACTCCTACTTTTACCAAAAAAAAATTATCAGGGATCACGAAGGTTATGTGAGAAATTTCATGAAATTAAGTAAGTGGGGGGGGGGGGGTAACGCATTAAAAAAATTGACCAATATTTTCTAAAAGAAACATTTCACAAATAATTTCATTCATTTGTGAATAAGTTCTGAAAGTTTCATTAAAATCGGACAATTATCTGATTTTCACAACCAATTCCAAATAAATGTGTTTCTATGGAAAAAAAAAACGCGCGCGCAAAAAAAAAATCAATGTTAAAAGTTAGCCACGGCGATGACATAAACAAAAGATTTTAACCAAAATTTCGAACGTGTTAGAAAGGATTAAAAAATTTCGAAAAATAATTAAAAAATTCTTATTAATAACATGAACATTATGACGATAAAACTTTATTTTCGTTAAGTCTGTGACCTTTTTTATCATGCTATACTGTTTTTCCCGCAACATAGTGAAGGTCAGACAGTCAGTTAAGTGCCATACGTGATACACGCTTGGGCGATCATGTCTCGAAAGAGACATAACTGACTGGGCAGAAAATTATCCCGCAGTAGGTTGCCATTGCTTTCTGCGGTAGATTGGTTGCCGACCAAGGCTACAGAACCCAATCTGTCCTGTTATTTGTCTCATAGCTAGAGGAGGAATAGAGGTATTATATTTTTAATTAATAATTAGTGGGGGATCAGTTTATTACTATATATCAATAGAAAACCGATCCCCCACTTTATGACCAGTAGAAACTTTCATCATGTTTGCAACTATTATATTCAGTCAGTCAGTTAATTGTCATACGTGATACACGCTTGGGCGATCATGTCTCGAAATAGACATAACTGACTGGACAGAAGATTATCCTGCAGTAGGTTGCCATTGCTTTCTGCGGTAGACTGGTTGTCGACCAAGGCTATAGAACCCAATCTGTCCTGCAATTTAACCCATAACTGGAAGGAAGAGACGGATTAATACCTTTCCCAAGGGTATTTACATTGACTAAATAGAATCGTCTATCGTCCGGTTTTGCACACCTCTGCGATCTTTTCAACAGAAGGTGTTTACTCGTGCAACCAGACTGGCAACTGGGTCTCACCCATTCACAGTCAAGTTAGCCAAATGCAGACGACAATTCTACTCCTGCAGCTTCCTCTCTCGCACCTCCCGCCTGTGGAACTCACTCCCGTATTCTTGCTTTCCTGACGGCTACAACCTCCAGAAATTTAAATGCAAAGTCAATACTCATCTACTAACCACTGGCCTCTAGCTCTCTCCCCTCCCCTGTATAACCTTCCCTTTCTCTCCACCTATGTATCTGTCATCGCACCTTCTTTCGCAGCTTTCTATTGTTCCTTTCTAACTAGTTTGTACTCCTTACTCTTTTCTAATTAATCTTGTTACATTTATGTAACCCCCTGCACATCAGTGGCGTTTCCGCCTTGCACGGGGTGAAATGATTAAAAAAAAAAAAAAAGTAGAGATTTATCGTTTGTTTCATGTTTAGGACTGGGTTTCCGATTTTCATCTAAAGTCGACTTCAAATCATTACTTCTAACGTCTCCACCTAAACTTTGAAATGTGATTTACTTTTTTTTTCCTAATACAAGTAGATAGATTCATCTATCGTCCAGTTTACATTCTTTCCCAGTCTTTTGAACTGGCGTACAGATTTGTCCCTTTTTTTTCTGTTTGGGATTGGGATTCAGATTCCTTCTAAAATCTAATTCAATTCTATACTTTTAATGATTTCTGCCCGTTCAGTTGAACAGGCGTAGACATTTATTTCTTATTTCTTGCTTAAGATTGGGTTGTGTGTCTCCATGTGTGTTTGTCCGTTGCCTATAGACTCCGAAACGGCTGAACCGATTTTCTTGAAAATTTACACAGTTGTACTATAAGCATCTGCGAGTGTTCTTAGGTAGGTACTGAAAATCGATAATCAAAAAAATCGGATTATAGAAGGAGTGGTCCGATTTTAATCAAATCTGATACACTCATAGACAAAGACATAAGAAACGATATTCAGAAGTTTCAAGGCTGCAGTTCTTACAATAGTGCAGAAAATCGATAACATATATATATATATATATATATATATATATATATATATATATATATATATATGTAAACCTTTCATTACACTCGAGCAACGCCTGGCTATACTGCTAGCATAAAATAAAATAAGTAAAAATTTCAAATACTTTGGAAGTGTTTTGACAGAGGATGAAAAATGCGACACGGAGATCCAACGACGCATTGGCTTGGCCAAAGAAGCATTTCAGAAGCTAAGCAGAATACTGAAAGACAGAAAAATCCCATTACAAACAAAGAAAAGAGTGCTGGATTGCTACGTGATATCTGTCCTTTTGTACGGAAGTGAATGCTTGACGATCTCATCAGGGATGAAGGAGAGGTATGAGGCAGCAGAAATGTGGTTTTACAGAAGGATGCTGAGGACAACATGGACGGAGCACGTGTGCAACGACGAGGTGTTGGAAAAGATGCAAACGAGAAGAAAACGCATACTATGTATCGGGAAGAGACAAATGAAGTTTCTAGGACACGTAATGAGGAAGGAGTGCCTGGAGAACTTAATACTCACAAGTCGGATAAACGGAAGGAGAGACAGGGGAAATCAGCGCGAGACGTATTTGTCAGGTCTGAGCAAATGGATGTCGGTACGGGGTTTAGAAAAGATACCGAGAGAAAAAATATTGAGAATGACAAGAGACCGGGACAAGTGGAAGTCCATGATCGCCTACGTCCTGAAAGAACACGGCACATGAAGAAGAAGAACCATCACCCTACTCTGTTGAAATCCAAACCGAGGAAAGGAATAATCATAAAATATCCAGTTTGAGTTTTTGAGTTTGAGTTTTGTTTAACGGCATATCAACACGTCTGTGGGTTATTTAATGTCAAAAAGGTGGGTTTTTAAGGTTTTGTTTTTTATAATGTTTGGTTATATCTCACTATAAGTTAATTTAGTCAGATTATGAATTTGAGTTTGAGTGTTGTTTAACGGCATATCAACACCTCTGTGGGTTATTTAATGTCAAAAAGGTGGGGTTTTAAGGTTTTGTTTTTTTATAATGTTTGGTTATATCTCACTATAAGTTAATTTAGTCAGATTATGAATTTGAGTTTGAGTTTTGTTTAACGGCATATCAACACCTCTGTGGGTTATTTAATGTCAAAAAGGTGGGGGTTTTAAGGCTTTGTTTTTTTTTATAATGTTTGGTTATATCTCACTATAGGTTGATTTAGTCAGATTATGAATTTGAGTTTGAGTTTGTTTAACGGCATATCAACACCTCTGTGGGTTATTTAATGCGAAAAAGGTGGGGTTTGAGGGTATTCTTTTGTTTTGTTTTTTCATAATGTTCGGCTATAGTGAAAATGTTGATTCAGTCAGGTTTTAATGAACATTTTTTGTTTTTATTCTTCTTTATTTTAGAAAACTAAAAATGTCTTCTAGTTTTGTATTCAAAAATATTTTGCTGAGAATATTTTTTTCCTTCAAAAATGTGTTACGGCAATAACTTTCTTTCTTCAAAAATGTTGGTTGTTTTGTTTTTTATGGCGTATCCTCCTCGGCGGGTCATTTATTGCCAACTAAACTTTATTTATTTATTGCTGGTAATACCTTTTTCTTTCAACAATTTATTGTTGTTTATATAAGTTTTGTGTCTAGTAATACATTTTTCTTTTCGAGTATCAAGATTCATTGGTGATTTGTTTTTAAGGGTAGGGTCCACAAGTCCTACCCTTGTTATTTAATCCATAACTGGAGGGAAGGGACGGATTAATACCTTTCCCAAGGGTACCAGTGCTTAAGTGAATGCAGGGTATTCAACTGGAATTCGAATTCGGCTTACCGATTTCTCTTTCCGAGCCGATATCCACTGCACCACAACGCACATCCGTCACTATACGCTTACAGCACCTGGTATTCCCAAGCGGTCACCCATCTAAGTACTGACCAGGATCAGCGTTGCTTAAGTTCGGTGATCGAGCGAGAACTGGTGTATTCAACGTGATAGGCTGTAAGCCTTCAAGAATGTATTATTGGTAATATTTTTCTTTCAAAAATGTATACATTTCTATAAAAGTCTATTTTTATACTTTCATAGGGTTTTGACCCCACTTTGGGGGTTAACTATTTGCCCATAGCTGGGACCCTAACAGGTGCTAACACTCCAGGTTAGGGTAGGCTTTGGAACAACAGCAATTAAGAGGTGGTTCCATGCTCTTCACAACCTCCGAATTAGAGGCCTTGTTGCCGGATTCAGTTTACTGTCATACCGAGGATCATATAAAATACCAAACGAAAACAATTTGTGCACGAGTGTGTATGTGTATTTGTGTGTATGTGTGTGCATTTGTGTGTGTATGTGCATTTGTCTGTGTGCATTTGTGTGTGAGTGCGCATTTGTGTGTATGTATGTGTATGCGTGGGTGCGTGTGATATCAACAGTTTAAATCTTCGGTTTATCGTGTCTGCAAACTTAGACTCGTGGAAACATAATTGCTATGCCATCGTGATGGCGTTCTTCAAGCTATGAACAACGAACCCTCATCAAAAAATAAACATTTGCGACTAACGCCGGGCTATAAAATCGACATAAACTGCTCATATGGGCGGCCTTCGTATAATTTAAAAGCGCAGATTGCAAGGGCCGCGGGAATCGGCCGATATCATGTGGGTATCATTCACAGACGATTTGTTACTTAGGTACAATTTATAGCCAACTGAATAGGAGGTATCGCTGTAAAAATCAGAAAGATATTTTTAACACAAAATGTATCATCTTAGAAATGAGCTCCGGTGATTCAGACTAGCGCAATGATTATGATGATGTAGCTTAGATGCGGCGCAACACCGAAATTATGATGCGCTCAGTGAGGATTGAACCCACTGTTCCCTCTTGCTAACCATTTACACCGCATCAATTTTCCCTGTGGTTCTCTAAGCGTAGCTTAGTTTTTTTTTAATCGTTGCACTCCAAGCAAGGAAGAACTGCCACTGATCCATTTTATTTCGACATTATAATTTCTACATTTTATATCGGCACTAGCAGTATAGTCCGGCGTTGCTCGGGTGTAAGGAAAGCTTTAAAACTAATCCATGGTCCTGGAGCTCAGATTCAGCCTAAAGAATATTTGTGAAGTTTGGTGAGAATCGGATAAAAGTTGTGGATTTGTATAAAGGACACATAGTCACACACACACACACACACACACACACACACACAGAAACATCTTGCCTTTTATATATATTATCAATTTCTGCACTATTGTAAAAACTGCAACCTTGAAATTTCTGAATATCGTTTCTTATGTCTTTGTCTATGAGTGTATCAAATTTGATTAAAATCGGACCACTCCTTCTATAACCCGATTTTTTCGATTATCGATTTTCGATATTTATCGGGGGTACCTCGACACAAAACCTAGCTAAGAACACTCGCAGATGCTTATAGTACAACTGTGTAAATCGGTTCAGCCGTTACCGAGGCTATAGGTAACGGACACACACACACACACACACACACACACACACACACACACACACACACACACACACACACAATTCCATTTATAAATAAGTTTAGAATATAATTTCTTGTCTGTTGATAAGCCATAGAAAACAAATCAGTCAGTCAAATACTCATTAGCTAGACAGGCATGTGAGGGATCAGTTTATATACTGATTGTAATATAGAATTGATCCCCCACTTTATGTAAACTTTATTATTCATTGTCTGTTGATAAGCCAGAGAAAACAATTCAATCAATGGAATACTGATTAGCTACATAGGCATGTCTTTTAGATTTATTTACATTTTCTGGAATATAAATGTATAGAAATTATTATGGCCACAAAGTGAGGGATCATTTCATATATTCATTGTAATATAGAACTGAAACCCCACTTTATATCTACATTATAATTGCTTGTCTGTTGATAAGTCATAGACAACGAATCAATCAATTAAATACTGATTAGCTACACAGGCATGTCTTTTAGATTTATTTACATTCTCTGGGATATAAATGTATAGAAACTACCGTGGCCACAAAATTAGGGATCAGTTCAAATATAGATTATAATATAGATTTGATCCCCCACTTTATATCTACATTATGATTCCTTGTCTGTTGATAAGCCATAGACAACGAATCAATCAATTAAATACTGATTAGCTACACAGGCATGTTATAAGAGGAGAGTGACGAGAAAGAGGAACAAGTTACAGTCTCAGAGAATGGGTAAGAGAAGGGTGAGAACAGTGGTGTGAAGAAAGCTGCATGAGAATAGAGTGGAAAGGAAGAAGAAAATGATACAAGGCTTGTCAGGGAAAGGATGTGATTCAAAGAGATAAGAGGTGGCAACTGACTTTGCATTTAAATTCTTTGATATTGTAACTCTCAGGGAAGCAAGTATAATGAAAGGAATTCCACGGGCGGGAAGTGCGAGAAAAGAAGCTGTTTGAGTAGAAGTTGCGGTTACATTTAATTGGTTTCATGTAGCACAAGGCCAAAAGTAGTCAGTAATGAGTTCGTTCCTTACTGGGTCCCCTACACGTTTGACCTTTAAGTTAAGCTTAGAAAATCATTTGGGTATTTCTACGTGGTGTAATGGTTAACAAGCTTGCCTCGTGAGTTCTTCTTTACCGTGGATACAACCAGCAAAACATACTGAAGTGCGTTTTGGTGCAGTGGATATGGGGTCGGACGAGCCGAGTTCGAATTCCACTTGAATTCGTTGCATTCACTTTTCAGCAAAAAACTTGTGAAAGGTACTAACCCGTCTTTTCTCCCCCAGCTAAGGGTTATATAGCAGGATAGATTGATTTCTATATCCTTAAATTGCAAACAAATCTACCTCAGAAATTAATGGCAATCTATTGCAGGAAAATCTTCTACCCAGTCAGTCATAGACATGATCGCCCAAGCAAGTATGACTCTTAACTAACTGATTAATATGTAAATGCTTCACTTAATCATACAGAAGGCTCTGGGTTCGAATCAAGTCAAAAAATATATTATGAGATTTTAATAATCAACGAAGTTGAAATATATATATATATATATATATATATATATATATATATATATATATATATTTATTTATTTATTTTAATTAAGTTAAAAAAAGAGCTACGATGGACAATGAAAATGTGGAGAGCCGTGATCGTTTACGTCATGAACAGACACATGAGTTAGAAGAGAATTGATTAAATGAAACCCTGCCATGCATGCACGGATTGTCTTTGAAGCTTATATACATTCTCTGAAATATAAATGTATAGAAAATACCGTGGTCACAAATTCAGGGATCAGTTTATATATTGCTTGTGATATGGAATTGATCTTCCATTTTATATTGACATTATAATTTCTTGTCTGTTGATAAGCCATAGAAAATAAATAAATCAATCAAATACTGATTAGCTACAAAGGTATGTCTTTTAGATTTATTTACATTTTCTGGAATATAAATGTATAGAAACTAACATGGCCACAAAGTGAGGGGTCATTTCATATAGTCATTGTAATATAGAAATGAACCACCACTTTATATCAACATTATAATTCCTTGTCTGTTGATAAGCCATAGAAAACAAATCAATCAATCAAATATTGATTAGATACACAGGCATTTTGATTTATTTACATTGTCTGGAATATAAATGTAAAAAAACTAACATGGCCACAAAATGAGGGATCATTTCATAAATGCATTGTAATATAGAATTGATCCCCCACTTTATATCTACATTATAATTTCTTGTCTGTTGGTAAGCCATAGAAAACAAATCAATCACTCAGTCAAATACTGATTAGCTACACAGGCATGTCTTTTAGATTTATTTACATTCTCTGGAATACAAATGTATAGAAACTACCATGGCCACAAGGTGAGGGATCACTTCATATACTCCTTGTAATATAGAATTGATCCCCCACTTTATATTTACATTATGATTCCTTGTCTGTTGATAAGCCATAGAAAATGAATGAATCAATGAAATACTGATTAGCTACACAGGCATGCCTTTTAGATTTATTTAAATTCTCTGGAATATAAATATATAGAAACTACCACAAAGTGAGGGATCAGTTTAAATATTGCTTGTTATACAGAATTGAATCCCCGCTTTATGTCATTATAATTTCTTGTTTGTTTATCAGGTAAGAACCCACCTCTGGTCAATCGAAATAGGTAACAAATGATAATGGTTTCTAGGCTCTCCATATTCGCGCAGGACAGGATATTAACAGATGGATTGTTTCGGCTTTCCTTTGGGCTCTGTTCGTCATCTATTTTGACCCCCGGTGTTTGCGAAGAATTTTTTTTTTTTTCGTGGACCTCTCTTCTCCGATTGGTTCTTTCTTCAACATCCGTCTTTAAATTGATAGAATAGATTTCTTTCCTCAGCAACGTGTTTTTGAACTGAATCTTTGATTTCGACGACGTGTGTTTCCACGAGGTCTCTTGCCAGATGTGAGCTCCGAGAAGAGGATATGTTTGGGTAGGTAGATGTCAGACATTCGAGAAAGGTATCCGGCCATTGAAATAGGTAGCTAGTCATAGTGGTTTCTATGCTCTCCATCTTTGAGCTGGACAGGATATTAACAGTTTCACTTCCCGTTTTATAAGAATGGGACATCATGCGGTCAAGACGATATTACAGATTTTTTTTTTAACGAACTGTGCCACTGTTTTTACCACGCCGCTGTAAATATGTCTGGGCATAGATACAGGCAGGAACAGGGCAAAGCGGGTGGAATTCGAGGAAAGGTGTTTGTTTAGGAAACTGAGCTAAATAAAAATATTCCGACATTGATTTTAACCATGACTGATGAGTTTTGTCGTGAGAGATAGCACTGGGGAGCCGTGGAGAGCCCTGGGCTGGTATAGAATGGAGAGGCGTAGTTTGATATATGAAAGCTGGTAAAGAAAGTGATATTGACAGAAATCCAGCATTCGCCAAAATTAAATCTATCTATCTATCTATCTATCTATCTATCTATCTATCTATCTATCTATCTAAATCCCTTCATATCTATCTATCTATCTATCTATCTATCTATCTAAATCCCTTCATATCTATCTATCTATCTATCTATCTATCTATCTATCTATCTATCTATCTATCTATCTATCTATCTAAATCCCTTCATATCTATCTATCTATCTATCTATCTATCTATCTATCTATCTATCTAAATCCCTTCTATCTATCATATCTATCTATCTATCTATCTATCTATCTATCTATCTATCTATCTATCTATCTATCTATCTATCTATCTATCCCTTCATATCTATCATATCTATCTATCTATCTATCTATCTATCTATCTATCTATCTATCTATCTATCTATCCCTTCATATCTATCTATCTATCTATCTATCTATCTATCTATCTATCTATCTATCTATCTATCTAAATCCCTTCATATCTATCTATCTATCTATCTATCTATCTATCTATCTATCTAAATCCCTTCATATCTATCTATCTATCTATCTATCTATCTATCTATCTATCTATCTATCTATCTAAACCCTTCATATCTATCTATCTATCTATCTATCTATCTATCTATCTATCTATCTATCTATCTATCTATCTATCAAATCCCTTCATATCATCTATCTATCTATCTATCTATCTATCTATCTATCTATCTAAATCCCTTCATATCTATCTATCTATCTATCTATCTATCTATCTATCTATCTATCTATCTATCTATCTATCTATCTAAATCCCTTCATATCTATCTATCTATCTATCTATCTATCTATCTATCTATCTATCTATGACATTCTTTTAGAAACGTCAAATACAGAGAACTAATGCGAAGTATCTCACAAATAACACAAACAATTCTTCGCATGTTTTGAATTCAGAATTTTCTTTCTCCTAAACCGATTACCACCCAGAGTCATAGGAACCAGTCTGTCCTGTTATTTATTTACTGTTGTAGGGTGTAGAAGAGAGGGGTTCATACCTTTGCCAAGGGTATTAGTATGCAAGTGAATGTAATGAATTCGACTGGAATTCACTAATCCATTACTCCACTGCATATCATGTTCATACTCACATGTTTATAAATATATGCACAAATTGATCACATTCCCGTATGTAGGAAGTTAAAAAAATGATGTATTAAAAGATATCGCGCTTATGTGATCAGTGTATGAATGGTTTTAATATTAAAAGTGTTAGAAATTCAATCTCTGAAAGAGCAACATGACTTATAACCAACATCCTTGTCATTCAAACTATCGGGTGGAGTGGGGGGGTCTAGAATTTTTCGCGATTTTAGATGCTTTTTGGAAAGTGTTCTAATGGTAAGATGGAAAGTATGAAACTGAGATCCCAAGGCGAATTGGTATGGCCAAGGACGCATTCCAGAAGCTGAGCAGAGTATTAAGAGACAGGACAATTTCACTAGAAACAAAGAAGAGAGTACTGGATTGCTATGTGATGTCAGTTTTTCAATATGGCAGTGAATATCATTAAAAATGAAGGAAAAACTTGAAGCAACTGAAACGTGCTTCTATAGAAGCATACTGGATATAAAGTGGGGGATCAATTCCTTATTACACTCAATATATAAACTGACGCCTCACTTTGTGGTCACAGCAGTTTCTATACATTTATATTCCTGTTATCCAAAAGCACAAGAATACATTCCAGAAGTTGAGTAAATTATTAAGAAACAGGACAATTTCGCTAGAAACAAAGAAGAGAGTACTAGACTGCTATGTGAAGTCAGTTCTTCAATATAACAGTGAATGTTGGACAATATCTTCGAAGATGAAGGAAAAACTTGAAGCAACTGAAACGTGCTTCTATAGAAGCATACTGGATATAAAGCCAGGGATCAATTCCTTATTACAATCAATATATAAACTGACGCCTCACTTTGTGGTCACAGCAGTTTCTATACATTTATATTCCTGAGATCCAAAAGCACAAGGATGCATTCCAGGAGTTGAGTAGAGTATTAAGAAACAGGACAATTTCGCTAGAATCAAAGAAGAGAGTACTGGATTGCTATGTGATGTTGGTTCTTTAACATGGCAGTGAATGCTGGACAATATCTTCGAAGATGAAGGAAAAACTTGAAGCGGCTGAAATGTGGTTCTAAAGAAGGATGCTGCGAATGTCTTGGATCGAACATGTGAGCAATGACGAGGGTTTGGAATGGATGGAAACAAAAAGGAAATTAATATTGAGCATCAGGAATAGACAACTATAGTTCCTGTGACATGCAATGAAGAAGGAGGGCTTGGAGAACCTGATACTAACAGGCCAGATAGAAGGAAAAAGAAACAGAGGAAAGCAGCAGATAACATATTTGAAGGTCCTGAGCAGGTCGATGGATTGCGTGGTGTTACAGGAAAAAGGGTGCTAAGAGCCACCAGGGATAGGGAGATATGGAAAGCCATTATTGCCTATGTCCTGAAAGGACAAGGCACATAGAAGCAGACCTATCTACTCCTATAATAATAATAATAATGATGATAATAAAAATAATAGCATTCTGTAATAACAACAATTATTATATTACTAATATTATTAAAATAATAATAATAAAATAATGATAATAAAATAATAATAAAAGGAAATTACTGAGCATCAGGAAGAGACAACTGGAGCTCCTGTGACGTGTGATGCGGAAAGAAGGCTTGGAGAATCTGATACTCACGAGTCAGAGAGGGGGAAAGGGAGACAGGGGAAATCAGCGGATAACATATTTGATGGGCCTTATCAGGTGGATGGCAGAACGGGGGTTGCGTGGTGTAACAGGCGGAAGCGTGTTAAGATCTACCAGGGATAGGGAGACGTGGAAAGCCATGATCGCCTACTTCTTGAAGGGACATGACACCTAGAAAAAGAAACTTTCTTTACAATATATAATATACGTACGTTTATATAAATATACTTCCCTGTTAATAAATAAGAGAAAACATCTTACATAGAATAAAAAGTACTCACTCCACAGACGAAAACTCATCGGACCAGAGGGGCCACCAGTCGACACTGATAAGAAGAATTCTTCTTCTTCAAGTACTGTGTCCCTTCAGGACGTAGGCGATGATGGACTTACACTTGGCTCTGTCTCTTTTCGCTCTCAATATTTTTCTCTTGGTATTTCTTGTAAGCCTCGTTCCGCCATCCATTTGCTCAGACCCAACAAATACGTCTTGCGCTGCTTTCTCCTGTCTCTTCTTTCCTTTTATACGACCTGTGAGTATTAAGTTCTCCAAGCCCCCCTTCCTCATTACATGTCCCAAGAACCTTATTTGTCTCTTTCCGATATTTAGTATGTGTTTACTTCTTTTCTAACACCGCATCGTTGAACACGGGCTCTGTGCATGGTATACTCAGCATCCTTCTGCTGCCTAAAGCCTCTCCTTCATCTTTGATGAGATCGTCCACCATCCACTTCCATACAGAAGGACAGATATCACGTAGCAATCCAGCACTCTTTTCTTTGTTTCTAATGAGATTTTCCTGTCTTTCAGTACTGTGGTTAGCTTCTGAAATGCGTCTTTGGCCATGCCAATGCATTTTTGGATCTCCGTGTCGCATTTTCCATCCTTCATCAATGCAGAGATGCTTCGTCCATGGCATCCTCAGCATCCTTCTCTGAAACCACATTTCTGCTGCTTCAAGCCTCTCCTTCATCTTTCATGAGATCGTCCAGCATCCACTTCCATACAGAAGGACAGATATCACATAGCAATCTAGCAATCTTTTCTTTGTTTCTAATGAGATTTTCTTGTCTTTCAGTACTGTGGTTAGCTTCTGAAATGCGTCTTTGGCCTTGCAAATGCGTTTTTGGATCTCTGTGTCGCAATTTCCACCCTTTGGTAAAATTCTTCCCAGGTATTCGATTTTATTTGTTTTTAAGAAGGCAGAATTAACATTAGACAGTTGTTCACAATACCAAAATACTAGTAAAATCAAATAGTGGAAACACACTTAATATCGTCGAAATATTACTCATATAACAAAAGCAACCAACTAAATAAAAACGATTACAATTTAAATCGTCAAAGTTTTATAAAAAAAAAGGCAAACAAACACGCATAAATACATAACCGGCCATAATTATTAGGCAACCCCAGTTTCAAAGAAAATGATGTATTTCATAATTTTCATTATTTATTGCCAAATGGATAATTTTAATTGAAAATAGAATGGTTCTTTTGTTATTATTACTTTGCAAAATTTTACAAGGCAAATAGCGACAATTTACCCATTGCACCTTTAGTTTATATATATATATACTCCCAGCCATACGTATTAGGTCGGCCAAGTTTTTTAAAGAAATTATGTATTTCATACTATTTTTAAGATTTATTGCCAAGTGGATAATTCTAAATGAAAATAGAATGGTTCTTTTGTTATTTGTGCAAAATTTTACAAGGCAAATAGCGACAATTTAACCATCGCACCCTGTAGATTGAAACTATGTATTTCATCCTATTTTTAGCATTTATTGCCGAGTGGATAATTCTAAATGAAAATAGAATGGTTCTTTTGTTATTATTACTTTGCAAAATTTTACAAGGCAAATAGCGACAATTTAACCATCGCACCCTGTAGATTGAAACTATGGATTTCATTCTATTTTATTTATTGCCGAGTGGATAATTCTAAATGAAAATAGAATGGTTCTTTTATTAGCCATTACTTTGCAAAATTTTACAAGGCAAATAGCGACAATTTAACCATCGCACCCTGTAGATTGAAACTATGGATTTCATTCTATTTTTAGTATTTATTGCCGAGTTGATAATTCTAAATGAAAATAGAATGGTTCTTTTGTTGTTATTACTTTGCAAAATTTTACAAGGCAAATAGCGACAATATAACCATCGCACCCTGTAGATTGAAACTATGGATTTCATCCTATTTTTAGTATTTATTGCCGCGTGGATAATTCTAAATGAAAATAGAATGGTTCTTTTGTTGTTATTACTTTGCAAAATTTTACAAGGCAAATAGCGACAATTTAACCATCGCACCCTGTAGATTGAAACTATGGATTTCATTCTATTTTTAGTATTGTACCGAGTGGATAATTCTAAATGAAAATAGAATGGTTCTTTTGTTATTATTACTTTGCAAAATTTTACAAGGCAAATAGCGACAATTTAACCATCGCACCCTGTAGATTGAAACTATGGATTTCACATTCTATTTTGAAGTATTTATTGCCGAGTGGATAATTCTAAATGAAAATAGAATGGTTCTTTTTCAATTTGTTATTACTTTGCAAAATTTTACAAGGCAAATAGCGACAATTTAACCATCGCACCCTGTAGATTGAAACTATGTATTTCATCCTATTTTTTAGTATTTATTGCCGAGTGGATAATTCTAAATGAAAATAGAATGGTTCTTTTGTTATTATTATTACTTTGCAAAATTTTACAAGGCAATCATAGGCAATTTAACCATCGCACACCTTAGATTGAAACTATGTATTTCATCCTATTTTTAGTATTTATTGCCGAGTGGATAATTCTAAATGAAAATAGAATGGTTCTTTTGTTGTTATTACTTTGCAAAATTTTACAAGGCAAATAGCGACAATTTAACCATCGCACCCTGTAGATTGAAACTATGGATTTCATCCTATTTTTAGTATTTATTGCCGCGTGGATAATTCTAAATGAAAATAGAATGGTTCTTTTGTTGTTATTACTTTGCAAAATTTTACAGAGCAAATAGCGACAATTTAACCATCGCACCCTGTAAATTGAAACTATGTATTTCATCCTATTTTTAGTATTTATTGCCGAGTGGATAATTCCTAAATGAAAATAGAATGGTTCTTTTGTTATTATTACTTTGCAAAATTTTACAAGGCAAATAGCGACAATTTAACCATCGCACCCTGTAGATTGAAACTATGTATTTCATCCTATTTTTAGTATTTATTGCCAAGTGGATAATTCTAAATGAAAATAGAATGGTTCTTTTGTTATTATTACTTTGCAAAATTTTACAAGGCAAATGCGACAATTTAACCATCGCACCCTGTAGATTGAAACTATGGATTTCATTCTATTTTTAGTATTTATTGCCGAGTGGATAATTCTAAATGAAAATAGAATGGTTCTTTTGTTGTTATTACTTTGCAAAATTTTACAAGGCAAATAGCGACAATTTAACCATCGCACCCTGTAGATTGAAACTGGATTTCATCCTATTTTTAGTATTTATTGCCGCGTGGATAATTCTAAATGAAAATAGAATGGTTCTTTTGTTATTATTACTTTGCAAAATTTTACAAGGCAAATAGCGACAATTTAACCATCGCACCATGTAGATTGAAACTATGGATTTCATTCTATTTTTAGTATTTATTGCCGAGTGGATAATTCTAAATGAAAATAGAATGGTTCTTTTGTTATTACTTTGCAAAAAATTTTACAAGGCAAATAGCGACAATTTAACCATCGCACCCTGTAGATTGAAACTATGGATTTCATTCTATTTTTAGTATTTATTGCCGAGTGGATAATTCTAAATGAAAATAGAATGGTTCTTTTGTTGTTATTACTTTGCAAAATTTTACAAGGCAATAGCGACAATTTAACCATCGCACCCTGTAGATTGAAACTATGGATTTCATCCTATTTTTATTATTTATTGCCGCGTGGATAATTCTAAATGAAAATAGAATAGTTTCTTTTGTTAGTATTACTTTTGCAAAATTTTACAAGGCAAATAGCGACAATTTAACCATCGCACCCTGTAGATTGAAACTATGGATTCATTCTATTTTTAGTATTTATTGCCGAGTGGATAATTCTAAATGAAAATAGAATGGTTCTTTTGTTGTTATTACTTTGCAAAATTTTACAAGGCAAATAGCGACAATTTAACCATCGCACCTGTAGATTGAAACTATGGATTTCATTCTATTTTTAGTATTTATTGCCGAGTGGATAATTCTAAATGAAAATAGAATGGTTCTTTTGTTGTTATTACTTTGCAAAATTTTACAAGGCAAATAGCGACAATTTAACCATCGCACCCTGTAGATTGAAACTATGGATTTCATCTATTTTAGTATTGCTTACACTTTAGTGGATAATTCCTAAATGAATAGAATGGTTCTTTTGTTATTATTACTTTGCAAAATTTTACAAGGCAAATAGCGACAATTTAACCATCGCACCCTGTAGATTGAAACTATGTATTTCATCCTATTTTTAGTATTTATTGCCGAGTGGATAATTAAATGAAAATAGAATGGTTCTTTTGTTGTTATTACTTTGCAAAATTTTACAAGGCAAATAGCGACAATTTAACCATCGCACCCTGTAGATTGAAACTATGGATTTCATCCTATTTTTAGTATTTATTGCCGCGTGGATAATTCTAAATGAAAATAGAATGGTTCTTTTGTTATTATTACTTTGCAAAATTTTACAAGGCAAATAGCGACAATTTAACCATCGCACCCTGTAGATTGAAACTATGGATTTCATTCTATTTTTAGTATTTATTGCCGAGTGGATAATTCTAAATGAAAATAGAATAGTTCTTTTGTTGTTATTACTTTGCAAATTTTACAAGGCAAATAGCGACAATTTAACCATCGCACCCTGTAGATTGAAACTATGGATTTCATTCTATTTTTAGTATTTATTGCCAAGTGGATAATTCTAAGTAAATAGAATGGTTCTTTTGTTGTTATTACTTTGAAATTTTACAAGGCAAATAGCGACAATTTAACCATCGCACCCTGTAGATTGAAACTATGGATTTCATTCTATTTTAGTATTTATTGCCAAGTGGATAATTCTAAATGAAAATAGAATGGTTCTTTTGTTATTATTACTTTGCAAAATTTTACAAGGCAAATAGCGACAATTTAACCATCGCACCCTGTAGATTGAAACTATGGATTTCATTCTATTTTAGTATTTATTGCCGAGTGGATAATTCTAAATGAAAATAGAATGGTTCTTTTGTTGTTATTACTTTGCAAAATTTTACAAGGCAACCAGGAAGCCTTTGCTTAGGCCAGCCAATAAAAAGAAGAGACTAGCATGGGGAAGAGAGCACAGAAACTGGACACCAGAACAGTTCATTTGATGCACATTTTATTTGGCAGTATTAACAAAAGAGCCACTTTAGTTTCATTTAGAATTATCCACATGGCAATAAATACTAAAAATAGGATGAAATGCACCATTTTCTTTTAAAAACAACTGGGGTGGGTGGCCTAATAATTATGTAGCGTACACGCACACAGATCCAAACGTCACATCTTGTCTGCGCCATAAAACTCTTTGACCGTCTCACAACACTTACCATTTGTCTTCACCTACTCTGACAATGACATAAGAAAGTCGAAACCTTTGACTATATTGTTGTGGATATTCGCCGCAAATTTGTTGTGGAGTTGTTGTGGCGAAACTTCTTCTTCTTCTTCTATGTGCCCTGTCCCTTCAGGACGTAGGCGATCATGGATCTCCACGTCTCCCTATCCCTTGTGGCTCTTAGTATGTTTGCTCCTGTTGCTCCTGGCAACCCCCGTTCCGTCATCCACCTGATCAGACCCTGCAAATATGTTATCCGCTGCCTTCCTCTGTCTCTCCTTCCTTCTATCTGACCAGTCAGTATCAGGTTCTCCAGGCTCTCCTTCCTCATTGCATGTCCCAGGAACTTCAGTTGTCTCTTCCTGATGCTCAGCATCAATTTCCTTTTTGTTGCCATTCTTTCTAACACTTCGTCGTTGCTTGTATGCTCAGTCCACGATATCCGTAGCATCCTTCTGTAGAACCACATTTCGGCCGCTTCCAGTTTTGTCCTCATTTTCGATGGCGAAACTAAGCTGCAAAATTGTAATGACCGGTTTCGTCGGAAGTAAGACATGAAACACAGGAGGTCGGTTCAAAATAGTCTATTAGTATAACAAGAACATATGTACAAAGTAAGTGTTTGCAATATGTATCCAGAAATAAGTTAGTCCGAACGGTACAGTTACGCTGCTTATTTCCTGACTCGTAGCTGTCAGACTTGACGGCCGTACTAGCTGCCTCGCCGGAAGTCACGCAAGTAACTATATATAACAAGGTCCATTCCTCGTATGTGGGCACCATAACACATATTTCTTTAGAAAAGATTTTGGCGGAATTTTCTCCTTATCAAAAAATGATTATTCGCAATTTCGAAAAAATGTATCAATAAAATTGGCACAAAATGTCTGTTGTATTTAATTACATTATATATATATATATATATATATATATATATATATGGGGTGGGGAGATAGCGATATATTCGTTTTATTCATCAAGAATAGCTTTAAAAGAAAAAAGAATATATTTTTTTTAATCATATCACCCCAAGCCAGGCGAAAACGCTACTGATGCGCAGGGGGCTACGTAAGAGTGAAAATATTGGAAAAGAGAAAAACCGGAAACCACATCCTAAACAGGAAACAAAGGATGAGCCTTTTCACCTGTTCAATAGACGTGGGTGGAGTGTGAACCGGGCGATAGTTTAGTCTATCTACTCCAATTGAGAAAAAAAAAGAGTGAAAAGACAGAAACCAGAAACCACATCCTAAACAGGAAACAAGGGATGAGCTTCTTCACCTGTTCAATAGACGTGGGTGGAGTGTGAACTGGGCGATGGTTTAGTCTATCTACTCACAATTGTTTAGTCTATCTACTTCAATTAGTTTAGTCTATCTATCTATCTATCTATCTATCTATATTAAAAAAATGTGATTATTTTTTCAATCTAGCCAAATTTATTTATACTCTTTTTCTTTTGCTCTCCGCCATCTTTGTTATTAAATATTCCATATTGTGATGACAGAAAGTCTGCCCAGAAGATGAAACGTTATAAGAATCTGGGCTCAAAATTACTGTGGTTGAACTTGTAATTAAAACACTTTCTAGACATTTTCGTCATAGTGATTTATTTCCTCTTTTAATTAGAGTAGCAGTTTTTCTTTTATGTCAGAATTGTGGTCAGTTTCGTTACGGTGAACTTTCCAGTGTTATAATTGAAAGATTGACAGTAGTTTTTAGCAACACAGTTTTGCGGTTATTTTTCGTTAACATAACTCACACCCCTAAAGATGATCTTAGAATACGATGAAAAGTACTTGGGTACATTAAAAAATGAATGATAATAACATCTGCCAACGTTACAGCTCATTTCTTACATCTTTCAATTATAATACGCTCATTTCTTACATCTTTCAATTATAATACGCTCATTTCTTACATCTTTCAATTATAATACGCTCATTTCTTACATCTTTCAATTATAATACGCTCATTTCTTACATCTTTCAATTATAATACGCTCATTTCTTACATCTTTCAATTATAATTATAAGATAAAATAGTTCTTGCCCTAGTACATTTGCACCGTACTATATATATATATATATATATATATATATATATATATATGTATCGTAAATATATATGTATCGTAAATAATTAGGCCGATATATATATATATATCGGCCTAATTATTTACGATAACATTTTGTTACGAAAATCTTTGTCATTCATAACAAAAATTTATCTTAAATAATCAGGACGGTAGAAATAAAAATATATATACTGTTTGATTATAAACAGAATATATATATATATATATATATATATCCGCAGACAGATCTGTTTCGCTGTATCACAGCTCATCAGTATATATATATATATATATATATGCATGCACAGGTCTTTATAACAGAGAAGCTAATGGGGATGTAATTCGGTTATAGCTAGATTTTGTAGCGGTGTGTCTTTTCGTTTTCCTTTTTACATTTTAAATAATTTGTTACTTTTAAGAATTCTAGCATGCTTTTGGGTTAGACAGTCTCAAAGAAGGCCCTATGGTTAGGTATATTGTAAAAGCATTTTCATATAGGTGCAAGGTTTTAGCAATCATAGCCCACCAAAATGCTCTTTTGTAGCTCTTAAAAAGATTTAGTATTTCTCTTACGTTTCCCAAAATGTGTTCAGCTCAGCGTATCAAGTATGTTAGGCGTTGCTTTCCTCTGTCCCTCTTGCCTCAGTCTGTTCTGTGAGTATCTGATTTTCCAAGCGCTCTTTCCTCATGATGTGCACTAGAAATTTTGGTATTTGAATGTTCAAAGGTTTTCTTCTGAGTGTTATGTACAACTTTTCTTCTTGTTTTCATTATCTTCAAAATTTTGTCGTTGCTCACATGTTCGGTCCACTGTATTCTCATCCTTCTCCTGTAGAACCATATTTCTGCCACCTTAAGTTTCCTCTTCATCTGTGAGGAGATTGTTATGTAATATATATTACGTAACAGCAACATTGAGAAGAAGAAGAAGAAGAAGAAGAAGAAGAAGAAGAAGAAGAAGAAGAAGAAGAAGAAGATTTATTGATTTGTCGCAATAAGAGCAACCCAAAATGCCAAATACAGATCCAGGTATAAAAACAGAAGATGGAAAGTGTGACACAGAGATCCGAAGGCGAATTGGCATGGCGATGGACGAGTTCCAGAAGTTGAGTTGAGTGTTAAGAGACAGGAAAATTTCGCTAGAAACAAAGAAAAGAGTACCGGATTGCTATGTGAAGTCAGTTCTTCAATATGGCAGTGAATGCTGGATAATATCATTAAAGATGAAAGAAAAACTTGAAGCAACCGAAATGTGGTTCTAAAGAAGCATACTGGATATAAAGTGAGGGATCAATTCCATATTACAACCAATATATAAACTGACCCCTCACTTTTTGGTCACAGCAATTTCTATACATTTATATTCCTGAGGTCCAAAAGCACAAGGATGCATTCCAGGAGGTGAGTAGAGTATTAAGAAACGGGACAATTTTGCTAGAAACAAAGAGTAGAGTATTGGATTGATATGCGAAGTCAGTTCTTCAATATGGCAGTGAATGCTGGATAATATCATCAAAGATGAAGGAAAAACTTGAAGTAATTGAAATCTGGTTCTACAGAAGGATGCTGCGGATATCATGGATCGAGCATGGGAGCAATGATGAGGTTTTGGAAAGGATGGAAGCTGATGTAATGAATATGGACACACCTTGGTTCTCCCTCACTGGAATGTGATTGGCTGGTATCAGCCATAAATATAAACGAAGGCAAGGACGTCCGGAGTTAGTGAATGAGTGAGATTTATCACCAGAGGTCTACTGACTACGCCTACGTCTCAGAACACTGTATAGGATGAATACGACGATTACGACTACGGACTAGATTGTTCTAGCGGATTACATTTGCCTTAACCACGTAACAACTTCGTATTGATATATATCCCATTCCGGGACATACCATACTGAGCATCAGGAAGAGACAGCTGAAGTTCCTGGGACATGCAATGAGGAAGGAGGGCTTGGAGAACCTGATACTAGCAGGTCAGGTAGAGGGAAAAAGAGACAGGGAAAGCAGCGGATAACATATTTGGAGGGCCTGAGCAGGTGGATGGCAGAACGGGAGTTCCGTGGTGTAAAAGGAGAAAGCGTGCTAAGAGCCACCAGGGATAGGGAGACGTGGAGAACCATGATCGCCTACGTCCTGAAAGGACAGAGCATATAGAAGAAGAATCGTTTGCTGGTTATTTAAAGTCTGAAATATTTTTAGGTAGTAAGAATATTTACGGAAGTGGGTTCATGCCTTTCCCTAAGTGTGTCACATCTTCCCTACTTATCAACACACATTTAGCCTGTGCAGTAGCGTAATTGCTTATTCCTCCTTCCCAGAGTCTGGGGAGGGCCTATGTCAAACAAGAGACCTTCACAATACGAAACTGCTAAATTTAAGAGAAAAATGATAAAATTCAGAAAAATTTCTAAGAGCAGAAAAAAAATGAAGATCGTGTAAAAGAATAAAATAAAATAAAATGGTGGAAAAAACTTAGATAAATTTACATGTTAGCAAAATCAAATTTTAAAGAAGCGAATGAATTAATAAATTTCAGCATCTATTTCAGGCAACTTGCCAATGTCCTTAGGGGAAATTTCATCAAGCGATTTTCTGTTTTCATTCGCTTTTTTATTTCATTTTTTCATTCGTTTCTTATTTTTCGTTTCTTTCATCTAATTATAACACGACGCCCATTTTCTTTAAATCATTTTATTGATTTATTTAACAACCATTTTTTTGTCATTTTTTTTTCTCTTTTTGTTGTTTCTCTTTCATTTTTCTTTTTACCTCTAAAATTTCTTTTCAGCATTTAACTGTTTTTATTTTCTTTATTTTGCTTTTCATTCATTAAGTCTTTCTTTCTTTTATCTTTTTTTTTTTTTTTCATCTTTCGTTCTTGTCGTCAAGCTTCCTTCTTATCTCTGTTTTCCTTCTTTATTTCTTTCTTACTTGGATTTCGGTAATTTTTCTTCCTGTATGTTTCTTCGTTTTTGCTTTCGCTATTTTCTTTTCTTATTACTTTTATCTTTCATTCTTTCTTTCTTTTGTTTGTTTGATTTTTCTTTTATCGTTCCTTTTTCAATCCTTTTGGTTTCGCCTACGTCCTGAAGGGACAGGGCACATAGAAGAAGGAGATATATGCCAACTGTTTATAAGAAATTATAACGTGAGTATAAAATGGGGGATCAAAACAATATTATAATCGCTATATAAACTGATCCCTCATTTAGTGGCCATGCTAGTTTCTATACATTTATATTCTAGATTTATGGGCTTGAGCGATTGGATGACGGAACGAGGGTTGCATGGTGTAACAGAAGAAGGGATGCTAAGAGCCACCAGGGATAGGGAGACGTAGGAAGCCATGATCGCCTACGTCCTGAAGGGACAGGGCACATAGAAGAAGGAGATATATGCCAACTGTTTATAAGAAATTATAATGTGAGTATAAAATGGGGGATCAAATCTATATTATAATCGATATATAAACTGATCCCTCATTTAGTGGCCATGCTAGTTTCTATACATTTATATTCTAGATTTATGGGCTTGAGTTATCCTTTTATCTTTTTACTTTCTTTCGTTCATTTTTCATCTTGTCTTGTTCATACTTGTTTCTTTATTTCTTTTCGTAATATTTTTCATCTGTTCTCTTTCATTCCTTCATTCGTTCGTTCGTTTTTTTCTTTCTATCGTTCCGTTTTTATGCTCTTGATTTACTCATTATGTTATCGTTTTTCTTTCTTTTTTTCATTCTTTCTTTATTTCTTTTATTCTTTCAATCATTCATTCTTTCTTTATTTTTTTTCTTTCTTTATTTCTTTCTTTCCTTCTTTCTTTCTTTGTTAAATATATTTCCCTTTCCGGTCTTTTTCTTCTGTCTCTCATATTACTGTTGTTCATTCTACATATTGGTCATTATTCTATCTCCTTCCTACCGTCATTCTTTCTTTCTTTCTTTGATTCTATCTCCTTCCTACCGTCATTCTTTCTTTCTTTCTTTGATTCTATCTCCTTCCTACTGTCATTCTTTCTTTCTTTCTTTGATTCTATCTCCTTCCTACTGTCATTCTTTCTTTCTTTCTTTGATTCTATCTCCTTCCTACCGTCATTCTTTCTTTCTTTCTTTGATTCTATCTCCTTCCTACCGTCATTCTTTCTTTCTTTCTTTGATTCTATCTCCTTCCTACCGTCATTCTTTCTTTCTTTCTTTGATTCTATCTCCTTCCTACCGTCATTCTTTCTTTCTTTCTTTCTTTGATTTATGTTTTCTTCGTTTATTCTTTCATTACATAGCATTTTGTTTTCCCCTTTTCTTTTGACTTACTTCATTCTTCTTTCTCTTTCTGTTCTTTATTTTCCTAGTATTTTTCTTTTCTTTCTTTCTTTTTCTTTCTTTTTCTTTCTTTCTTTCTTTTTGTTCATTTTTCGTCCTGTTTTTTTCCTTTTTACTTTCTTTTTTATCTGACATTTGATATATAATTATTTTTTCACTTCCTTCATTTCTCTTTCATTGTTTGTTTCTTTCTTTGATTTCATTTCTTTTTCTTTCATTCCGTTTTTATCCTTTTCACTTCTACTTTCCTCTCATTCTATTATCATTATTAGTTTCTTTCTTTCTTTCTTTGATTTATTTTCCTTCGTTTATTCTTTCTTTACATAGCATTTTGTTTTTTTCCTTTTCTTTTGACTTCATTTTGCTTTCTTTTTCTTTTCTCTCTTTTCCTAGTATTTTTCTTTTTTTTATTTCTCTGTCTTTCTTTCATTTTTTTTTCCATTTTTGTCCTTTTTTTCTGACATTTTGATCTATAATTATTTTTTCACTTCCTTCATTTTTCTTTCATTGTTTGTTTCTTTCATTGATTTCATTCGTTTTTTCTTTCGTTCCGTTTTTATCCTTTTCCTTTCTACTTTTTTCTCATTCTGTTATCACTATTCCGTCCTTCCTTCCTTCCTTTCTTTCTTTCTTTCTTTCTTTCTTTCCTTCCTTCCTTCCTTCCTTTCTTTCTTTCTTTCTTCCTTTCTTCCTTTCTTTGATTTATTTTCCTTCGTTTGTTCTTTATTTACATAGCATTTTTTTTCTTTTATGTTGACTTACTTCATTCTTCTTTCTCTCTCTTTTCTTTTCTTTCCCTTTCTCTTTCTTTCTTTCATTTTATAAATTCATTTTATTTCATTTCTTTCTTTTTTATTTTCCCCTCCTTGCCTTATAATTAAAAGAAAGGATAATTAATAAAACCTGAAATAAATTTGAAAACCTTCGAACCTTCAAATACCAAAACACGAAACACACAAATTACTACGAGAAAGCAAATTAACTGATAAAACACATTTAAAAAAAAGCCACCCATCTTGAGATGTTTACGCTTGTCAGTTAGCTTTGTCATGCGCTGATAACGTGTGTTCTCGCCACGTTTGGTAACTGATCAATTATCTCAGAACCTGGATGCAAGTAAGATGGCTTCCCGAATAACAAAGTAACTCCAACAGAAACTTTTTTCCTCACTCTGGAGACGTAAACAATGGAGAAATTGAATTTTTTCTTCTTCTTTACCGGGCGACAAGGAAAAGAAATATAATTCACTCGTTTATTTAATGTATTTTGCCTGAAATATTTGTTGTTTATGGAATAAATAAGGTACTGCAGGATCGCTTAATGCATTTTGAACGCAGAAACAAGCGATAAAAAAATAAAATTCAGGAAGACTAGCATGTTTCTGAATTCACTTCTCTGACTTAATTTCGCAAATATGACTGAAGTTAATTACAAATCGACTTTCTTTTCTTTTTTTTTTTCCCTTTTTTTTTTACAGTTAACTGCCATACGTGATACACGCTTGGACGATCATGTCTCGAAAGCGACATGACTGACTGGACAAAATATTATTCTGCAGTAGGTTGCCATTGCTTTCTGCGGTAGACTGTTTGCCAGCCAAGGCTATAGAACCTTGTCCTATTATTTAACTCACAGCTAAAGAAAGAAAAGATGTATTAGATGATATTAATAAGTAGTAATTAGTGGGGGATCAGTTTATTACTTCATAACAATAGAAAACCGATCCCCCACTTCATGCCCAATATCAGCTTTAAGTATGTTTCCAACTATTACATTCAGTCAGTCAGTTAAGTGCCATACGTGATACACACTTCGGCGATCATGTCTCGAAAGAAACATGACTGGGCAAAAGATTATTCCACAGTAGGTTGTGGTTACTTCCTGCGGTAGACTGATTTAACCCATAAATGAAGAGAAGCGGAGGATTTCCCAAAGGTATTTGCGCGTAAGTGAATGCGAAGAATTCAACTTGAATTCGAACTCGGCTCCCCGATTTCTCGTTCCGAGCCGATATCCACTGCACCACAACGCACATCCAAAGTGCCATACGTGGTATACACTCTTGGGCCATCGTGTATCGTTCCAGACATCACTGACTGGGCAGAAGATTATCTTGCCATTGCTTTCT
This sequence comes from Ascarosepion bandense, assembly GCA_037127315.1. Lineage (NCBI taxonomy): Eukaryota > Metazoa > Mollusca > Cephalopoda > Sepiida > Sepiidae > Ascarosepion > Ascarosepion bandense. The sequence goes on from JBBBDQ010001605.1 coordinate 1,577,278, forward strand.
GCGGTAGACTGGTTGCCGACCAGTCTGCCGACCAATCTGTCCTATTATTTAACCCATAAATGGAGGGAAGAGATAGATTAATACCTTTCCCATGGTTATTTGTACGTAAGTGAATGCAAGGAATTCAATGGGAATTCGTACCCGACTCCCCGATTTTCATAAACTACAGAGTCCTGTTTACTCTACCATTTAACCCATACATGAAGAGGGAAGTCTAATGGAATTGCGTCTCTCCCACATGTATATTTTATAGTAAGATTTATCCTGTATAAGGTCTGAGTGACGTTTGAGGTAGGAGACTACGTTAACTAGCAGGAAAAGACGGATTAATACCTTTCCTAAGAGTATTTCCTCGGATGTGAATGGAGAGAATTCAAATGGAATTCGAACTCAGCTCCCGGATTTCTCGTTTCGAGCGGATATCCACTGCACCACAACGCACATCTAGTGATGTAAAATATGTATTTTGAACGCAGAAACAATAGTGGACAAAAAAGCATGAAGAAAATTCAGGAAGACGGGCCTACTTCTGAATGCACTTCTATGACATAGGTTAATTATATATCAACTTTCTGTTTTTCACAGCGATGTTTACACTTTCCAATGTTTAAGAGCCATTTGAGATAGTGCTCTTTCAGATTAAGAGGGACAGTTTATAAGGATATGTGGGGAAGACAGGAGGACGGGCCTACTTCTGAATGCACTTCTATGACATAGGTTAATTATATATCAACTTTCTGTTTTTCACAGCGATGTTTACACTTTCCAATGTTTAAGAGCCATTTGAGATAGTGCTCTTTCAGATTAAGAGGGACAGTTTATAAGGATATGTGGGGAAGACAGGAGGACGGGCCTACTTCTGAATGCACTTCTATGACATAGGTTAATTATATATCAACTTTCTGTTTTTCACAGCGATGTTTACACTTTCCAATGTTTAAGAGCCATTTGAGATAGTGCTCTTTCAGATTAAGAGGGACAGTTTATAAGGATATGTGGGGAAGACATAGCGGTTGACCCTACACTTGAACAGGTTATGATTTTAGTGATCGTGGAAGCGTCGTATTGGGAGTCAGTTCCATTAAGTAGAGGTCAGAATTACTGTTTGCGAGGGTATGTGGGGAAGACATAGCGGTTGACCCTACACTTGAACAGGTTATGATTTTAGTGATCGTGGAAGCGTCGTATTGGGAGTCAGTTCCATTAAGTAGAGGTCAGAAGTACAGTTTATGAGGTTATTTGGGGAAGACATGGCGGTTGACCCTACACTTGAACAGGTTAAATTTGTAATGATCGTGGAATTATTCTCTGGGGAGTCAGTTTCACAAAGCATCGGTTCGTGGGAAGAAACTGCCCAAGTTTAAATTGCATCTCACCGGTGTAATACAAAGATAATGCACTAAAATGTGTTTAGCATGGCGGGTGCTAACCGTGAAGGGTTGAAATGGTGTTGTTTTGGAGCGTCGAGAAATGTTGACTTAAATCGAATATCAGAAGGTTTTAAGTTCGAAGTTTGGTGTTCAAATTTACACAAACAATAAATTTTAAAAAGAAATATAATGGCAAAGATTGAATTAACGTATAACAGCAAGAAACACAGTTTTTTTTTAAATTAACAGTAATTCAAGTACAATTTATATACCGAAATATACAGATTGAATATATGTGTGAATGGTCGAAATGAATAGAGATTGTCTCTGAAAGTCAGTAAAATAAATAAACATTAGATGGTATTGAACTAAACATATAGAAATAAAAATTGCTGGCTTACAAGACTCAGTCCTGTGTATAAAAAGTGTGTGTGTATATATATATACACACACTTTTGGACTGAGTCTTGTAAGCCAGCAATTTTCATTTATATCTGTTTAGTTCAATACCATCTAATGTTTATTTATTTTACTGGTGGGTGGGATTTGCCAGGGACACTTGTGTTCATGTCTTGATTCTCCTGTTTCTTTCAGTTTTTCACGTATCTCCTTACGAAGAATTCGCTTCGAGTGAAAAAGTCGAACGAAGGCTTCCATTTGACGCAAAAATACACTCAAATTTGATCTGAGTCACTTCGTTAAGGCATATGCTTCAGCTTACGTCCTCCAAGGCACGCATGCGCACCTCGAGGAGATGCACACAGTCACATTATGTTGCCTTCAGGGAAAGAAAAAACGGTTTCAATTAAATGAGCGATATGAATGGTGCAATCGTTTCATAAAATAATACGAAACAATAAAATGTATCAAAAAGGCAGTACTCAAATAATATTGAGTACATATTTAATAACATTGTTTATAGATAGGATGTGCGTTGTGGTGCAGTGGATATCGACTCGGAACGACAAATCGGAGAGCCGAGTTCGAATTTCAGTTGAATTCCTTGCATTCACTTGTGCACAAATACCTTTGGGAAAGGTATTAATCCGTCTCTTCTCTTCAGTTATGTGTTAAATAACAGGACAGATTGGGTTCTATAGCCTTGGTCGGCAATCAGTCTACTGCAGAAAGTAATGGCAACCTACTGCGGGATAATCTTCTGCCCAGTCAGTCATGTCTCTTTCGAGACATGATCGCCCAAAGCGTGTATCACGTATGGTACTTAACGGCCTGAATGAATATAATAGTTGGAAATATACTTAAAGCTGATACTGAGCATTAAATGGGGGATCGGTTTTCTATTGCTTTGAAGTAATAAACTGATCCCCCACTAATTACTACTTAATAATATAATCTAATATAGCTTTTCTCCCTTTACCTATGAGTCAAATAACAGGACAGATTGAGTTCTATAACCTTGGTCGTGAACCAGTCTAGCGCAGAAAGTAATGGCAACCTACTGCGGGATAATTTTCTGCTCAGTCAGTCATGTCTCTTTTGAGACATGATCGCCCAAAGCGTGTATCACGTATGGCACTTAACTGACATGTTTATATACATGTAGGCAATAGCAATTGTGGGGCTCCACTTAGAGGATGAGATTTTTCTGAGGAATGGGGGCAAATTCAAGCAGTGTCTTCATTTTCATACTACACCTATATCTGTCTATATATTTTAGATGAGGCAGTCTTTACATTTAAAAGAACACATAGCCTAGTGGGTATAGATAGACGTTGGTTAGTTCCTGTGACTTGAACCAAAGAGTTGTGAGTTCAATACCAGGCTACAGCAGTGGTGAACAAGTAACTTACAGGGTTAGAGGGAGATAACTCATGACTACCAAAAAAGGCTCCAGGCAAGGAATAAGAATGATATACCCCGATGATTGTAATAAAGGGTTCGGTTAGAAATTTTTAGCAACAGGAAAAGAGAACTACCGAAACATTTTACAAATGGTAACAAAGATTAGTCCGAATAATGCCAATACTGTACACCCCTATCGTATGCACAATTTAGGAATGAGTTTGATTATAACATTGGTTATCTCCCTTGATAGGTGCTCTCCAGTCGAGTGGAAATTATCTTTCTGGCCCGTAGGATCTGTCTAATAAGCGAATTATCTTCTGTTACGTATTATTCTCTAGCATTTCTATTGATCACCGAAAACCTCTTTAAGGATATGGCTTCTTTCTTTCTTTCTTTCTTTCTTTCTTTCTTTCTCTCTTTCTCAGCCTGTTCATATCTATCTATCTATCTATCTATCTATCTATCTATCTATCTAAATCCCTTCATCTATCTATCTATCTATCTATCTATCTATCTATCTATCTATCTATCTATCTCAGTTTATTCAAATCTATTTATTTCAGCGTGACCGTATATATATATATATATATGAGTGTGTGTGTGTGTTTGTGTGTGTGTGTGAGTGTGAGAGAGAGAGTATATATGGACTGATATCTATCTATCTATCTATCTATCTATCTATCTATCTATCTATCTATCTCAGTTTATTCATATCTATTTATTTCAGCGTGACCGTATATATATATATATGTGTGTGTGTGTGTGTGTGAGAGAGAGAGAGAGAGAGAGAGAGAGAGAGAGAGTTTATATGGATTGAAAATCTGACAACATGAATAGAATAAATAAAAAAGAAGTAGAAAAAGTGTCTTTAATCTAATGTTTTATTTTATTGTCTCTCTCTCTCTTTATCTATCTATCTATCTATCTATCTATCTATCTATCTATCTATATAAGTCTATTCATATCTATCTATCTATCTATCTATCTATCTATCTATCTATCTATCTATCGATCGTCATCCGCATATATATATATCACTTTTTTAAGTTCTGTGTTCTTTTTATCTTATGTATCACTCTCTTTATCCCCTATGTGTTTTCTTTCTTTTTTTGTTTTGTTTTTTATTCTCTTTTTTGTTTTCCCTTCTTTTCTATCCTCTTTACCTCGTACAAAGAAAACTTTCAAAAATAAATGGAAACTGATATTTTTTAATTTTATTTTTCAAAATAACATTTATTACCATCATTATTAACTACCTGATGAGACATTGTTCTTTCGATGTCAAAACAAAATGTAAACTTTTGTAATAAATTATAATTTGTACATGTCTAAACTATAATCTATAAGAATTATTCATATCCCTATTTCTATATTGAGCACTGTTTAAGATTAATGTTTTGAACGTTGTTAATACTTTCTTCATTCTTTATTCACTGGGATATATATATATATATATATATATATATATATATATATATATATATATATATATACATGTGGGGGGGTCGGATGTATAAGTAACAGGACAGTTTGGGTTCTGTAGCAGTGCGTGGTAACCAGTCTAACGTAGAAAGTAATGGCAGCTTACTCCGGTAAAATCTTCTGTCCAGTTAGTCGTGTCTGTTTCAAGACATGATTGCACAAGCGTATATCATGCGTGGTACCGGTTTATATACTAAGCTTGCCATGGACTGAACATGTAAGCGTCAAAGTTTAATGAGAATGTGAGCAAAAATGTAACTTATAATTAGGATCAGAAAGACATAATTGAAATTAGGCACATAACGAGGAAAAAGGCTCAGAGAATTTGACACTCATAGGACATATCGAAAGTAAGTGGGACAGAGGAAAGCAGCAAATAACCTAACTAATGAGCTTGTGCAAATGGTTGGCAGAACAGTGTTTCGGAGAAATAGCATAAAGAAGAAACTTAATTCGGAAGACAGGAAGCTGCGGAGAGCCATGATCGCCTAAGGACATACTCAATCGATTGTCAACTTTTTTTTCTGCGTCGATAACCACTGTGCTTGGTACAAAAACTCAAAGTGCGTAGATTGATGCTCAAATAAATATATTTTGTGAAAAGGATCATTAAAACCTCACTCATTAAATCCATAATCCACGATAATCTGTTTTTTTTTTTTTTTTTTTTGTTATATTTCTTTCTTTTATGTTTTTATTTTTTCTTCGGGAAATGCGCTTAAATAATTGGAATTGTGAAAACGAGGAAAATGGAAAAAAAGCAGTTACTTTTATTTGCGTTTTTGATTGGTTAGATTTTTTGGAGCATGCGCATTAAATAAAAATTACGCTCTTTCATTTCTCTACTTTGTCAGTTAAAAGAAAATATCGTTCTTGGCATTGGCACCTCTAATATTTCTTCGTTTATTATTATATTTTTTAAAAACGCGTGGGTTAATTGAGTGCGTTTTGTACTCATTATCAATTCCCTGGATTTAGTTCTCATTTCGATATATATATATATATATATATATATATATATATATATATATATATATATATATATATAAATATATATAAATAAATTGATATATATATATATATATATATATATATATATATATATTTATATTTGATCCACCTTGATATATGTATATATATATATATATATATATGTATATATATATATAAATGATCCATATATATATAAATGATCCACCTTGATTTATATATATATATATATATATATAAATGATCCACCTTGATATATATATATATATATATATATATATATTTATATTTGATGGTCCACCTTGATATATGTATATATATATATATATATATATAAATGATTCACCTTGATATATATATATATATATATATATATAAATGATCCACCTTGATATATATATATATATATATATATATTTATATTTGATGGTCCATCTTGATATATATATATATATATATATATATATATATAAATGATTCACCTTGATTTATATATATATATATATATATATATATATATATATATAAATAAATGATCCATCTTGATATATATATATATATATATATATATATATATATATTTATATTTGATCCACCTTGATATATGTATATATATATATATATATATATATGTATATATATATATAAATGATCCATATATATATAAATGATCCACCTTGATTTATATATATATATATATATATATAAATGATCCACCTTGATATATATATATATATATATATATATATATATATATTTATATTTGATGGTCTACCTTGATATATGTGTATATATATATATATATATATAAATGATTCACCTTGATATATATATATATATATATATATATATATATAAAAATGATCCACCTTGATATATATATATATATATATATTTATATTTGATGGTCCATCTTGATATATATATATATATATATATATATATATATATATATAAATGATTCACCTTGATTTATATATATATATATATATATATATATATATATATATATATATAAATGATCCACCTTGATCAATTTTAATATTAATGAAATTAATATTAATTAGGATCGGGTCTTTGGGGTTTACCTATCTAATCATCCTTTTGGATTAAATATATATATATATATAAATATATATGTATTGTAATTTTGTTATTACAATGGTTTATAAAAGCATAATATCACTGCACAAAAATTTGCATGTTTCGGAACAGAACTGTTCCTCTTCAAGTAATATGTTAAAATAATTGGTGAAAACGTTGTATTTTTGAAAATATAAGATGAATTCATAGTTATTTAGAAAATGAAAGAGGAGTCGTTGGAGAAATTGCTTATAGGCGTGTCAAAACTAGTCAATCAGCATTTTGAATTATCTAACAATAGAGATAACCATTTAGTTTAGGAACGGGTGAAGGATGGCTTAGATCGGGACATGGCACTTTTTAATTTTGTCTGGGTAGAATACATAGTGGGACCTTAGATTTTTTAAATGGGTAGACAATAATTTTTATCAGGAGGTTGGATTTTAAGTTTTTTTTTTTATTATTGAAAAATAGATTTTATTTAACTACTATCTATGCAAAGGTGATAGAAAGTTTAAGTTAGAATTAGGATTAAATAACTGTAGTATTCTTAGTTATATTGTATTTAGGACAACAATTTAGTTTTTTGTGGGTTTTTTATTTTATTAAAATAATCATTTCTTAATTTATGTTAGAGCATAAGTTATAAATGAAACATAATTATTAATTAAATTATTTTGTCTGAGTAAGTTACCTAGGATCTGCGTTGTGGTGCAGTGGATATCGACTCGGAACGACAAATCGTCGAGCCGAGTTCGAATTCTTGTTGAATTCTTTGTATTTACTTAAGCGCAAATACCCTTGTGAAAGGTATTAATCCGTCTCTTCCCTCCAGTTATGGGTTAAATAACAGGACAGATTGGGTTCTATAGCCTTGATCGGCAACCCGTCTATCGCAGAAATCAATGGCAACCTACTGCGAGATAATCTTCTGCCCAGTCAGTCATGTCTCTTTCGAGACATGATCGCCCAAGCGTGTATCACGTATGGCACTTAACTGACTGAAGTTATCTAGTGGGAACAGATAATACTTACATATGTAAATAACTTTTAACAGCAAGAGTGAATTTTTTAAAATTACTTCATGAGTAAAAGGGCTAAAATGCTTATAAATATGATGAAATGATTATGGTACATTAAAGTATATTGTAGTTAAAAAAAAAACTATATATGTATATATATTTCATTTGTACACGAGTTATCGCGAAACCCAGGTTTCTACATTTCGGTGTCTTCAGGCGATTTACAATAACTGATTTTACCGTTTTTTGTTTTTCTTAAACGCTCACGTAACAGGTATCTTTTATGAACGCGCAATTTTCACTTTTTCACTGGCGGGATGCGGCTTCCCTCTGTCTATTATACAAATATTTTCATGACTTCTACTCCGACGAGCTGAGCTCACTCGTGCAACCAGACTGGTGAAACAAAGTCCCACCCTTTTAGAGTTAAATCAACTAAATTCAGCCGCCACTTCTACACCATCAGCTTCAAAAACGGATCTCGGCATGTAAAGTCACAAGTTTATTCGCCGGAAGAGAGTCAACTTTAGACTCGAAACGTGTGTAGCGAGACAAATACCATTATGGACATTTAATATATCATACAAAAAGCAAGTAATATTAATAACAATGACAATATCAATAAATCTACACTTTAAACAAAACGTTAACGGCACCTCGCACTTTTTTCTGATATATATATATATATATATATATATATATATACTAGCAGTATAGCCCGGCGTTGGTCGGGTGTAATGAAAGCTTTAAAACTAATCCATGGTCCTGGAGCTTAGACTCTTTGGACGTTGGCACGAAACATTTAAAAGCAATAGTTGTTTCCAGTTAAAGCGAAACCATAGACTGAAAGAAAAATGAATGGATGTAAGTCAAATTTTGATTTCCTGGAATCGATATCAAATAAGATTTTTTTTGTCGTAAACTGAATTTTAAAGGCTAAATAAATCCTCTGAGTAAATGGTATCATGGCTGAGACTAAGAACTACAGTTATACGTACTTAGGGCCAAACCCGAAGTAAAAACTAAAATAAAAGGGCTGAAAAAAATACAGACATACAGGCAGATAAACAGACACACACACAAACATCTTGCCCTTTATATATATATATATATATATATATATATATATATATATATTATCGATTTTCTGCACTATTTTAAGAACTGCAACCTTGAAACTTCTGAATATTGTTTCTTATGTCTTTGTCTATGAGTGTATCAAATTTGATTAAAATCGGACCATTCCTTCTATAACCTGATTTTTCGATTATCGATTTTCGATATTTATTGTGGGTACCTCGACACAAAACCTAGCTAAGAACACTCGGAGATGCTTATAGTACAACTGTGTAAATTTTCAAGAAAATCGGTTCAGCCGTTTCGGAGTCTATAGGTAACGGACACTCACACACACACACACGCACACACACAAAGTTCCATTTATAAATAAGTTTATATTTATATAACATATATATACAACATTGAAGTATATATATATATATATATATATATATATATAAAAGCTTTATTTTTAATGGAACCTCATATTTGAACAAAATATTTTGTTTTTATTATTATCGTTATTATTATTATTATTATTATTATTATTAAACAGTGTATTTATATCAACCATCCCAAATATTAGCGAAATGTTGTTAGAAAAATATGCGCCTTCCTGTAGGATTTAAACCTGCGTCCTCTAAGAGAAGGCATCATTAAGTCTGATGAGCCTTAGACAGCTCGGGCACGGATGACCTCCTGATCAAACAAAGCTCAAATAGTGCTTTGAAGACCTAATGATTGGGATGCCGGTTCGAATCCTGTCGAAGGACGAATATTTTTCCCAGAAAATTTCTCGAATATTCAGGGCCTATAGAAGCAAATAAATAAGTGTATTGTTTAATAAAAACATTAAAGCATCTATTAAAATATGAGTATCCATTAAAAAACGTTTAATCAAATAAACTGAGCATACGTTGGATTTAATCCATTTCTTAAAAATGTATGTGTTTATGATGTGTGTGTTAAAAATAAATTTAATAAATGAAGAAGGTTAAATGCCAAACTGATCTGCCATTTTACGCCAAGCCATTGACCTCTCTCTCGGTAAAAAATTGACCCTTACTGATTGTTGCAATATTGACGAATTGACCAGTTAATATCGTTTGAGGAGACGTCTAAGATTTTCTGAAAGCAGTTTCTGAAACGATAACATTGGTTATCTCCCTTGATAGGTGCTCTCCAGTCGAGTGGAAATTATCTTTCTGGCCCGTAGGATCTGTCTAATAAGCGAATTATCTTCTGTTACGTATTATTCTCTAGCATTTCTATTGATCACCGAAAACCTCTTTAAGGATATGGCTTCTTTCTTTCTTTCTTTCTTTCTTTCTTTCTTTCTTTCTTTCTTTCTTTCTTTCTCAGCCTGTTCATATCTATCTATCTATCTATCTATCTATCTATCTATCTATCTATCTATCTCAGTTCATATCAATTTATTTCAGCGTCACCGTGTATATATAGAAATATATATATATATATATATATATATATATATATATGTGTGTGTGTGTGTGTGTGTGTGTGTGTGTGTGTGTGTGTGAGAGAGAGAGAGAGAGAGAGAGAGAAAGTGAGTGAGTGAGAGAGAGTATATATGGACTGAAAATTTGACAGGATGAATAGAATAAATAAAAAACAGGTAGAAAAGTGTCTAATCTAACATGTTTTATTTTATTTTATTTTATCTATCTATCTATCTATCTATCTATCTATCTATCTATCTATCTATCTATCTCAGTCTGTTCATATCTATCTATCTATCTATCTATCTATCTATCTATCTATCTATCTATCTATCTATCTATCTATCCAGCATATTGTTTTCGAATTACTTGCGGTGTAAATTGCGTCATGATACTCTTTTTTTTTTCGCAGACGGTGCCCAACAGACCCTACTATACTCTGTAGTCGACAAAGTAAAAAAAAGAAACCAAGCGCATGCACGTAATTAAAAATATAAAATACCGACAATTTTCTTATCGCACCCTGTACATGATTTCTCTGAACCTTTGGATGAGGAGTTATCATTATTTATACTATCAGTTCGGTGCAAAAGTTTTTGCCGATTTAAAATTTCATCTAGAAAATGAAAAACTGTGTGTTTTTGAAAATCTTTATTCGTAACAATAACGACCTTTGCTCTCTATAACTTGATTCCATCTGTCAACGAGCTTATAAATGCCTCGCTTGTAAAATTCTTTAGGTTTTGATGTGAACTATGAATCTAACTCATGTTCAGTCTCCTCTCGTGATGTTAACCTAAGGCCATCTAAATGGTTTTGTAATCCTCGAAATAAGTGATAATCCGAGGAAGCTAGGTCAGAAGAATATGCAGGATGGGGCAAGATTTCCCATCCAAATTCTCCTAGGAGATATTTGGTCATTAGTGCTGTGTGAGAACGAGCATCATCATGATGGAAGATGATTCCTTTTCTGTTGACTAAAGAAGGTTATTTTCGGGTCATAGCAGTTTTCAAACGATGAAGTTGATCACAATAGAGACTAGCAGTAATGGTCTGACTGTTGTCTAAAAATTCGTAATGGATGATCTCTTCAATACCCCACCATACGCTCAACATGATCTTTTTTTTGGGGGGGGGGGTCCTGCTCTCGGTTGCTGAACTGTTCTTTCTCCTCGATTTATCCACGATCGCCGGCGTTTGACGTTATGGTAGAGAATCCACTTCTCATCACCTATGACAAGCCCACCCAAAAAATGGTGTCCGAAGGTGTCATGAAACTCATAGAGTAGCGAATGCTTAATGTGTTCTTTAGATGGAAATAATATGGGTGAGAATATTGCAGAAAAATATGAATGATGCTTTAATAATCTGAAAGAAAAAGTTATAAATTATTCATGGTGATAGTTTTAAGTAATAGCAATATGCATTTTAAAAAGGCACAATGATTTTACAAACCGGAAAAAACTTTTGTACCGACCTGATATTTACATACTGGCTGTCGTTCTCGTCTTTCTTATCTTCATCGCGATGTTTCCGTCGTTGTACTCTACATCTTTTGCTAGTCGATCTGGATAATACAAGGGTCATTCAATAAATCAGGTGAATTTTTAGGTACAAGGATATGTACGAGGGTCATTCAATAAATAAGGTTAATTTTTTGGTATAAGGACTTCTACGAGGGTCATTCAATAAATAATGTGAATTTTTCGGGATAAGAACTTCTACGAGGGTCATTCAATAAATAAGGTGAATTTTTCGGCATAAGGACTTCTACGAGGGTCATTCAATAAACAAGGTGAATTTTCCGATATAAAGACATCTACGAAGGCCATTCAATAAATAATGTGAATTTTTCGGTATAAAGACTTCTACGAGGATCATTCAATAAATAAAGTGAATTTTTCGGTATAAGGAAATCTACGAGGGTCATTCAACAAATAAGGTGAATTTTCCGGTATAAGGACTTCTCCCTGGGTCATTCAATAAATAAGGTGAATTTTTCGGTATAAGGACTTATACGAGGGTCATTCAACAAATATGGTGAATTTTCCGGTATAAGGACTTCTACGAGGGTCATTCAATAAATAAGGTGAATTTTCCGGTATAAGGAAATCTACGAGGGTCATTCATTAATGAGAATGAGATCAATGGTTCGAATAACTCGAATTAAATTTATGGTTTTCTCTTCCATTTATTGTTTGTTTTATTTTTTTTTTTCACCATTTTGAATCTTTTGCAAAAAATTTAACTTTCTTTTGTCAGCCATTTTGAGAAGATTTTATCATTAATATTAATGAGGCGAGTTTAATGGGCGGTGTGTAATGACGTCAGTAACTTTCTCAAAGGATTAAGTGGAGTTGTTTTTTAGATTGAGAAAGAAAAGACGATATTAAATGGAGAGTCTTTCTTTTTAACGGATATTTTGTTGAAAATCCGTCTTTTCTAATGTCTTTGCTTGTGTGCTGTTGCAGCCGGCAACAGTGGTAACAATATAATTTTTTTATGTTATTTTTCTCATTTCTTTTTTAATTCCATTTCTTCGACTTCAAATGTAGCTGTTCACATTGACACCTGATGCTGCAAACCAAATCCCGCCTGCTCTGAACACTGAGCACATTAGAAATTTTTTACCAGCAATAATAAATTCTACTCCATCAGCTTCTTTTCTCGCACTTCCCGCCTGTGGAATTCCCTTCTTTTTAATTGCTTTTCCGACAGCTATGATTTCCAAGAATTTAAATGTAATGTCAATAGTCATCTCCTATCTCACTAACCTGCATCCTCTCTCTCTCTCTCTCTCTCTATCTCTCTCTCTATCTCTCTCTCTCATGCTCCTTTCTCCGTCCACTCCACTCTCATCAGTATTCTTATCCTTCTCTTTCCTGACGCCCCCTATAACATATCACTCTTTCTCATAAATTTCCTACTATGTAACCCCCTGTAAAACAGTGGCAATAAAATGCCTTGCTTAGGGCTATATGATTATAAAAAAAAATAACAACCGGGTTTCAAACACAAGTAACAAACCATGATCAAGAAAGACGATTTTTAAAGGCAGAAAAGCAGAACAGCGAAAGTTCTTTTTCAATTTTGCATTTTATGCTACACAGAACAAAACTTAGGATTTTTTAAGCGTTTCCATCCAAGCAAGGCGGTGTACAGGGGGTTACTGTAAGAGAAAAGACAGGGTACAGAGGTTGTTGAAGAAAAGAAAAAAAGTTGAACGGGATTCAAGATGATATCGGCTCGGAACGAGAAATAGGGGACCCAAATTCGAATTCCAGTTAAATTCCTTACATTCACTTACGTGCAAATAGCGTCGAGTTTTTTTGGGTTAAATAACAGGACAGATTGGGTTCTATAGACTTGGCTGGCAACCAGTCTACCGCAGAATTTAATGGCAACCTACTACTGAATAATGTAGTCATTCATGTTTCTTTCGCGACATTGTCGCCCAAGCGTGTACCACGTAGGGTACTTAACTGACTGACTGACTGACTGACTGACTGACGTTGCATTTAAACTTTTAGAAATTGCAATTATCAGGAAAGCAAGTAAACACGAGGGAGTTCTACAGGTGGGACGTGTGAGAAAAGAAACTATTTGTGTAGAAGTAGAGGTTGCATTTAATTATTTCAGCAGTAAAAGGGTGGAATCTAAATGCCAAACTTGTAGGACAGGAGGGAAATAATCTTGTAAAAAATATTTGTAGAAAAGACAGAGGGAAGCCACATCACATCAGTGAGAAAGAGACTGAAGCCGAGATGTCAAGTCAGGGCCGATTACATTGCAGATTAATCTTTGGACCTTATCAAGAACCTCAAGATGAATAGCAGGAGCACCCGAACAGAAATAGCAACAGTATTCAAAGCACGGACGAATGGTAGATTTATAAATGTGTAAAATGGATTCTGACAAGAACCTCAAGATGAATAGCAAGAGCACCCGAACAGAAATAGCAACAGTATTCAAAGCACGGACGAATGGTAGATTTATAAATGTGTAAAATGGATTCTGACAAGAACCTCAAGATGAATAGCAGGAGCACCCGAACAGAAGTAGCAACAGTATTCAAAGCACGGACGAATGGTAGATTTATAAATGTGTAAAATGGATTCTGACAAGAACCTCATGATGAATAGCAAGAGCACCCGACCAGATATGGCAACAGTATCCAATGCACGGATAAATGGTAGATTTATAAATATGCAAGATGGATTCTGAAAAGAAATTCTTTCTGGCCCAAACTTCCTAGCAGTACATGCTGCTATCGATGAATATATATTTAGAGTATTTACATTATTTGGACAATTGTCCTCCTCTTTGTACGACGTTTCGGCCGTTGTACGCTCCGGCCTTCTTCAGGTGCAAGGAATTTCGAATTGAACCCTTTATTACAATCACTGTGATATTTGAACTCCATTCCTTGTCTAGTGCCTCTTCTGGGAGTCATGAGTGATCTCTCTCTAACCCTGTAAGTTGCTTGTTCCCCACTGCTGTAGCCTGGTATTGAACTCACAACTCTTTGAATCAAGTCACAGGTGCTAAACTTAAGGACACATTGCTCAGTGGATATAGACGTTGTTTTTATTTCAGACAGTTATTTATTTTGGGCCTGTGTCTTTTTAATTTTATTTCTCTTGCTTTTATAAGAAGTCGTAACGAACTTTAGGTATCTTAATTTCTTAGATGAAGCCTTTTCAGTTATTATTATCTAGCAGTATAGCCCGGCGTTGCTCGGGTGTAATGAAAGCTTCAAAACTAATCCATGGTCCTGGGGCTCAGACTCTTTGGACGTTGGCACGAAAGACTAAAAAGCAATAATTGTTTCCAGTTAAAGCAAAGCCGTAGACTGAAAGAAAAATCAATGGATGTAAGTCAAATTTTGATTTCCTCCTATCGATATTAAATAAGTTTTTTTTGTCGTAAACTGAATTTTGAAGGCTAAATAAGTCCTCTGAGTAAATGGTATCATGGCTGAAACTAAGAACTACAATTATACCTACTTAGAGCCAAACTCGAAGCAAAAACTAAAATAAAAGGGCTGAAAAAAATACAGGCATACAGGCATACAGGCAGATAAACAGGCACACACACAGACACCTTGCCTTATATATATATATATATATATATATATTATCGATTTTCTGCACTATCGTAAGAACTGCAACCTTGAAACTTCTGAATATCGTTTCTTATGTCTTTGTCTATGAGTGTATAAAATTTGATTAAAATCGGACCACTCCTTCTATAAACGCTATTTTTTCGATTATCGATTTTCGATATTTATCAGGGGCACCTCGACACAAAACTTAGCTAAGAACATTCGCAGACCCTTACTGCGTAAATTTTCAAGAAATTTGGTTCTGTCGTTTCGGAGTCTATAGGTAACGCACACACACACACAGACACACACACACACACAGTTCCATTTATAAATAAGTTTAGATAGATTTTTGATAGTATTTCTTTCGTCTTATTTCTTTTGCGTTTATAACAAGTATTATTGGCATTGGTGAGCACGATCTTTGGTGCCAAGAAACAAAACACGTTTTCAGCTAATTCAATGGTCCTGATTCCAAAAATGACCATAGATTTTCATAGATGGCTACCATTTTTTGCTATACTGAAATAGCTCGCTTTTTTGAAAAAAATCAATTTACTTATCGCAACATTTATTTAATAAAGGTCGTAGAAATCCATCAATTTTCAGGTAGGCCTGGTAATTTATATCAGCCACATGAAATAAAATATTTTTATAAGAATAAAATGTTTTTCAGTCAAAAATTTAAAAATAGAAGTACAGAGTTTTTTAATTTTTTACCAAAATACAAATTAACTGACATCAGTAATACACTATAGTAAACCTGATAACTAAGGCGACATCAAAAACTGAAACCCTAAAAATCTTCTGTTTCTTCTATTTGTCTCCATTTTTACTGCCATGTTTACGACGTTTCGGCCGTTGTACGCTCGGGCCTTTTTCAGGTACTAGGAATGTGCGATGCCACTTCTGGTAGCCATGTAGATATCTCCCTTCAACTTAACTTTTATAAGTTATTTGTTCACCACTGCTATTGCCTGGTATTGAACTCACAACTATTTGGGCCAAATCACTAGACCTAACCAACGTCTATATCAACTGGACCAAGTGTCCTTGAGACAATAAATATGACGACAATAGTCTGAATAATGTAAATAGTGTAAATACTACCTCATCTCAGAAGTCTAGACAAATTCGTTCTGTTTGATATTTATAAATTTAACAGTTAACATTTATCGTTTCACTACGGTAGGAAACCAACCCCATTAATAGCTTTTGTTTTTACAGTCAGAAAGAAACCAATTAAAACATCTCAATTGAATGTGCTTATTTCATTATACATGATGACAAGCCTTGTTAATTGTTATTTTTTGTTAGATAACATACGGATTTGTTTTAATCAGAAATTTTAATGGATGATTGCATTAGCTATTCTATCAAACAAAGTCAAATATTTGCTTATCAGGAAACTGATAATGTTATTATTGACGTTATAATTTGTTTCATTTTAATTCTGTAACGTTGCAAATTAGACCAGACACCAAGATTTGTGAAATCGTGTATAAAATGTACATAACTTCGAATATCTTTGAATTTTAATAAATATTTTTTTATTTTGCAACATGAATCCTATTTAATTCTGCTTGGATGGGACACGTAGTTTTTCTCAAATATTCACATTATAAAAGATGTCACGATATATAGAAACACAGAGAGATGGATTTGAATGAAAAGATAGATAGATAGATAGATAGATAGATAGATAGATAGATAGATATCAACAGACTTACTAGATAGATAGATAGATAGATAGATAGATAGATAGATAGATAGATAGATAGATCTGTCCTCTTTCTTTTTCCCCATCTTTTTAAATATTTCATACTCCGTACAAAAAGATTTTCATAAGTAAAAGGAAGTGACATTATTTAAAAAAATTTTTTCAATAAAACGTTTGTTACCATTATTATTAAGTACCTAATGAAACATTCTTCTTTCAATGTCGAAATAAAATGTACAATTTTGTAGTAGTTTGTAGTTTGTACATGTTCTAAAGTATAATTAATAATAAATATTCATTGCTCTAGTTTTATATTGAGCACTGTTTGAAATTAATGTTTTGAACGTGGCAATTATTTTCTTTGTTCCTTATTCATTTATATATATATATATATATATATATATATATATACATCACAGTTAGATCAACCAAATATATATATATATCACAGTTAGATCAACCAAATGCAGACGACAATTCTACTCCTGCAGCTTCTTTTCTCGCACTTTCCGCCTGTGGAACTCGCTTCCTTATTGCTTTCCTGACGGCTACAACCTCCAGGAATTTAAATGCAAGGTCAATACTCATCTCTTAACTACTTGACCCTAGTTCTTTCCACATCGCCCTGTATATTCTTTCCTTTCTCTCCACCTATGCAATGTCATCCCGCCTGTATTCCCTTCCTTCTCTTGCTCCTTTCTAACTGGTTCGTTCTTCTCTTCACTCTCCTCTAATCTTTTTACTCTTATGTAGCCCCCTGCACATCAGTGGCGTTACTACCTTGCTCGGGGTGATGTGATTAAAATATATACATATATATACTTTTTTATGGTGCCCTTCTTCGAGAAATGGACTCGTCCTTTTGCTACATACAGATTACCCGCGTGATTTCCGCAGAAGGGTAGAGTCACGCCAGGGAAAAATTAGACACAAATTTTTGCCCAGGTTATATGGCCCGGATAATTTACATTATAAAGTCATTGGGCCGCGTCTTGCTCTAGATGGGGGTAACTGAATACTGCAGTTAGGAGTAGTTAAGTACAGTTCTTAACGACAGCTACAAGTCAGGCAGCGTAATAATACCTTCGGACATACTTATTTCTATATTACTTATTGCTAACACATCCTTTAAATATCTTGTTTCTAGTTATACTAATACACTGTTTCGAACTTACCTCCTGTGTTCCGTTGCTTACTTCCGGGACAACCCGCTCACAACAATTTGCGGCGAAGTCTCGGAACAACTCCTCAACATATATATATATATGTACTCTACATCTTTTGTTTGTCGATCTAGGTAATACGAGGGTCAGTCAATAAATAAGGTGAATTTTTAGGTATAAGGACTTCTATGAGGGTCATTTAATAAATAAGGTGAATTTTTCAGTATAAGGACTTCCATGAGGGTTATTCAATAAATAAGGTGAATTTTTCACTATAAGGACTTCTAAAAGGGTCATTCAATAAATAAGGTGAATTGTTCGGTATAAGGACTTCTATGAGGGTCATTTAATAAATAATGTGAATTTTTCAGTATAAGGACTTCTCCGAGGGTCATTCAATAAATAAGGTGAATTTTTCGGTATAAGGACTTCTCCGAGGGTTATTCAATAAATAATGTGAATTTTTCAGTATAAGGACTTCTCCGAGGGTTATTCAATAAATAAGGTGAATTTTTCGGTATAAGAACTTCCACGGGGGTCATTCAATAAATAATGTGAATTTTTCAATATATGGAATTCTACGTGGGTCATTCAATAAATAAGGTGAATTTTTCGGTGTAAGGACTTCTACAAGGGTCATTCAATAAATAAGGTGAATTTTTCGGTATAAGAACTTCTAATACAGAGAAGCTTAATTTTTTTTTTATCAACGTAGTCTCCCAGCAGTTTCACACACTTTTCCCATCTGTGCACAAGCTTCCGTATTCCCTCAGTGTAGAAATCTTTGCAGTAATGTCTCAGCCAATCGCTCACAGCTCACTGTTGCGAAAAATGCATTATTATAATCAAAATCGCGCCCAATCACGCAGTCAGACATAGAAACATTATCCGAGCTCCACTTGGGGAATTCTACTATCAACTATTGTCAACAGCCATGGCTACATGGGTGTTGACAATAGCGCTATCATTATTCCCGGATATATTCTGCATTTAGTAACAGAATATTGAGTATAACTTAATATATTTATTTATAGATATAGCAAGCATTAGATGGGTAGTCGATTTGATGTAATGGTTAGGAAGTTCGTCTCGCCGAATCAATTTCAACTGAGTAGTGGGTTCGATACTCACTGCTTATTTCTTACGTTTCCTTGAATAAAAAAACAAATCTAGATGAGAACAAAAATTAATAGATCTGAAAATTATACAAATAGACAAACTAAAATATAATATGTATATATTACGGAAATTAATGAAGATGAACGAAACTTGGTTATAAACAACCGACAATTTGAAATGATTTGTTTGAACATTATTTTTGATCGATACTCAGATGTAAGTAGATATTCTATTTTTAATTAAACCTAAATTCGGCATTCCCCTATGTGGAAAGGAGTCGCAGGTGCGAATCCTGAGAGATGACACACATTTTCGTAAAAAAAATTTATTGTAAATAATCAGGCCAGTAGATATAAATATATTATACTGTTTAATTAAAAACAGAATATCTACTTAAATATGAGTATAGATCAAAAATAATGTTCAAACAAATCATTTCATATATATATATATATATATATATATATATATATATATAGTGTAAGAAAGTGATAGAACACGTAGGTTTTAAACCCACTGTTCAAGCATGTACTTTTATAAAGAGTGTTCGATACAAATTAGAGCTTTATATTGTAATGAATGTTACAATGCTTTATAAAAGCATGTTATGTCTACACAAAAAAGTCTTGTCTTTCAGAGCACAAGTTCTCCTCGTCTAGTGATTAGTGTAAATGCCTATATATATATATATATATATATATATATATATATATATATATATATAGTCATAGTCATCCGCAGACAGATCTGTTTCGGTGTATCACAGCTCATCAGTACGGTTAGACTCCGATTGCTTTTTAGATGTGTGTGTGTGTGTGTGTGTGTGTGTGTGTGTGTGTGTGTGTGTGTGTGTGTGTGTGTTTTCTTTGCACCAAAGCAATGAGAAAATTCCTTATAAACATACGTCCGCAAATCCTTCATTTTTAAGAGATTAAGTTTACGGTTAGACTCCGATTGCTTTTTAGATGTGTGTGTGTGTGTGTATTTTCTTTACACCAAAGCAACGAGAAAATTCCTTATAAACATACGTCCGCAAATCTAATATACAATCCAAAAGTACTTTTACAATTACTTTTTTGCGGAAGAGAGGGTTGCATGTCACCAAAGCAAAATAAAATAACCATATCCAGAAATCCAGTGTTGTACCTCAACACAGAAACTCATAACAGATGCTCAAAATGTCCTCCACTTGTTTTTACACACGTATGACTAGCGGACCATTTTAGATATTCCCACATAGTGTCGAATGGTTTCACAGGTCCCAATAACACGCCAGTGAAGCACGTCTGCATTATTAACCCTGGAACACTAACCATCAATTAAGGTTACACCACTACTAACCATATCATACCCGAATTTGAAAATAGCAAAAAAATATAAAATATAAATCTACGGCTATATCGTGTTGAATGCACTGGTTCCCGTCCGATCACCGAAGTCAAGCAACATCGAGCCTGGTCAGTACTTAAATGAGTGACCATTTGGGAATACCAGGTGCTGTAAACGTAAGGACCAAGAATGGTCCACCGGTCCTCCAGGTTTGGGGGTTGGGTGCAGGGCTAACAACCCTGCCCCGTAAAAAACAGTTTGTTACAGAAACAGCAACAAAAGTTGCTGCCCTATGCACCATCTGGGTGTGATGGATAAATGATGATGACGATGATGATGATTGCTGCCCTATGCACCATTGGGTGTGATGGATAAATGATGATGACGATGATGATGATTGCTGCCCTATGCACCATTGGGTGTGATGGATAAATGATGATGACGATGATGATGATTGCTGCCCTATGCACCATCTGGGTGTGATGGATAAATGATGATGACGATGATGATGATTGCTGCCCTATGCACCATTGGGTGTGATGGATAAATGATGATGACGATGATGATGATTGCTGCCCTATGCACCATCTGGGTGTGATGGATAAATGATGATGACGATGATGATGATTGCTGCCCTATGCACCATCTGGGTGTGATGGATAAATGATGATGACTTCAAAATTTGTACTTTGAGTTAACATTAATAGGAACTGAAAAACATTATTTAGGTAAGAAAATCAACTACTGAAAATTTAATTAAATTGTAATTAAAATGGCGTCATTTGCGATGGGTAATATATACCCATGGTTAGTGTTCTCGGTTTAATGCTAGTTTACCCAGGTCATATCATATATAGTAATTCAAAGTAGGGATCAGTTTATTACTTAATAACAATAGAAAACTGATCCCCCAATTTATGTCAAATTAGAATCTTGTATTAATGCTAGTTTAACCGGTTCATACCATATATTATATAGTAATTCAAAGTAGGGATCAGTATATTACATAATAATAATAGAAAACTGATCCCCAATTTATGTCTAATTAGAATCTTGTATTAATGCTAGTTTATCCGGGTCATATCATATATTATATAGTAATTCAAAGTAGGGATCAGTTTATTACTTAATAACAATAGAAACTGATCCCCCAATTAATGTCTAATTAGAATTTTGTATTAATGCTAGTTTACCCGGGTCATACCATATATTATATAGTAATTCAAAGTAGGGATCAGTTTATTACTTAATAACAATAGAAAACTGATCCCCTATTTTATGTCAAATTAGAATCTTATATTGACCCTGGGACACTAATCATCAATTAAAGTTACACCACTACTAACTATGGGTATATCATACCCGATTTTGAAAATATCAAAAAAATATTAAATATAAATCTTTATTTGAAATATTTTACATGCAGACACTTCAAAATTTGTACTTTGAGTTAACATTGATAGGAACAAAAAAACATATTATTTAGGAAAAAAAATCAGATACTGAAAATTGTAATTAAAATGGCGTCATTTGCACTGTGTACTATATAACCATGGCTAGTGTTCTCGAGTTAATGCTAGTTTATCCAGGTCATATTGTATATAGTAATTCAAAGTTAGGATCAGTTTATTACTTAATAACAATAAAAAACTGATCCCCCAATTTATGTGCAATTAGAATCTTATATTAACACTGAAACACTAACCATCAATTAAAGTTACACCTCTAATAACCATGAGTATATCATCCCCGATTTTGAAACTATCAAAAAAAATTTAGATATAAAACTTTATTTGAAATATTTTACATGCAGGCACTTCAAAATTTGTACTTTGAGTTAACATTAATAGGAACTGAAAAACATTATTTAGGAAAGAAAATCAGGTACTGAAAATTGTAATTAAAATGACGTCATTTTCGCTGGGTACCATATAAACATAGTGTTCTCGGGTTTTATGCTTGTTTACTCAGGTCATATCATATTTAGTAATTTAAAGTGAGAATCAGTTTATTACCTAATAACAATAGAAAACTGATCCCCCAATTTATGTTCAATTAGAATCTTATATTAACCCTGGAACACTAACCATCAATTGAAGTTACACCACTAGTATTCATGGGTATAACATACCCGATTTTGAAAATATCCAAAAAATATTAAATATTTATTTGAAATATTTTACATGCAGACACTTCAGACTTTAAACTTCAAGTTAACATTAATAGGAACTGACAAATATATTACTGAGGTAAGAAAATCAGGTACTGAAAATTGTAATCAAATTGTAATTAAAATGGCGTCATTTGCGCTGAGTACAATATACCCTGTAGGATGTGCGTTGTGGTGCATTGGATATCGGCTCGGAACGAGAAATCGGGGAGTCGAGTTTGAATACCAGCTGAATTCATTGCATTCACTTACGCGCAAATACCCTTGGGAAAGGTATTAATCCGCCTATTCCTTCCAGTTATGGGTTAAATAACAGGACAGATTGGGTTCTATAGCCTATTGATTTTACATTTAAATGCTTGGAGATTATATCTATCTATCTATCTATCTATCTATCTATCTATCTTTTTTTAAAAAAATCATATCGCCCCAATCAAGGCATTTTATTGCCTCTGTTTTGCAGGAGGTTACATAGGAGGAACGTTATGAGAAAGAGTGACAGGTTATAGGGGGTAACAGGAAGTGGGTAAGAGAAGGGTGAGAATACTGATGAGAATGGAGTGGACGAAGAAGGGAGCATTAGAGAGAGGATGCAGGTTAGTGAGATAGGAGATGACAACTGACTTTACATTTAAATTCTTGGAGATTATATCTATCTATCTATCTATCTATCTATCTATCTATCTATCTATCTATGCCAGTCTGTTCATTCTATCTATCTATCTATCTATCTATCTATCTATCTATCTATCTATCTATCTATTTCAGTCTCCTCATTATCTATCTATCTATCTATCTATCTATCTATCTATCTATCTATCTATTTCAGTCTCTTCATTATCTATCTATCTATCTATCTATCTATCTATCTATTTCAGTCTCTTCATTATCTATCTATCTATCTATCTATCTATCTATCTATCTATCTATCTATCTATCTATCTTTGTTCAAATCTATCTATCTATGTTAGACACTTCCTATCTATCTATCTATCTATCTATCTATCTATCTATGTTAGACACTTCCTATCTATCTATCTATCTATCTATCTATCTATATCTTTGTTCAAATCTATCTATCTATGTTAGACACTTCCTATCTATCTATCTATCTATCTATCTATCTATCTATCTATCTATCTGGTATTTTATGAAACGACCTCTTGCCTTGATGCTTCCGTGAACCCTGCCACCTTGATCCCGTCAATTAAGGGTCAGTCATTATCAGTCCTTCTTATCCTGAAGATTTACTTACCATCAGATCCTCTTTCGTTCGTATCACACCAGTCATTCATCCTAACATTCACTCTGTGAGTAACTACTCGAGCTCTTTATTGGCTGTTTAGAAAATTTAAAAATCCTTTTCTTCTTCGTCATCTTTACTTTATTTATTTATTTTTTTAATCATATCACCCCGAGCAGGGGGCTACATAGGAGTGAAAAGACTGGAAAAGAGAAAACTGGAAACCGCATGCTAAACAGGAAACAAGAGATGAGCCTCTTCACCTGTTCAATAGACGTGGGTGGAGTGTGAACCGGGCGATAGTTTAGTCTATCTATACTCCAATTGAAAAAAAAAAAGAAAAAGGAGTGAAAAGATTGGAAAAGAGAAAGCCGGAAACCACATCCTAAACAGGAAACAAGGGATGAGCCTCTTCATCTGTTCAATAGACGTGGGTGGAGTGTGAACCGGGCGATAGTTTACTCTATCTACTACAATTGAAAAAAAAATAGTAATAAAAAAAGGGTGAAAAGATTGGAAAAGAGAAAACCGGAAACCGCATCCTAAACAGGAAACAAGGGATGAGCCTCTTCATCTGTTCAATAGACGTGGGTGGAGTGTGAACCGGGCGATAGTTTAGTCTATCTACTCCAATTGAAAAAAAATAATTAAAAAAAAGAGTGAAAAGATTGGAAAAGAGAAAACCGGAAACCACATCCTAAACAGGAAACAAGGGATGAACCTCTTCACCTGTTCACCGGGCGATAGTCTCTCTCCTCCAATTTTACTCTCCCTTTTGCTTTTACGTCGTTATCTTTCTTATCCTCGTTTAAATCGTCAGTTCTCTTTTTGTTTTTATATTTTGATTTCTTTTTCAGTCAACATTTCAGTTTTGCTTCCATCCTTCTCCATTTTCTTATTTTCCTAACAAAATTTGTAACAAAAAAAAATGATTGACCAAAAACAGAACTAAATCACAGACAAATATTTAATTTACAAAAAACTCAAAATAAAAATGGCGGACCTGTACAACATCACCACCACCACCTGTAAATATATTGATTATAAGTTTTTTTTCAGTGCAATATTTAGACCTTAAACTTTAAGAATATCAAAAGAAATTTGGAAAAAATTAATTATTTTAGATTTTTAGAGGGTGCTCAGTTTCTCATACAACCTTATAGTAAATCGATCCTCCTTTTTCGAAATACTCGCGTTGGGGTCGCTTTGATGTCGCTGAGACCATGTACAGAGAAGCTTACTATTTGAAGATTGACAAACCCATCGAAAATTTTTAATCGTCCCTACTTCATATCACTGAAAAATAAGTAATTTAAAACATTAAAAAAATTGGACAGAATTTCTGTAAAAACTTTCTGTTGTAAAAAAAATTTTGGATGAAAAATATGACATGTAAAACATTAAAAACATTTTTGACAGAGAATCTTTAAAATGGTTCCTATTCTAAAAAAAATTGGCTAAAAACATATTTCCGGAACGGTTTTTTTCATTAATTTCCTACTAGTTAAAAAAAAAAAGAAAGAAAAAGGGCAACAACTCGAAGCGAGTGTTTATAAAATGGAGGAACGATTTAATATAACGTTGTATGAGAAATCGAGCACCCACTAAAATTCTTTAAATATTGATTTTTTTTCTAATTTTTTTTCGAAAATCGGAAATTTTATGTACCAATCGATAAGAATTGACTGAAAAAAGTACAAAAAAATGATAATTAACAAATTTACAGGTGGTGGTTATGTCGTCCAAGTCCGCTGTAAGAATATTTACAAATATACAATTTTTGCATTCAAATTGAAAACATAGAGTTTGCTACTGGCAGGCGAAGTGTTACACAGGGAGAGGTAAGGAGTGGGTGAAGTAAATTTTACAAGTAAGTAAATTTTACAAGTAAGTAAATTTTACAAGTTAGGCTAGAGAGTATTCTAAATATTATTTTTGAAAATCTTCAAACGTTTTGTTTGGTCAATGAAAGAGTCAAACAATTCTATTTACCCATTTAGTTCTATGAGGTTCTCTTTAAGGTTTTAGTTGGTCGGCAACTTTTAGTAGAGATTCTTTCGGCTGGATATACAAATCCTGAATCAGGCCGGAGTTGATAATGTCGGTAAATCCTTTTAGCAACTAACTACTCTCTTCTCAAAACCTTTTTTTATAGTGGCTAACATCTAATTTGCATATTTCTCGAATCTTCTAGGTTTGTCTCGAATATTCCAGAATCTTCCAAACGTTCTATTTCTAATTTCTCTATTTTTACAACTACATCATTAATTAAAACTTTTTTGTAATAACAACTAGTACTCAGTAGAATACCTTACTATAACTTTTTAGACATTATTAATATTGTTTTTTTTAATATATAAATGCGTTCTCGTAACACTATTCCTTCTCTTCCCATTTCAATAGCCACCATTTATGTTTCTGTTTCCATTTTTATATTTCTGCTGAGTCACCACCGATACAACGCGCCTCATCCTCGTTTTCATTCCATAAAAATCCTTTGTTTGGTTTTTGTTTCTTTTTTTATATTTACGCGCTTCCTCCCTCTTCTCTCTCTCTCTCTCTTTCGTTATTGTTATTTCTTTAAAGTTTCACCCTTTCTTTCTTTCTTTCCTTCTTTCTTTCTTTCTTTCTTTCTTTCTTTCTTTCTTTCAAGCCCCACTGTCTCATTTTTCTTTCTTTGTGCTTATTTTTCCTTCGTTTTTTTCAAGCCTCACCATGCTTCTTTCTTACTTTTACTTTTCATTCATTCTTCATTTTTAATTTTTTAATTTGTTTATTTTGCCCTCCTTTCTCTTTCTTTCATTTTATCTTTCCTTCCTTCCTTCTTTCCTTCTTTCTTTCTTTCTTTCTCCAAGTTCTCTTCTTTCTTTCTTTCATCTTAAATTATTTTTTCAGTTTTTCTTTCTTTGTTAATTTATTTACTTGTGTCTTTCTTTTCTTGTTTTTTTTTTTGTTTGTTTGTTTGTTTGTTTGTTTGTTTCTTTGTTTCTTTGTTTCTTTGTTTCTTTCTTTCTTTTTTCCACGCCCCACTATCACTTCTTTCTTTCTTCGTGATTACTTTTTGTTCGTTTTTTCATACCTCAACTTTTCTTCTTTCCTATTCTTACCTTTCATTATTTCTTCCTTTTTCATTCTTTGCTTGTTAATTTATTTATTTTTGGCATTCTTTCTTTCTTTCTTTCTTTCTTTCTTTCTTTCTTTCACCTTTAATTAATTTTCATTTTTTCTTTGTTAATTCATTTACTTCTTTCTTTCTTTCTTTCTTTCTTCAAAATGTCTCCTTTCTTTCTTCATCCACGCTTCTTTCTTTTTTATTTCTCTCTTTGAAAACTTTCTCTCTCACTTCTTTCTTTCTTTCTTTTTTCTTTCTTTCTTTCAAGCCTCATCCATGCTATGTTATTTTCTTTCCTTCTTTCTTCAAAGTCTTTCCTTTCAATGTTTTACCTTTAATTATTTCCTTCTTTCTTTCTTTCTTTCTTTCTTTCTTTCTTTCTTTCTCTTTCCTTTTCTTCTAACCTTCTTTACTCTCTCAGTTTCCTTCATTTTCCCTCCCCTTCCGAGATATCTCTCTCTCTCTCTCTCTCTCTCTCTATATATATATATATATATATATATATATATATATATGTGTGTGTGTGTGTGTATATATGTATATATATATATGTATATACCTCTCTGTCTCTTTCTACGGTTCTTTCTCTGGCACAGCTTTCTTTCTCTCATTCTCTCTCTCATTCTCTCTCTCTCTCTCTCTCTCCCTCTCAAAGAAATGCAGAAAAAACGAAAAAAGTGACGAAAAGAAATAACAGGAAAAATGACAATGTATCACAAAGAAAAGAAATCAATCGTGCGATAACGCGAATTGATAGGGTGTAATCGATACAACGCCTTCGAAAATATCTTTATTTTTTTTTATTTTTAATAATATGACGACAACAACGACAACAAACACCTTGAACAATGGTAGTTTCTTGTTGAAACGGAATCAGCCAAAGAAAATTAATTCTTTGATGAGAAATAAGTTACTCCCACATAATTTGTTTGCTCGCTACGTTTCAATGTTTGTTTTTTAAATGTTACGAAAAATGCGTCCAATCACGCAGTCAGACATAGAAACATTATACGAGCTCCACTTGGGGAAATAACATGGGTGTTGACAATAACGCTATCATTATTCCCGGATATATTCTGCATTTAGTAACCGAATATTGAGTATAACTTAATATATTTATTTATAGATATAGCAAGCATTAGATGAGTAGTCGATTTGGTGTAATGGTTAGGAAGTTCGTCTCGCCGAATCAATTTTAACTGAGTAGTGGGTTCGATACTCACTGGTTATTCCTTACGTTTGGCCTTGTACCTATGCTTAGTAAATGAATTATATGATGCCAAAAAGAATGAAGGAGACAAAATAAAATAGAAAGAAGTAGGAGATATTAAGTTGGTTGTTTTGTTTTATGGCATATCAACCTCGGTGGGTCATTTATTGCCAACTAAATTTTATTTATTTATTGCTGGTAATACCTTTTTCTTTTCGAGTATCAAGATTCATTGGGATCTTGTTTTTAGGGCAGGGTCTCTTCCCATAACTGGTGGGAAGAGACGGATTAATACCTTTCCCAAGGGTACCAGTGCTTAAGTAAATTTAGGGTATTCAACTGGAATTCGAACTCGACTCGCCGATTTCTCTTTCCGAGCTGATATCCACTGCACCACAAGGCACACCCGTCACTAAACGCTTACAACACCTGCTATTCCCAAGCGGTCAACCAAGTACTGACCAGGCTAAATGTTTGTTAACTTCGGTAATCGAGCGAGAACCGGTGTATTCAACGTGATATGGCCGGAAGCAGATATTAAGTAAGGAGGATGTTTAACTATTTTTGTGTTTATATATACATATATATATATATATAGAACGAGTGTTTTTCTATCAATAGATCTCAGTCTGTTCATTTCTATCTAATTCTATTCATTATCTATCTATCTATCTATCTATCTATCTATCAAAATTTGTTCAATTTCATATGTTCCAATTTCATTCTTTATCTGTCTATCTCAGCCTTTTGCAACATATATGTATGTATGTATGTATGTATGTATGTATGTATGTATGTACGTATGTATGTAAGTATGTTCGTATGTATGTATGTATGTATGTACGTACGTACGTATGTATGTATGTACGTACGTACGTATGTATGTATGTATGTATGTATGCACGTACGTATGTATGTATGTATGTATGTATGTATTTGAGAGAATGGCAAGCCCGTAAAAATGAGGAGGATAATCCTCATGATTTAATCTAATTATTATAAAATATTAAACAGATAAAAAATAGAGAGCTCAGTGGATATTATCCAAAGCAATATAAAATATTGAGAGGAAAAAATCAACATATAATTAAACGGTTATAAATCCAGAATTTATTTCGGCATTTGTGAAAATTAAAACAAGCTTCTTTCAGACCGTTGATAAATAAATAAATCAATCAATAAATGTTAACCTCACTCAGAATATTAAAAAAACGGTTTTTAAAAGAGGGGAAGTAGGTTAGATGAAAGGGATATTTTATGTGTACATTTTAGCCGAACGTGTCACAAATTTAAGAATAACGAACATTAAATCACACAGACACACAAAAAATAAAAATAAAAAAATAAGGAAGAATGTATACAGACACAAAAAAGGTAGATATAGACATACACACGCACACACAAAAAAACCACACATACACACACAGAAATAATCTTTTAAGAGGCCATATAAACACACAAAAATAAGAAAAAAAATGTATTGATCAAAGATGATCCTTCTACTCCCCTTTGCTCAAGATCTATGCAGCTTGTTAGTATATGTTTTACTGTGTAGAGCTCCTGACATGGAATGCAAATTGGTGCCTTCTCTTCAAGTCTAATGGGACACAAGATCAATTAAAATGGGGATTCTGAGCCCTTAAGCTCAGCTAAAAATGTCCCGTAAACCCAGCTGAGTCGGGCTCTTGTTTACTCCCTCCAGACGAGACTCTACCCTTTGGCGGAGTCTCACCTGAGTTCATCTAAAATTCGGAAGCAGAGAAAGCTTGGATCAAGTGTGATCCATCTACTAGCATTTACCACCTCCCCACGAAGGTAGATGCGACACAAGGTCAATTAAAGTGGGGATTTTGAGCCCTTAAGCTCAGCCAAAAATACCCCGTATACCCAGCTTGAAGCTGAAACGGGCTTTTGTTTATTCACCCCAAACGAGACTCTACCCTTCGGCGGAGCCTCGTCTAGGGCCCTCTTCACTCGGAAGCAGAGAGTCGACGAAACTAGAGTATTGATCAAGGATGATTCTTCTACTCCCCTTTACTCCAATAGTGTACACGTATTTAAGAGTATAGGAACATCCCATCTAAACTTATTTATAAATGGAACTGTGTGTGTGTGTGTGTGTGTGTGTGTGTGTGTGTGTGTGTGTGTGTGTGTGTGTGTGTGTCCGTTACCTATAGACTCCGAAACACCGAAACAATTATCTTGAAAATTTACACAGTTGTACTATAAGCGTCTGCGAGTGTTCTTAGCTAGGTTTTGTGTCGAGGTACTCCCGATAAATATCGAGAATCGATAATCGAAAAAATCAGGTTATAGAAGGAGTGGTCCGATTTTAATCAAATTTGATACACTCATAGACAAAGACATAAGAAACGATATTCAGAATTTTTCAAGGTTGCAGTTCTTACAATAGTGCAGAAAATTTGATATCGATACCAGGAAATCAAAATTTCACTTACATCAATTCATTTTTCTTTCAGTCTACGGTTTCGCTTTAACTGGAAACAACTATTTACTTTTTAGTCTTTTGTGCCAACGTCCAAAGAGTTTGAGCTCCAGGACCATGGATTAGTTTTAAAGCTTTCATTACACCCGAGCAACGCCGGTCTATACTGCTAGTTTCTGTATATAGGTAGGTATACGACAATATATAATTCCACCAAAAAAGAATATTTTTTAGCTTGAAGAAGTATTTTTAATGTTCAACATGTGTTACATTTGTTTTTGTAGAGATATGTGGTAAAGGTTGTCATGAACTGTTTATCAACGTGGTTTGGGAATCACTTATTTCTCGTAAGTGTATCTGTATTCATCTGATATTGTAACACAAAACAGTTCATATTTCATTCGCAAAGTTTCTCTTGATGTAAACCAGAGAGATGGAATTTCTTTAAAAAGATCGAAGCCTGACATACACAACGATAGCAAGGTTGTTTTAACTCAACTATCTAACAATTTTACGCAGACTATATTGCATTCACTTACGCGCAAATACCCATGGGAAAGGTATTAATCCGTCTCTTCCTTCCAGTTATGGGTTAAATAGCAGAACAGACTGGGTTCTATAGCCTTGGTCGGAAACCAGTCTGCAGCAAAAAGCAATGGCAACCTACTGCGGGATAATCTTCTGCCCAGTCAGTTATGTCTCTTTCGAGACATGATCGCCCAAGCGTGTATCACGTATGGCACTTAACTGACTGATACAGTGTTAATTGTAGACACGGAAAGGAAAGTACAAGACTTTCGACTGAAGGTAGCTGAAGAGAGTGACAAGAAAAGACTACAGATAAACTGCAAGAAAACCGAATGCATGGCCATCAGCAAAAAGAGCAGCCCAAAATGCCAAATACAGGTGGCGGATATTAAGATCAAGCAGGTTCAAAAATGGAAATGTTTAACGCCATTGCGTCTCTGCGGCTTTATGTCTTAAAGTCTACTCACAAGCTTTATTTATTTTGGTTTATAATTATAAAGGGAAACAAAATAAGAAGAGAAAGAAAAAAGAATTAAAAGAAAAAAGGGGGCAGATAATATACTTACAGTCACAAATACTTTTAGAAAATAAAATTCATTATAAATTCTTTCAAAAACAAATTAAAGAGTTAAAAAAAGAAATAACAAAAAGTTCTCAAAAAAAGATATTTTCCACAGATCGAATGGAAGGTAGTTGGTAAATCATTATATTTTGTGGTAATAACTAGCTTTAAAAACCAACGGAATGAAATTATTTTCAAATGTCGTCACAGAAATAAATTTAAATTGTCAGATTAATATATTTTTCTTACCAATAATTTTCTAACAAATTCAGCTGTTATTTATCCCTCTACTGCGAATTTGTTTCTTATTTTTATTTTTTATTTATTATTATTATTTTTATGATTTTTATTATCATTATTTTTATTAATTTTTATTATTATTACTCTTCTTCTTCTTCTTCTTCTTCTATGTGCCTTTTCTTTTTAGGACGTAGGCGATCATGGCTTTCCACGTCTCCTTATCTCTGGTGGCTTTTAGCACGCTTTCTCCTGTTACACCATGCAAACCTCGTCCATCATCCACCTGATTATGTCCTTCAAATATGTTATCCGATGCTTTCTCCTGTCTCTTTTAAACTCGATCTGACTTGTTAGTATCAGGTTCTCTAAGCCCTCCTTCCTCATTGCATGTTCCAGGAACTTTAGTTGTTTTTTCTTGATGCTCAGTATTAATTTTCTTTTCGTCTCTATCCTTTCCAAAACCTCATCATTGCTCACATGCTCGATACATGATATTCGCAGTATCCTTCTGTAGAACCATATTTTAGTTGCTTCAGGTTTTTCCTTCATTTTCGAAGATATTGTCCAACATTCACTGCCATATTGAAGAACCGGCATCACATAGCAATCCAGTACTCTCTTCTTTGTTTCTAGCAAAATTGTCCTGTTTCTTAATACTTTACTCAACTTCTGGAAAGTTTACTTCGCCATGCTAATTCACCTTCGGATCTCTGTGTCACATTTTCCGTCTTCTGTTAGAACACTTCCCAGGTATTTAAGTTTTTGTACCTGCTTGACACTTTTGGGTTGCTCTTTTTGCTGATGGCCATGATTATTTGCTTTTATACATCAGTCAGTTAAGTGCCATACGTGATACACGCTTGGGCGATCATGTTTTGAAAGAGACATGACTGACTGGGCAGAAGATTATCCCGCAGTAGGTTGCCATTGCTTTCTGCGGTAGATTGGTTGCCATCATAGGCTATAGAACCCAATCTGTCTTATTTTGTTTCCCTTTATAATTATAATCCGAAATAAATAAATCTTGTGAGTAGGTTTAAGACATAAAGCCGCAGAGACGCAATGGCGTTAAATATTTCCATGGTGTCGAATTGAGTAAGCTTTCTCGAGATCGGTTCTGTCTGTAAAACGTTCTCAGTCGCATGCAGAGAAATGCGGCGTAAATATGAAAAATTTTGACACCTCAGTTAAGCTCCATAAGCGATATACACTTGAGCGATCATGTCTCGAAAGAGACATGGCTGACTGGGCAGAAGATTTTACCGCAGTTAACTGCCATTACTTTCTACGGTAGACTGGTTGCCAACAAAGGCTATAGTATCCGATCTGTCCTGTTATTCAATACATAGATAGAGGGTGAAGAGATGGATTAATAGCTTTTTTTTTAATAATCATATCGCCCCAAGCAAGGCATTTTACTGCCACTGTTTTACAGGGGGTTACATAGGGGGAATTCTAAGTTTTGTTTTGTGTAGCACAAAATGCAAAATTTCAAAAGAACTTTCGCTGTTCTGCTTTTCTGCCTTAAAAAATCGTCTTTCTTGATCATGGTTTGTTACTTGTGTTTGAAACCCGGTTCTTTTTTTATATAATCACATCGCCCCAAGGAAGGCATTTTATTGCCACTGTTTTACAGGGGGTTACATAGGGGGAATGTTATGAGAAAGAGTGAGAGGTTATAGAGGGTGTCTGGAAGTGGGTAAGAGAAGGATGAGAATACTAATGAAAGTGGAGTGGATGGAGAAAGGAGTATGAGAGAGAGAGAGAGAGAGAAAGAGAGAGCGAGAGAGAGAGAGCGAGAGAGAGAGAGAGAGGGGGGATGCAAGTTAGATAGATTTTACATTTAAATTGTTGGAGAACAATTGTTGGGGAAGCAAGTAAACGGAAGGGAATTCCACAGGCGGGAAGTGCGAGAAAAGAAGCTGAGGAGTTATATTTTATTAGTTTCACAGTAAAAGGGTGGGACCTAGTTGCTAATTTTGTGGCTCGAGTAAATTCGTATATAGGGGACACCAGTGAGTTAAGTTCATCGGAGCTCATAGGTGCCCCCTATATATGAATTCCCTAACGCGCAAACACTTTTCTCAAAAAGTATTTGCCCGTCAGGGAATGCAAGGAATTCAACTGGAATTCAAACTCGGCTCCCCGATTTCTCGTTCCGAGCCGATACCCACAGCAGCACAACGCCCATCCCTAGCTAGTGTTTAAGGGTTAACATTCAAATATTGTCAGTACAATATTATCTCTTCCCGAGCAACATCTGATGATCTTTTCAGTTTTCTGAATCCTTTCTCAATCGTAAAAGAGTGACATTTTATCCCGTGTCATTTGGTGGGTAAGTGTCAATCAAAATTCTGAAAATATTGTCCCACAGGAGAAAAACTACCTAAACTTATTTATAAATGGAACTTTGTCTGTGAGTGTGTGTGTTTGTGTGTGTGTCTGTGTGTGTATCCGTTACCTATCCGTTACCGAAACGGCTGAACCAATTTTCTTGAAAATTTACACAGTTGTACTATAAGCGTATGCGAGTGTTCTTAGCTAGGTTTTGTGTCGAGGTACTCCAGATAAATATCGAAAATCGATAATCGAAAAAATCAGGTTATAGAAGGAGTGGTCCGATTTTAATCAAATTTGCTACATTCGTAGACAAAGACATAAGAAACGATATTCAGAAGTTTCAAGATTGCAGTTCTTACAATAGTGCAGAAAATCGATAATATATATATATATATATATATATATATATATATATATATATATATATATAAAAGGCAAGGTGTTTGTGTGTGCGTCTGTTTGCCTGCCTGTATGTCTATATTTTTAAGCTCTTTTATTTTAGTATTTGCTTCTGATTTGGCTCTAAGTAGGTATAATTGTAGTTCTTAGTCTCAGCCATGATACCATTTATTCAGAGGACTTATTTAGCCTTCAAAATTCAGTTTACGACGAAAAAACCTTATTTGATAGCGATACCAGGAAATCAAAATTTCACTTACATCCATTCATTTTTCTTTTCAGTCTACGGTTTCCCTTTAACTGGAAACAACTACTGCTTTTTAGTCTTTCGTGCTAACGTCCAAAGAGTCTGAGCTCCAGGACCATGGATTAGTTTTAAAGTTTTCATTACACCCGAGCAATGCCGGGCTATACTGCTAGTCTATAAAAAAAAATAAAAAAATAAAAAAAAGGAATCATTCATAAGGAAAATTAGTCCTTATTTTATGGCGTCGTAAATATGAATTCACCTTTTCTTTTAATTATAACTCTTTTAATGACTTTCAGACCACGCTTAATTAATCACCGGGGTGAAATTGAAGAAAAACGTTCAATTAGTACGTTAATTAGACGTAAGCCGAAGACGATCCTTCTCAATATTTTTTTTTGTCGTTTAGCTGCATTGCAAACGCTAGCAGACTTCGAAACCTCATCCGAAATACTTTTTACCCTCTTTCCAAACTTAAACGAAGCTAGAGCTAATGAACGTACAGTTTGGATGTCACCAGTCTCAATTCGGTTAAGGTTACGGCAAATTAATTATGAATCAATAATAAAATGTGGGAACAGAATGTCACTATCCACCTGAATGATTT
Organism: Ascarosepion bandense; assembly: GCA_037127315.1. Taxonomy (NCBI): domain Eukaryota; kingdom Metazoa; phylum Mollusca; class Cephalopoda; order Sepiida; family Sepiidae; genus Ascarosepion; species Ascarosepion bandense. The sequence goes on from JBBBDQ010001605.1 coordinate 1,613,089, forward strand.
CCTTAAGTGGCCTACTTTCAAGAAGACGGGGTTTACTGGGGAGAGCCTACACACTTTGTCATTCATAAGAAAGTGTTTGTTTCTTTGTCTAACGGCGTATTCTCTTTATGGGTCATTTAATGACGAAATTTAATTTTCTTTGGAGTACTGAAGTAATAAATATAAGGTACTAGCAGTATAGCCCGGCGTTGCTCGGGTGCAATGAAAGCTTTAAAACTAATCCATGGTCCTGGAGCTCAGACTCTTTGGACGTTGGCACGAAAGACGTAAAAGAAATAGTTGTTTCCAGTTAAAGCAAAACTGTAGACTGAAAGAAAAATGAATGGATGTAAGTGGAATTTTGATTTCCTGGTATCGATATCAAATAAGTCTTTTCGGCGTAAACTGAATTTTGAAGGCTAAATAAGTCCGTCCTCTAAGTCAATGGTAGTATGGCTGAGACTAAGAACTACAATTATACCTACTTAGAGCCAAACCCAAAGCAAAAATTAAAAGGGTTTAAAAAATACATACAGGCAGATAAACACACACACACACAAACATCTTGCCTTTTATATTTATATATATATATATATATATATATATATATATATATATATTATCGATTTTCTGCACTATTGTAAGAACTGCAACCTTGAAACTTCTGAATATCGTTTCTTATGTCTTTGTCTATGAGTGTATCAATTTGATTAAAATCGGACCACTCCTTCTATAACCGGATTTTTTCGATTATCGATTTTCGATATTTATCGAGGGTACCTCGACAGAAAAAACCTAGCTAAGAACACTCGCAGACGCTTATAGTACAACTGTGTTAATTTTCAAGAAAATCGGTTCAGCCGTTTAGGAGTCTATAGGTATAGAAATCAAATCGCCACTAAAAAAAATAAAAATAAAAAAATAAAAAATGAGACTTTATATTTAATATTTATTCCGATCTTTTAAAAATTCATTTGGTCAACAAAAAAAAATAAAAATGTGAAATTATTTCACCGTAATTTGGAAACAAAAACAAACGCAATGTTGTTTACAATGTCACACAGAACATCAAATCACGTTTATGCAAAACAAAAGAAAATAGATATTTTTTCTCCCACTAAAATGTTCTGAGTTGCACGTACAACACCGGGTTATGATGCTAGTATATCGATAAATCAAAAACAGTCTATACAAACAGTCTGTCCATATATATATATATATATATATATATATATATATATATATATATAAATATATCTATCTATCTATCTATCTATCTATCTATCTATCTCAGTCTGTTTATCTATCTATCTATCTATCTATCTATCTATCTATCTATCTATCTATCTATCTCAGTCTGTTCATCTATCTATCTATCTATCTATCTATCTATCTATCTATCTATCTATCTATCTATCTATCTATCTATCTATGTCTTTGTATCTATGCGAATGATCAAATATAAGAATCAAGAATCTAACGTATTGCTTTTATATAAAACAAACGATATACATTACTGTGCAAAAGTATTAGGACAAGAACTATTTTATCTTTTATGTGGCATCAAAATAAAGTTTAAAATCACTCCTGTTAGTGTGCAAAAGTATTAGGACAGGGGTGATTTTCCTAAGAACCTCACTGAAATTCAAATACAGGGTGAAAAGCCAAGTAAATTGCTAATAAATATTGATTATTTAAAACGAGGTGTAAAAGAAATGTATTAAAAAGAAGTTATATTTAATTTTTCCTATTTTCTATTAAACAAGTTATTTTGAAACTACTCATTATTCTATTATCCTTGGATATGACTGACTTTTATCTTATCCCCCCCTCTCGAATTGATAAATCTAATGTTACTTTGCAAGACACACTTTGGGAAGAAATACAAGCTGCTTGGCAGGAGATAACATTAAATACATTGAAGAAGCTTGTGATGTCAATGCTTGACAGAATGAAGGCTGTGATCAAAGCAAAAGGCTATTATACTAAATATTAAATTTATTTTGTAACAAGCATTTTTACTTATTAAAGCATTTGTTGAGTAAATCAAATAAAATTACTTTAATTAAATTGTTTATTTTCTGTCAATATGCCTCATAAAACATAAAATAGTTCTTGTCCTAATATTTTTGTACAGTACTATATATATATATATTAGAGAAAATTTTCAAAATTCAAAGGTGTCGGATGTACATTTCGACATAGGATCTCTAATAGAGACTCTACGTCACGTCAGCGACATTGTTTTTTTCCAAATGGAATGGCGAAGGCCCTGGGTTAAAGTGTGGAGGGCTTTTAGGTTAACAACGGTCACAAAGTGGAAAAGAACAGAGCTGGTAGTCGCGGGGTTACAGGGTGTTGAAATGGTATATTTAAGAAGGGGAGGAATAGGAGTTCATATTTTATAAAGATAGACAACTAAATGAGTTAAATTACTTTTTAAAGTTAAGATTTGGGGCTGTTTGAAGAGGTGTATTTAGGCGAGAAGGAATGGGTTTCAATATAAGATTTTTAAAATTTCTTTTTAGTTTATTTGATTAAACCTTTTAGGTAGAAGCGAGCTAAATGCCAATTACAGAAAGTTATCAGTTTAACAATTATTAGAGAAAAAAATTAGAGAAAAAATATTAGAAAAAAAAATATATATACATATATATGTTAACCAAGGAAAATAGGGGTTTAGTAAAAGAATCCATATTTTCTAAAGATAGGCAATTAAAGGAGCTTGGGATAGGAAGGTAGGGGGTTTAAAATACTTTTTAAGGTTAACGTTAGGGTAAAATTAAGATTAAAACTTAAATTGAATCCTTTTAATTTATATTCTAACATCTAGTCAACGGGGATTTAAATTCTAAATTTAAGTATTCGAATAATTTGCCTTGTGGCGGCATTTACTGATGAATTCCCTCCTAAGATTCAGTAGCCGGTGTTGGTGGGGGTATTTTAATATTGAAATTTTTCCCAGTAAACATAGACAGCACCTATCACGAAAATTCCTCGGAATACGGGCTAAACCTATCAGTTTCCAGCTAATTTCAGGATCCAGCCCTTCTTCTTTCATTTTCCAGAATGCCCGCGAAAGGGCTGTCTGGTACTTCTGACCGGGGTTCGAAAAGGAGTACCTGTGGTTATATAGTCTTTGTTTGAAAGGACCGGCGGACATACCGATATAGGTCCGGAACTCGTTTTTTGTTAGATGGAGAAATGCGGGCTTCATAAATCACCTGGGTGGATTTGCATTTTCCCTCCACCGGGCAGGTGTCCACAGAATTACAGTTGCATTCGTTTAGAATTCCGGACCTAGATTCAGCATTGCGCAAGTTCACCAGAATACTCCTATTCTGTCAATATGCCTTATAAAAGATAAAATAGTTCTTGTCCTAATACTTTTGCACAGTACTGGATATATACTAGGTGCGATTGGTAAATTGTCGCAATTATTTTGATGCCTCATAAAAGATAAAATAGTTCTTGTCCTAATACTTTTGCACAGTACTGTATATATACTAGGTGCGATTGGTAAATTGTCGCAATTATTTTGATGCCTCATAAAAGGTAAAATAGATCTTGTCCTAATACTTTTGCACAGTACTGTATATATACTAGGTGCGATTGGTAAATTGTCGCAATTATTTTGATGCCTCATAAAAGGTAAAATAGTTCTTGTCCTAATACTTTTGCACAGTACTGTATATATACTAGGTGCGATTGGTAAATTGTCGCAATTATTTTGATGCCTCATAAAAGATAAAATAGTTCTTGTCCTAATACTTTTGCACAGTACTGTATATATACTAGGTGCGATTGGTAAATTGTCGCAATTATTTTGATGCCTCATAAAAGATAAAATAGTTCTTGTCCTAATGCCTTTGTCCAGTACTGTACATGCGAAAATTTTCCAACATCAATATCATAAAAAACATAATATTTACTACACACACACACACACACACACACACACACACACACACACACACTTACGAATATCTCTTTCTCTGATGATGCATTAATAAAAGTGAAGCATTTTAGATTAATAAACATTTCCTATTTGTTCCTTATCTTACCATTCTGTCAGATGACGACCCAAATTAATTTAATTAGATGTTCAAAATTAATTAGATGTTCAACTTTTTAATTCCTTGTTAACGTTTCGATTTGTCCGGGGATTCTTAAACAACCAAAAAAAAAGTAAAAAAAAAAAAAAAAACTTTAGAAAAATGTGTTAAAAGCAACTATGCTACCAAAAATCTTTAAATAAAAATAAGCAAAGAATGTCGACATGAAACGAATATACAAAGCAACATAAAACATAAGTATTCTGATCTCTTTTACTTACTAATGAGATTCATTTATAGGCATTGGAAAATGTCTCCTGCTATCATAATGCTAGGATCTTTCATCGTTAAGAAGAGGCAATTAGGTTGAATTCAGAACCTCACTAATTATGCCAACGTCGTATGTATGCAAAATCAAGATGTGAAAAACCAATAAGCGTAATGTCTACTAGACACAAACATACACAGAAGAGCGCATATATACACACACTAACGAATATATATTATCATCTAAATCACACATAGACAAAGCAGCATTATTATACATAGGTATAGATATAGCAATATTTACGGATATTAGTTAGGCTTGGAATCCGTTCATTTCTTAAAACTTTGAAATTACGCGTCATCTCTCCTTGAATACGGAGCGCCATAAATTATGCTAACATTTGTTTGAAAAGTACAATTCAAGTGAAACATGATTTACTAATGAAAATCAAACAAAAAAAAAGTGAAAATCTGCCTTGCTGTGCGGTGAAAAAGTTTCCTATTTGTTTCTTATCTAAACGTTTTGCCGGATTCGGATCCATATTTGATGCGTATCTGATACCAGCTCATCTATCTATCTATCTATCTATCTATCTATCTATCTATCTATCTATCTATCTATCTATGTTAGGCACTTCCTATCTATCTATCTATCTATCTATCTATCTATCTATCTATCTATCTTTGTTCAAATCTATCTATGTTAGACACTTCCTATCTATCTATCTATCTATCTATCTATCTATCTATCTATCTATCTATCTATGTTCAAATCTATGTTAGACACTTCCCATCTATCTATCTATCTATCTATCTATCTATCTATCTATCTATCTATCTATCTATGTTAGGCACTTCCTATCTATCTATCTATCTATCTATCTATCTATCTATCTATCTATCTTTGTTCAAATCTATCTATGTTAGACACTTCCCATCTATCTATCTATCTATCTATCTATCTATCTATCTATCTATGTTCAAATCTATGTTAGACACTTCCCATCTTTCTATCTATCTATCTATCTATCTATCTATCTATCTATCTATCTATCTATCTATCTATGTTAGGCACTTCCTATCTATCTATCTATCTATCTATCTATCTATTTTTACCTTACAAATATCTTTCCATCCTTGAAAATAAGTCATGCTGGAAGTTGGAATATGTAAATGGTCATATATATATATATATATATATATATATATATATATATATATATATATATATATAAGTGTGTGTGTGTGTGTTTTGCAACATTACATGAGAAAACAATTAAGCGTGCTATTTTTATCTATTTGTACTTGCGAATTACGAATCTGTTTGCTCACCTGCCCGAGATTCTGTCACATGGAAGGGAGGGAAATATCGGGAGAAATCTTTACTTGGGAGAAAATAGAAAATAAAATTTTTCGCTTTCATTTCAACGAAACGATAAAAACGTTGGGAACAAAACGGTAAAAATACTCCTGGAACCAAACCAAGCGAATATCAAAGGGACACCTGCTTACAAGTCAGGCTATTGTTAGGGAGATTTTTAACATATAACTCGGATAAGATGGCCAGGGGCCAGATCTAATGGATATCTACCCAAAATAAAGACACAGCTGTCGCAAAGAAACTATTTATTTTTAGTGGGCTTATCTTGCAAACCATTCTTATCAAAATTGATCTTGATAAGTTAGCAATGTAACCTACCATCTTACTCAATTTTCTTGCTTCGGCCCATAAAAGGCCAAAAAAAGTCACTCCATGTATAAGGTTAGAAAGGGTTGTTAAATGCGGAAAAAAAAAATTAAGATAATTATGAGGATACGAGTGGACCCAGGCCGTCAAAAATGACGGAAAAATATTTCTATCGATATGCCCTCTAAAATGACGGCAATATATATTGATGGATGTGCGTTGTGGTACAGTGGATATCGGCTCGGAACGAGAAACCGGGGAGCCGAGTTCGAATTCCAGTTGAATCCATTGTGTTCACTTACGCGCAAATACCCCTGGGAAAGGTATTAATCCGTCTCTTTCCCTCCAGTTATGGGTTAAATAACAGATTGGGTTCTATAGCCTTGGTCGGCAACCAGTCTACCGCAGAAAGCAATGGCAACCTACTGCGGGATAATCTCCTGCCCAGTCAGTCGTTTCTCTTTCGAGACATGATCGCCCAAGCGTGTATCATGTATGGCACTTTAACTGACTGACCCTAATACTAAGTATCTTACATTAAGACATAAATAAAAAAATCAAGAAAATAATGCAAACCCTGACTGTGACAGAACATATATATATATATATATATATATAGAGAGAGAGAGAGAGAGAGAGTGTGTGTGTTAAATTGTAATAATATTAAGCACTAAGGTTCTTGATTTTTTCAGTTGTTTTACTGATAACATGTACTTTGGCAAGTAGGTTTTATTGTAAAATGCTTTATATCGAAGTAGAGATAGAGTGTTAATAAGTACAAAATAGTCTCTTTAACTGAGCAGATTCATGCTGACTTCGAAATGTGAGGACCTCGTTAAGATATATACATAGAACTTTCTAATACAACTGTTTACTGATCTGATGTAATCATAACGGTCACCCCGCGATATATATATATATATATATATATATATATATATATATATATATATATATATATATCTTTGGGTAGCAAACTTTCATTTAAACATGTTTCGTTACAAACGACCAACAAGAAATATTTTATTCATTTTTTATTTAATTTTTCCAGTACACTTACATGTTTCTTTTTCGCTAGAGATGCAAAAAAAAGGAATGTAAAAATGTTCCTTAATTGTCGACTTTCTAAGCGCTTTCAGCCTCTTCACAGGCCATTTTCAAGGATGACATTTTTCCGGAGTTGTTACGTTCTCATGTTTGACTGTAATGTAATTTTTCGTTTTAGTGGGAGTTTTTTTTGAAAAGGAGAGACCTTTCAAGCTGTCACAAAAAATTACAAAAAGAAAATCCTCGAAAATGGCCTGTGAAGTGGCTGAAAGCGCGTGAAATGTGGAAAAATATGGAAAATTTTTACATTCCTCTTCTTCAGTAAATATGAAACATGTAAGAATAGTGTATTAAAATTAATAAAATCTACTTTGTTGAGCATTTTTAACGATATATATATATATATATATATTGATTGTTTGATTATTTAGATTTTCGTCATCATAAAATTTGAATATTCTTCATTATTACAAATCGCCTAAAGACACCACATGGTAGAAACCTAAGTCGCGTAATAACTCGTTTACAAATGAAGAATATATATATATATATAGTCATCCGCAGACAGATCTGTTTCGCCGTATCACAGGTCATCAGTACGGTTAGACTCCGATTGCTTTTTTTACCCAGGATTGAAACCCGACCGAAATGGCGAATCTACCCCTGAGCTATGGGCGTTCGGTGGAAGTAGGCAGACTTTTTAGCGCAAATCATTATACGCGCCCAATAGCTAGAGCGCTCTAATTCATTTCACTGAATGATCGATGCGTACACGCCAGAGTAGCTACTGTTTATCAAAGTCTACTATTTTTCCAGAGTGCTCAATCAGGGTGTGAGAGCGTATATATATATATATAGTAAAATTTGTGTATTTAACCAACAAATTCTCTCTTAGTGCATGTTAGATTAAAGACATAAATAATATATATATATCGTATTTCTTTAAATGTTACGCGTTTGACATAATAAATAAAGTATGTTTTCACAAAGGGTTCGAACATGCATCTCGTTTTGTAGGAAAGTACGTTTGCTTTGATACATTTCTCAAATACGTCGACTCAATTCACATTATTAGGACAAAAAAGAAAAGCAGAACGTCTACTTATACGTGTATCGACAAAATAATATTTCGAGTAGTAGGAAATAAAGTTGGAGATTTAATCAAATGATTCACGATTGTTTAAGAGTGAAGGTCATTTTAAAACAACGTGGTACAACAAGACGCCGGGTAGGCTGACGCACTACACCACGCGTTTCATTATCCACTCGAGTGGCCGGAAGTGACATGGTCAGACGTAGAGTAGCTCCTCTTCAACAATTGCACAAGCGAGAATCAATGCGCTATTGTGCAATATTTGTGGCAAGGGTGAATCAAAGATGCTGAATTCCGTCTTCGAATGTCGACACGGTATGGAGCACGCACCATGAATCAACGAGTGGTGTACATGCTAATAAGGCGAAAAGAACAGGTGTAACCGAAGAAAGCGGATCCAGTCGAACGGAAGAACACATTCTGAGGGTAATCATGACATTGGGTTCCATAAAGTTCGTGCGCGGTTGGTGCCTAAAGTGACAAACTATACAGACGTAGCTTTTGCGAAAAGCGTAAAAAAAAAAACGATTCTTTTCAGAAAGAAAGAAGTCGTCGAACGATACCAGAAATGTAGGGCGACTATACCTAAAAGTGACGTATATATATATATATATATATATATATATATATATATATACGTAAAAAAATCACAAGATCGCCAAAACCTACCGCGGTTTCACACAACGGCTCGTCAGCCCTGACGAGCCGTTGTGTGAAACCGCGGTAGGTTTTGGCGATCTTTTGATTTTTTTACGTGTCTTTGCTCTACATTGCTTCCTCTTTGTTATTCCGCTTTGGTTAGTTCTGTATCGAGCACTTTTTCTTTCTTTGTGGTTGGTTCCGTTTGGGGTTTTTTTCTTTACTGCGGGGTATTGTATGTATTGTCTGTATTCCGCAGTTTTCTTTTTTTTTTCCCCTCTTGTCCAACGCCTTATAGCGACGGACAATAACGGAGTTAGATTCTGTCTGTTATTTGTTGTCCTCAAAGTTTATTTTCGTATAATTTTAGGATTTAGATACTTACAGAGTCGGTCTTGTTATATATATATATATATATATATATATATTTGTTCTTAATCATACGAAATAAGAGTGTTGGATGGAAAAAGTCTTCACTTTTAAACACATCTTTGTATATATATATATGTATATATATATATATATTCATATAGATAGGTGTGAGTTTGTAACCCTGGGTTTCACGCTCTTGCGATTGTCAGAGAAACCCTGACGATCGCAAGAGCGTGAAACCCAGGGTTACAAACTCACACATATCTATATATATATATATATATATATATATATATACGAAGATGAGTTTAAAAGTGAAGACTTTTTCCATCCAACACTCTTATTTCGTATGATTAAGAACAAATATATATATATATATATATATATATTCATATAGATAGGTGTGATTTTGTAACCCTGGGTTTCACGATTTGCGATCGTCAGACGTGAAACAAAGGGTAAACACACACCTATCTATATGAATATGTCTGCTCTATCACTGACATAGAGCGCTTTTAAATAAGTACCACGCATATATAATATGCAAAAAATATAATATATATAACAAATTGCATATATATATATATATATTGATAGTTATAATTATATCAGACTCTTTGGACTTTGGCACGAAAGACTAAAAAGCAACAGTTGTTTCCAGTTAAAGCGAAACCGGAGACTGAAAGAAAAATGAATGGATCTAAGTCAAATTTTGATTTCCTGGTATCGATATCAAATAATGGTCAATGGTATCATGGCTGAGACAAAGAACTACAATTATACCTACTTAGAGACCAACCCGAAGCAAAAACCAAAATAAAAGTGCTGAAAAAATACAGACATACAGGTAGATAAACAGACACATACACAAACATCTTGCCTTTTATATATATATATTATCGATTTTCTGCACTATTGTAAGAACTGCATCTTGAAACTTCTGAATATCGTTTCTTATGTCTTGGTCTATGAGTATATGAAATTTGATTAAAACGATACCCCTCCTTATATAACCTGATTGTTTGATTATCGATTTTCGATATTTATCAGGGGTACCTCGACACAAAACCTAGCTAAGAGCACTCACAGACGCTTATAGTAATACTGTGTAAATTTTCAAGAAAATTGGTTCAGCCGTTTCGGAGTCTATAGGTAACGGATCCACACACACACACACAAAGTTCCATTTATAAATAAGCTTTGATTTAGATTATATATATATATATATATATATATTGTCATTCCCAGACAGATCTGTTTCGCTGTATCTCAGCTGATCAGTACGGTTAGACTCCGATTGCTTTCTAACCCAGGATTGAAACCCGACCGAATTCGCGTCAGTCGGCGATTACATAGCAGTTCAGCACTCTTTTCTTTGATTCTTTTGCTACAAGTCTCCTCTTCATCTGTGAGGAAATTGTCTAGCATTCAATGCCATATAGGAGGAGATATATTACATGGCAGTTTAGCACTTAGTTTTTAGTTTGTCTTGCTTCAAATCTCAGCTTCATCTGTGAGGAAATTGTCCAGCATTCACTGCCATATTGGAGGATTAATTGTACATCGTATTTCGGCACTCTTTTCTTTTTGTTTTTCTTTTTTTGCTTTAAGTCTTTTCTTCATTCCTATGAATATGGCCTTGAATACACTGTTTTAGTGATGTATTGATATTATATAACAGTTCAGTTTTCTTTTTTTTATGAACTTTTCTTTTTTCCTAGTAGTTTTGGCATGCCTCTTGTCCCGCTCAGTTCTGTCTCATATTTTCTTCTTTTCTTAAAACACTTCGTAATATATAGTTCATAAAAATAATTTTCGAAATAGGGATAAGTGAGCACTTATTTCGTCATCGACCAACGATATTTCTCAAATCCATCACCGCGAATCATTTCTATGAATCTGACGTCACAGGCAGATGAAATCAGAACGAGGCTTGCAGCATTCAGTTGGTTATGAAGAAATGCTTTAAAAAAATGAAAGAATTTAAAATGAAAAAAATCTAACGAATGAAAAAGAAGAGAAAAATAACAAAAGGTAAACGGGATAAAAACAAAAATTAAACAAAAAAAAAAAAATCCCTCCCCAAATCTGAATAATACTAAAAGTAACAAAAAAAAATGTACGCACTCGTCACTTAGCACCTCACGAATCAATGGCTACAAATGCGAGGTTGGTAATCTCGATAAAGCGCACAGAAGCATCTTGCGTCGACGCACGACATCTGTAATAAATCAATAATTTTTTCACTTCGCTCCACTGCACCAATTCGAAGCGAATCTGCAAAAACACCAAATCAGGTAGAAAGAGACGCATGTAGGCGCGTCAAGAGAGTTTATAGCTAGAAGCACTGATAGAACAATTGAGGGATTAATGAGAGGAAAAGAAAGAGGAGTGGTCGTTAGAAAAGAAACAAGCAAGAAATTATAATGTGGACATAAAGTGGGGGATCAATCCTAAGTTACCATCAGCTGATAAACTAATATCTCACTTTGTGGTCACATTAGTTTCAATGTATTTATATTACAGATTGAGGCTTGTTTAACCCTCTAGGGCCATTCGTATCATATTTGATACAGTATTTCCCTATAAGGAAACATTTGGTATTTCCCTATAAGGAAACATTTGGTATTCATTGACTGAGCAGTCAGTACTGCTTTCATTTGAAATTTATAAAATATTTCTCTTAAAAAATTTTTCAGGAAAATATTTCTTTCAAGGCTTGTTTTCATACTGTATCAAATATGATACGAATGGCCCTAGAGGGTTAACGGCATATCAACCTCTGTGGGTTATTTAATGCTAAAAAGATGGGGTCTTAAGGCATTTTTTAAAAATGTTTGGTTATAGTAAGAAGGTTAATTAATTCAGATTTTGATTACTTTTTTATTTTAGAAAACTAAAGATGTCTTCTAGTTTTGTATTCAAAAATTTATAGCTGATAATATTTTTATTCCTTCAAAAATGTATTGTTGGTAATATTTTTCCTTCAAAAATGTTTATTTTTTTATAAAAGTCTATTTTCATATATGTATTTCTATAAAAGTGTATTTTTATACTTTCATAGTGTTTTGACCCCAGTTAGTGGGTTAACTATTTACCCATAGTTGGGACCCTAACAGGTGCTACGATTCCGGGTCAGGATAGAACAACAGCAATTAAGAGGTGGTTGCATGCTCCTCACAACTTCCAAATCAGGGACCTTGCTGCCGGATGCAGTTTATTGTCATACCCAGGAACTATTTTTTTGGGAAGGTTGAGAGATTATAATGTTTTTAGTAATACAAGTCTTTCTAACTAACCCATAGCTGAGGGGAGACGAGGTGGATGAATGACCAAAATTTGAAAAACAAGAAAGAAATCATGGTGAGGACATAAAATGGGGGATCAATTCTATATTACATACAATATGAAAAATGATCCCTCACTTTGTAACCATTGTGGTTTCTACACATTTATATTCCAGATAATGTAAACAAATCTAAAAGACATGCCTGTGTATCTAATCAATATTTGATTGATTGATTTGTTTTCTATGGCTTATCAACAGACAAGGAATTATAATGTGGATATAAAGTGGAAGATCAATTCTATATTACAATCAATATGTAAACTGATCCCTCTCTTTGTGGCCACGATATTTTCCATACATTTATACCCCAAAGAATGTAAATAAATCTAAAAAACATGCCTTTGTAGCTAATCAGTATTTGATTGATTGGTTCGTTTTCTGTGGCTTATAAACAGACAAGGAATCACAATGTGGATATAATGTGGGGGATCAATTCCATATTACAATCACTATATAAACTGTTCACTCACTTTGTGCCCACAGTAGTTTCTATACATTTATATTCCAGATAATGTTCATAAATCTATAAGACAGGCCTGGGAAGCAAATCATAATTTGATTTATTGGTTGATTCATTTTCTACGATTTGTCAACTTTTGGAGGTTATTTAAAGCCAGGAAATATTTTCAGATTGCAAGAACTTTTTCGATATAAAAATGATTAAATGATACAAGTTTTACTAATTAACCCATAGTTGGATGAGATAAGATGGATTTATACGCTTCCCATGAGAATTTACCTGTAATATAACAAACCCAACTGGAATTGGAAATCTGTTTCCTGATGAAAAATTCCGAACAATCATTCTTTATATCACACGCACATCTAAGCTAACAGCGGTCAATGATCTAGGTAATGACCAGGCCCGAAGTTGCTTAACTTCGGTGATTATACGGGTCCGGTGTTTCGACATGATGTTGCCGTATTAAAGCACCTAGTATTCTCGGGCAGTTACCCATCTAGATACTCACCAGGTTCGATATTGTTTGGTCACCTCTCAGTGGTTTTTTTTTTTTGGTTTTTTTTTTCACCTGCGTTTCTGTCTCCGGAGAGAGACACATCACAGTCGCACACAGCCCGAGGGCAAAGATGCAACTGAAAGATGATAAACCATACGCGGCATTTGCCACCTAAATATTATATTCACCTTGCTCCCCAACTAGAGCGAATTGTGACCCAAGGTCGGTTTTTAGAGTGGGGAACCTGATCACGGATGCCTGGGCCACTAGTCAAAGATTATACAACTCCCGCAAACGCAGTCAAAGAGTACAAAGCTTGTCTTAACATGTTTAAACTTGTATTTTCTGGTCGTACAGAGTATTTACGCTGCTCCCCAAGTGAAACGAACTGTGACTCAAGTTCGGTTTTTAGAGTGGGGTTATCCAGAGCGGACTTTCGGGCTACTGATCAAACATTACCCAACTTCCACTGACGTGATAACTGAGTAAAAAATTTTGTCTTATATTGTCTAAACTTGTATTTTCTGGTCGGACAGAGTATTTACCCTGCTCTCCAAGTGAAACAAGTTTTGACTCAAGGTCGGTCTTTAGAGTGGGATATTCCAGAGCGGACTTTCGGGCCACTGATCAAAGATTACCCAGATCCCGCTGATGTGGTAACTAGGTACAAAGCTTGTTTAAGAATCTCCACGCATGTTTCTTCTGGTCGTACAGATCGAGCAGGTAGCAGGTAACTATACTAGTACATACATACAGTACTGTGCAAAAGTATTACGACAAAAACTATTTTATTTTTTATGAAGCATCAAAATAAAGTTTAAAATCACTCCTGTTAGTGTGCAAAAGTATTAGGACAGGGGTGATTTTCCTAAAAACCTCCCTGAAATTTAAATACAGGGTGAAAAGCCAAGTAAATTTCTAATAAATATTCATTAATAAACTAGGTGTAAAAGAAATGTATTAAAAAGAAGTTATATTTAATTTTTCCTATTTTCTATTAAACAAGATATTTTGAAACTAGTCATTATTCTATTATCCTTGGATATGACTGACTTTTTTCTTATTCCCCCCCCCCTCTCGAATTGATAAATCTAATGTTAATTCGCAAGACACACTTTGGGAACAAATACAAGCTGCTTGGCAGGAGATACCATGAGATACATTGAAAAAGCTTGTGATGTCAATGCCTGACAGAATGAAGGCTGTGATCAAAGCAAAAGGCTATTATACTAAATATTAAATTTATTTTTTAAGAAGTATTTTTGCTTGTTAAAACATTTGTTGAGTAAATTATATAAAATTATTTAATTAAATTGTTTATATTCCGACAATATGCCTCATAAAAGATAAAATAGTTCTTGTCCTAATACTTTTGCACAGTACTGTACTATAACAGGGCCTCCAGAAAGTCATTAGAGTAAAAGTTGTTAGAGCCTCATTCTATCAGCAAACAAACATTTAGCTCCTTGGAGCACATGTTTACATTTGTAATGAGAGAAGAGCTTGGGAAGAAAGATATTTCTCCCATTTACGTGTCTCTCTTTATGGACATTGTTATATCTGTGATATAGCAACACTGAATTTAATAATAAAATACTACTTTTGCACATTACTGCACACACACACACACACACACACACACACACACACACACACACACACACACATATATATATATATATATATATGTATATATATATATATATATATATATATAGTCATCCGCAGACAGATCTGTTTCGCTGTATCACAGCTCATCTGTAGCGTTAGACTCCGATTGCTTTTAACCCAGGATTGAAACTCGACCGAAGTCAGTCGGCAATTCTACCTCTGGGCTATGGGCGCTCGGTAGAAGAAGCCAGACATTTTAGCATGTATATTATCATTATACACGTCCAATAGCCAGAGTGCTCTAATTCATTACGGAATGAGCGATATATACTTGGTGCGATTGGTAAATTGTCGCAGTTATTTTTTTATTTCAAAACAAAAGTCTATTATACTGAATATTAAATTTATTTTGAAACAAGTATTTTTTCTTGTCAAAGCATTTGTTGAGTAAATCAAATAAAATTACTTTTATTAAAGTGTTTATTTTCTGTCAATATGCCTCATAAAAGATAAAATACTTCTTGTCCTAATACTTTTGCACAGTACTGCATATATATATATATATATATATATATATATATATATAATAGGTGCGATTGGTAAATTGTCGCACTTATTTTCTTATTTCAAAGCGAAAAGCTATTATACTAAATATAAAATATTTTTTAACAAGTATTTTTTTCTTGTTGAAGCATTTGTTGAGTAAATCAAATAAAATTACTTTAATTAAATTGTTTATTTTCTGTCAATCAGTCAGTCAGTTAAGTGCCATGCGCGATACACGCTTTGGGCGATCATCTCTCGAAAGAGACATTACTGACTGGGCAGAAGATTATCCCGCAGTAGGTTGCCATTGCTTTCTGCGGTAGACTGGTTGCCGACCAAGGCTATAGAACCCAATCTGTCCTATTATTTAACCCATAACTGGAGGGAAAGAGGCGGATTAATACCTTTCCCAAGGGTATTTGCGCGTAAGTGAAAGCAAGGTTTCTGTCAATATGCCTCATAAAAGATATAATACTTCTTGTCCTAATACTTTTGCACAGTACTGTATATATACTAGGTGCGATTGGTAAATTGTCGCGATTATTTTGATGCCTCATAAAAGATATAATACTTCTTGTCCTAATACTTTTGCACAGTACTGTATGCAGTGACAATATTTGGCGGTACACTTAGATGATCGCGCCGTACCCTTCTGTTTAGCGGCACTGCAGCTGAAAATCAGTTTATTAAACTGTAGCACCTGAAGCAGAATCATCTAAAAAAATGTTATTACAATATTCTCATTCCCATGCTTATCTTGTAGTATCCCTGAGTTGTTGTCGTGATCTCTCGGAGTCCGGAGTTCTCGTCTCCTTATTGCTGAAATCTTAAATAATCTATCCTAGCTATCTACTCATTCGCGTTGTGATTGGATAGTAATTCAACCAGATGACAGCTTCCATTGTATTTTAGCCAGATTGTCAAAGGTTACAAGTTCCGTTCATCTGATTGGTTAAAAATAATAAAAATTCCTTTTGTCAATACCATAAAGATATCTGAAAACACGGCGTAAATCCTACGCTTATGGCCATCAGTCGGTTAAGTGCCATACGTGATTCACGCTTGGGTGATCATGTCTTGAAAGAGACATGACTGACTGGGCAGAAGGTTATTCCGCAGTAGGTTGCCATTGCTTTCTGCGGTAGACTGGTTGCCGACCAAGGCTATAGAACCCAATCTGTCCTTTTATTTGTCTCATAACTAGAGGAGGAATAGATGTATTATATCTTTAATTAGTAATTATTGGGGGATCAGTTTATTGCTATATATCAATAGAAAACCGATCCCCCACTTTATGACCAGTAGAAACTTTCATCATATTTGCAACTATTATATACAGTCAGTCAGTTAAGTGCCATACGTGATACACGCATGGGGGATCATGTCTCGAAAGAGACATGACTGACTGGGCAGAAAGTTATTCCGCAGTAGGTTGCCATTGCTTTCTGCGGTAGACTGGTTGCCGACCAAGGCTATAGAACCCAATCTGTCCTGTTATTTAACCCATAACTGGAAGGAATAGACGGATTAATACCTTTCCCAAGGGTATTTGCGCGTAAGTGAATGCAATGAATTCAGCTGGAATTCGAACCCTGGAAATTCGAACCCTGGAATTCGAAATTCAATTAGATTCACTGAAGCGCAAATAAGAGATATGAAGCCACTTCTTCTCCCTCCAGCTATGGGTTAATTAAGACTTCTATTATAGGATGTGCTTTGTGGTCCAGTAGATATCGGCTTTGGAGCGAGAAATCGGGGAGCCAAGTTCGAATTTCAGTTGAATTACTCGCATTCACTTACGCGCAAATACCCTTGAGAAATGTATTAATCTGTCTCTTCCCTGAAGTTATGGGTTAAATAACATAACAGATTGGGTACTATAGGCTTGGCTGGCAATCAGTCTACCGTAGAAAGTAATGGCAATCTACTCCGGTATAATGTTCTTCCCAGTTAGTCATGTCTCTTTCGAGACATGATCGCCGAAGCTTGTATCACGTACGGCATTTAACTGACTGACTGATCACAAAATCAAAATTAAGAATAAAAATATTAAAATCTAAAAAATGTTCTGCCTTTTGAATAACCTGAAAATAGTTAATAAGCCGTAGAAAATAATCAAGTACCGATTAGCTACCCTCGATTTTCTAAACGCCGCTTATATGTGGCACAAGGCTGAAAGCATGGGTTGCACAGTAAGGATCGAACTCACTAATCAGTTGTAACAAGACAAGCTGGCTAACCATTACACCACGCCGAAATGCCAACGGTTGGCATTTATTTATTAGATTTAATTACATTCACCGTAATATGAATGCATAGAAAGTGGCCATAAAGTGAGGGATCGGTTTATATATTGATTGTAATATAGAATTGATCCCTCACTTTATATACACATTATAATTCTTTGTCTGCTGGTAAGCCATAGAAAACAAATCAATCAAATACTGATTAGCTACACAGGCATGTCTTTTAGATTTATTTACATTCTCTGGAATATAAATGTATAGAAACCAGCGTGGCCAAAAAGTGAGGGATCGGTTTATATATCGAGTGTAATATTGAATTGATCCCCCACTATAAATACATATTATGATTCCTTGTCTGTTGATAAGCCATAGAAAACAATCAATCAAATACTGATTAGCTACACAGGCAAGTATTTTGGATTTATTGACATTCTCTGGAATATAAATGTTTAGTAACTATCGTAGCCGCAAAATGAGGGAACAGTTTATGTATTGCTTACAATACACAACTGATTCCCCTATTTTATATGCACATAATTTCTTGCTTATCAAACTCTGATGAGGCATGAATCCACTTCTCTCTCTAGCTATTCCCAAGAATAATTGCCTGTAAATGACTGTAACGAACTACTGGAATTCAAACTCGGCTCTCCGATTCCTCGCTCAGAGCTGATATCCGCAATATTTTTATTATTATGTCATTTTTCATCATATTTAGATTTCTGCATTGGTCTCACTACCAACCAAGTCTGCGGGGAGACCTAAGGCAGGTAGTGGCGTGTTGTTATGACTCCATTTCATGTTTTTCTATCCTCCCTATCATCCCCAGCATTACATAGATAACGTTTTCCTTAGTGTGTGGGCTGTACTTAATAATACAATTTTTTGTATATCTCTTAAGCTGGGGTTTCCAGGGATTCTTTCAATGTGTTGTTTTGTTCCATTTTTTATCATTCCAAGTGCACCTACTATCACTGGCACAACTCTTGTTTTCAATTTCCACATTTTTTCTATTTCAATTTCCAGGTCTTTATATTTTGACAGTTTTTCAAATTCCTTGATTGCTATGTTACAATCCGCTGGACAAGCCATATCAATTAATAGACAAGTTTTCTCCTTCTGGTTTTTAACAATAATGTCTGGCCTGTTTGCTTCAATTTTTCTGTCTGTGTAGATGGTGTAATCCCATAGAATGGTTACATCTTCTATTTCTGTAACCGGTGCTGGATGATGTTCATACCAGTGTTTGTTTACAGCTTTTCCATAATGTTTGCACATTGCCCAATGTAAATATTGCCCAACTCTATCGTGGCGATTTTTATATTCGTTTGGGGCAAGCACAGAACAGCCTGAGATTAGGTGGTCTATTGTTTCTTGGTGTTTATCACAAAACCTGCATTTTGGATCCATATTATTATGCATAATATTTGCCTGAAAGTTTCTCGTGAAAAGACTTTGGTCTTGTGCTGCAAGTATAAATCCTTCAGTTTCAGACTTTAATCCAGATGCACGTAACCATCGATGAGTATTAACTTTGTCAACATTGGATTTATTGGCACGTACTGGATATTGGCCATGCAGAGGTTTGTCTTGCCAGCGCTGTTTCATCTTTTCAAGAGCTTTATCTTTGGCTTTCATTTTCATATTTTTTGCCGCAATAGTTGGTTCTTGGCTACTGTTTTGCTTTTCTACAGAATCTACTAACTGTAATTCTTGTTTGTATTTTATTATTATTATTATTATTATTATTATTATTATTATTATTATTATTATTATTATTGTAGCAATGAGCTCTATTCTTGGATCAAGGAGAGGAGAATGAAAGAATATACAGTTTAGCTAAAGTGACATTACAGGCAGAAAATAACGCAATCATCCACAGAGATATACACCAGAGCAATTAACTCCTGCTGATGGCCAGAGGGTTCTTGGTTGAAAAGTTATGTCTATAATAACCTCTATAGAAACGAAGATGAGAACAACAGTTCGAAATAATTCAGGCTTACAGCCTATCACGTTGAATACTCCGGTTCTCGCTCGATCTCTGAAGTTAAGCAACGTTGAGCCTGGTCAGTACTTAGATGGGTGACCGCTTGGAAATACCAGGTGCTGTATGCGTTTAGTGACGGATGTGCGTTGTGGTGCAGTGGATATCGGCTCGGAAAGAGAAATCGTTGAGCCGAGTTCGAATTCCAGTTGAGTATCCTGCATTCACTTAAGCACTGGTGCCCTTGGGAAAGGTATTAATCCGTCCCTTCCCCCCAGGACTTGGGGACCCTGCCCTTAAAAAAAATAAAATAAAATCCCAATGAAAAGACTCAAAAAGAAAAAAAAATATTACAAAAACACAAAATAAAAAACAACAATATTGTTGAAAGAAAAAGGTATTATCAGCAATAAAATTTAGTTGGCAATAAATGACCCGCCGAGGTGTTGATTTGCCATAAAAACAAAACAATCGAAATAATTCAAATATAACTTCTTCTGTGTCCTTCTTCTCATTTGACTTTACGCGTTATATTACTCAGTGTTCAGGCGTCTTCGTCGGAGTATTCTACCTGGCGATTGGTGTCATGTTCTGAATCTTTTTGTTTTTATTATATTAATATGGAGTAGTACGCGTTTTTGTGGTACAATGGATATCGGCTTGGAACGAGAAACCGTGGAGCCGAGTTCGAATTCCAGCTGAATCCATTGTATTCACGTGCTCGCAAATACCCTTGGGAAAGGTATTAATACGTCTCTTCCTTCCAGTTATCAGTTAAATAACAGGACAGATTGGGTTCTATAGCCTTGGTCGGCAACCAGTCTACCGCAGAAAGCAATGGCAACCTACTGCGGGAAAATCTTCTGCCCAGTCAGTTATGTCTCTTTCGAGACATGATCGCCCAAGCGTGTATCATGTATGGCACTTAACTTTCTGACTGAATATAATAGTTGCAAACAGGATGAAAGTTTCTACTGGTCCTAAAATGGGGGATCGGTTTTCTATTGATATATAGTAATAAACTGATCCCCCACTAATTACTAATTAAAAATATAATACATCTATTCCTCCTCTAGCTATGAGACAAATAACAGGACAGATTGGGTTCTATAGCCTTGGTCGGCAACCAGTCTACCGCAGAAAGCAATGGTAAACTACTGTGGGATAATCTTCTGCCCAGTCAGTCATGTCTCTTTCGAGACATGATCGCCCAAGCGTGTATCACGTATGGCACTTAACTAACTGATTCTTTTATTGTATTTTATTTCAGGAGATCGATTTGCCGTGTTTCTTTCCTCAACCTCCTCACCTCCCCGTGCACCAGCTTGATTCTCTTATTGCGTGGGCAGATGCGTGTTTCTGACGTTTAAATACCTGTGTTAAATTACAATCTGCATGAAATGAATGGGTAATATTTTGATTTCGACATGAGTCGATTGTGCAATTATTACCTGAGTAAATTGCCTGCGACTCTGCACGATTATTTTGATGTTTACCCGTAAATGGTAATCAGTGTGTAAAGCTTCACGAAATTGAAAGCTGTACGCACAAGCCTTGGCAACAGTGAAGGTGTTAGATTTTCACTTTCAGTTTCACTTTCCCTGGTGAAAATAGTGTCAGTCAAAACTAAATAATCCTAAATGCAATGGAAAAATACCAGTCCAAAAAAATTAAACAAAAATAGATTTTAAAAAATTAGACTGGATCAATAAATGATTTTTTTAAACCACGTAGACAAATTCACTTGCATTCAGTCAGTTAGTTAACTGCCATACGTGATAAACGCTTGGGCGATCATGTCTCGAAAGAGACATGACTGACTGGGCAGAAGCTTATCTCACAGTAGGTTGCCATTGCTTTCTGTTATAGACTGGTTGCCAGCCAAGACTATAGAACCCAATCTGTCTTGTTATTTGACTCATAGCTAAAGAGAAAAAGATGTAGTAGATTATATTATTAAGTAGTAATTAGTGGGGGATCAGTTTATTACTTCATAACAATAGAAAACCGATCCCCACTTTATGCCTAGTATCAGCTTTAAGTATGTTTCCAACTATTACATTCAGTCAGTCAGTTAAGTACCATAAGTGATACACGCTTGGGCGATCATGTCTCGAAAGAGTCATGACTGACTGGGCAGAAGATTTGCCACTAATTTCTGCAATAGACTGGTTGCCAGCCAAGGCTTTATAACCCAATCTGTCCTGTTATTTGACTCATAGTTAAAGGAAGAAAACTTGTATTAAATTATATTATTAAATAGTAATTAGTGTGAAATCAATTTATTACTTCATAACAATAGAAATCTAATCCCCCATTTTATACCCAACACCAGCTTTAAGTATGTTTCCAACTATTGCATTCAGTCAGTCAGTTAAGTGCCATATTTGATACACGCTTGGGCGATCATGTCTTGAAAGACTGGGCAGAATATTATCCCACAGTAGGTTGGCATTTGCTTTCTGTGGTAAACTGATTGCCAGCCAAGGCTATAGAACCCAGTTTGTCCTGCTATTTGACAAATAGCTAATAAGAGAAAAGTTGAATTAGATTATATTATTAAGTAGTAATTAGTGGGGGATTAGTTTATTACTTCATAACAATAGAAAACGGATCCCCCATTTTATGCCCAGTATCAACTTTAAGTATGTTTTCAACTATAACATTCAGTCAGTCAGTTAAGTGTTATACGTGATACACGCTTTGGGCGATCATGTCTCGCAAGAGTCATGACTGACTGGGCAGAAGCTTATTTCGTAGTAGGCTGTCATTACTTTTTGCAGTATCCTGTTTACCAACCAAGTCTATAGAACCCAATCTATCCTGTTATTTGACTTACAAATAAAAAGTTTCTACTTGGATATAAAGTAGGGGATCGGTTTTCTTTTGTTATTAAGTAATAAACTGCTCTCCCACTCAAAACCACTTTATATAATAATACATCTATTTAAGAATGCTAGGAATTCGAACTGGAATTCGAACTCGGCACCCCGATTTCTCGCTCCGAGACGATATCCATTGCAACGCAACGCACATTTGATGAAATAACAGGACAGATTGGGTTATAAAATTCAAATAACAGGACAGATTGGGTTATAAAGCCTTGGCTGGCAACCAGTCTATTGCAGAAAGTAATGGCAACCTACTGCCGTGTAATCTTCTGCCCAGTCAGTCATGACTCTTTCGAGACATGATCGCCAAAGTGTGTATCACGTATAACACTTAACTGACTGACTGAATGTAATAGATTGAAACATACTTAAAGCTGATACTGGGCATAAAGTGGGGGATCGGTTTTCTATTGTTATGAAGTAATAAACTGATCCCCCACTAATTACTACTTAATAATATAGTCAAATACATATTTTCTCCCTTTAGCTATGAATCAAATAACAGGACAGATTGGGTTATAAAGCCTTGGCTGGCAACCAGTCTATTGCAGAAAGTAATGGCAACCTACTGCGGGATAATCTTCTGCCCAGTCAGTCATGTCTCGAAAGAGACATGATCGCCCAAAGCGTGTATCACGTATGGCACTTAACTGACTGACTGATTCCACAGGCGGGAAGTGCGAGTAAAGATGTTGGCACAAATCCATTTAAATCGGTCCAATTCTGTCTTAAATCAGTTCTATTGCAGTTAATGCCGTTCTATTTTAATTGGTACAATTTCATTTCAATTGGCGTCATTTAATCGCAGTCTTCTATTGTAATTGTATTCCATTTTAATTGGCACTACTCTATTTTGATAGGCGGTATTTCATTTTACTTGGTTCAATTTCAATTTTACTGCTACAATTAAATTTTAATTGGTTTTATTCCATTTTAATTGTGCGTTGTGGTGCAGTGGACATCGGCTCGGAACGAGAAATGTGGGAGCCGAGTTCGAATTCCAGTTGAATTTCTTGCATTCACTTACGCGCAAATACTATTGGGAAAGGTATTAATTCGTCTCTTCCCTCCAGTTATGGAGTAAATAACAAGTCAGATTAGGTTCTATAGCCTTGTATGGCAACCAATCTACCGCAGAAAGTAATGTCAACCTACTGTCTAATCAGTCATGTCTCTTTCGAGACATGATCGCCCAAGCGTGTATCATGTATGGCACTTAACTGACCGACTGAATGTAATAGTAGGAAAGATACTTAAAGCTGATGCTGGGTATAAAGTGGGGGATTTGTTTTCTATTGTTATTAAGTAATAGACTGATCCCCCACTAATTACTACCTAATAATATAATATAATTTAATACATCCTTTCCTTTAGCTATGAGTCAAATAACAGGACAGATTGGGTTCTATAGCCTTGGCTGGCAACCAGTCTACAGCAGAAAGTAATGGCAACCTACTGTAGGATATTATTTTGCCCAGTCAGTCATGTTCCTTTCGAGACATGATTGCCACAGCGTCTCTCACGTATGGCACTTAACTGACTGACTGAATGTAATAGTAGGAAAGATACTTAAAGCTGATGCTGGGTATAAAGTGGGGGATTGGTTTTCTATTGTTATGAAGTAATAAACTGATCCCCTCTAATTACTACTTAATAATATAATTTAATATAACTTTTCTTCCTTTAGCTATGAGTCAAATAACAGGACAGTTTGGGTTCTATAGCCCTGGCTGGCAAGTAGTCTATTGCAGAAAGTAATGGCAACCTACTGCAGGATAATCTTCTGCCCAGTCTGTCATGTTTCTTTCGAGCCGTAATCACCCAAAAGTACATCACGTATGGCACTTAACTGACTGACTGAATATTTTTTCTCTTGGTATCTCTTCTAAACCCCGCTACACAACCCATTTTGCCAAGCCCATCAGATATGTCTCGTGCTGCTTCCCCACTCTCTCTCTCTTTCTCATATCCCTCTGTGTGCATCAGATTCTCCAAACCTTCCTTCCTCATTATGTGTCCCAGAAACCCCAGCTGTCTCTTCTTGATGCTAAATATAGATTTTCTTCTCGTTTGCATCCTTGTCGTTGCTCACATCCTCGGTCTATGTTATCCTCAGCATCCTTCTGTAGAACCAAATTTCTGTTGCTTCGCGTCTCTCCTTCATTCTTTAAAAGCTCATCCAACATTCTCTGCTATATAGACGGACAAATGCCATACAGCAGACTAGCACTCTTCTTTGTTTCTAATGAGATCTTCCTATCTGTCAGGTTCTGGTTAGCTTTCGAAATGCGTCATTGGTCATACCAAAGCACCATCGGACCTCAGTGACTCACTTTCCATCCTTGGGAATCACCAACCCGATAACTATGTGGAATTTGTCGAGACCCAGTTGAAGAACTACGACAAAATGAATAGCAGCAAGTCTCTCACATTTTACATCCGTGAAGGTCACCTTGATAAATACAAGGAGAACATGGTGATGGGTGGCGTACCTAGAGGAGCTTGACGGTCAGATATATTGCACTTTGAACGCCTCTTTTATAACGAAAGATCTTATAACGAAAACATCATGGAAGACTATATTTAGGGGCTAATTTGTGAAAGTAATTTGCAGTATAAATTGCTAAAACAATTTACACCTAAGTTTGTTGTCGTCTCTCTTGTGTATTCTTAGAATAAATAAATGTCACTTTTAAATCGTATAAAGTTTTGTTCCTATTTTTCCTGAACGAGAATGTTCCCATTCGCCAGTTTTCCCAAATGGTAATAGATCACTTTTAGAAACACCATTGTTCTGGTCGCGACAACAAACTTTGAAGAAAATATTATTAATTTTTCATACTTTTTAGACGTAAGCATATTGTAAATAATAGTTTCTCCACAAGGACAAAAATCATGTTACAGTGTTATAGATGTGTTTTCATGAATAAAGTCTGGTATTAATGACAGGTTCATTAAATTACGCGATATTAATTATTGCTTACTCTCTATGGATCAAAAATCGAACGGTTGTTATATATATATATATAAGGACCGAGGGCGGTCTGAAATATAAAATACAATAATAAAAATAAACAAATACTGTCCCAAAAAAGTACATTTTTAAATTCAAAACTTTTTTTATTAATATTCTTTCCTATATATATATATATATATATATATATATATATATATATATATACCTTTAAAAAGAACAGACGTCATATTGTTTAAACCCGAGGAACCTTTCGGCCAACTCTTATCAAGGGTTCTCGTTGGCTTTAATTTTAAGAGAATTAAGGAAAAGGACAAGGCAAAATAAATTAAATATATTATATATATATATATCGGGCTCTGATGTTATGTTCTGAGTGCAAACTTGATGCTGAGCTAAAGAAAATTAAAGTATTTTTGTGGAATGGCTATCACTAATGTGTTATTACATCTACGATTGAACGAAACATTGCTAAGTTCAATGAGGCTAAAATCTATTGGCCATTTCAATGTCCTGAATTTGTCTGACTACAGTAGATTGGTCCCGTTAGTCAGAGATACACCGATAAAATTTTTATCACCATGAAGCAGTTTTTCAATGCCATTATAATAATTATAAGGGCTTTTCCTCACTTTTTTTTTAATCATTCACCCCCAAGCAAGGCATTCCACTGCCACTATTGCGCATGGGGCTACATAGGGGAAGGTAAAGAGAAGGAGTGGTTAGACATAGGGAATGTCAGGAGGAAGGTGACAGATGAGTAAGGATACCGAGGATGAGGGTTGGGCAGATGGGAAGAGTGTTTGATAGAATGTTCTTATCGCGGCTCGTCAGATCAAAATGGTACAACAGTAGACAATCGAAATATCACCCCCCCCCACAAAAATGTTTTTCTCTTTTATTTGATTCTCCTTGGACGCCCATATGTCCATATTAGGACAGACATTTGTGACGGTTATATATGAAAAGGTTCTCGTTCATTCGAAAAAGAGCCCCAAAGAAAGTCGTTAAGAATATCAATAGCGGTGAAATATGTATTATCCAAGCTAATAATCGTTAATCCTAATACATATATATATATATATATATATATCCCAAATCCCTTTGGATATGACGAGCAGCGTTAAGAACATCAAAGCGGTGAAATATGTATTATCCATGGTAATAATCGAAAATCCTTTATAAAATATTACTTTGTTAAATTAAATAAATGAATTTAGCATTGAGTTCTCTCGAGTTCGTCTCTTTTGGAATTTACCCGGATGACATACCAAGTGTACTATGTTATATATATATATATATATATATGTGTGTGTGTGTGTGTGTGTGTGTGTGTGTGTGTGTGTGTGTGGTTTCCGGCTTTCTCTTTTCCATTCTTTTTACCCTTACGTAGCCCCCTGCACATCAGTGGCGTTATCGCCTTGCTTGGGGTGATATGATTAAAATATATATATATATATATATATATATATATATATAGTAATGTGTAGACAGATCTGTTTCGCTGTATCACAGCTCATCGGTACGGTTAGACATTCGATTGCTTTTTACCCAAGAGTGAAACCCGACCGAATTGGCGTCAGTCGGCGATTCTACCTCTGAGCGCTCGGTAGAAGAAGACTTTTTTAGCGTGTACATATCTTTATACACGCCTAATTGCCGAGAGTGTTCTAATTCATTGCTGAAACAACGATGCGTAGATGCTAGAGGAGCTACTGTTTTTCAAAGTCTACCATTCTTCCAGGTATAGGATCACTTGACAAGATAAAAAATTAAACCTATAGGTTTGCTTTTTGAGAATAACCTGGAATTTCCCGGTTAAGACTCTATACCCTCAAAAATGTTAGAGTGTAGCGTAAGAAGCTGGTTAATGTTTCTTTAATTCGGCCATGTGTCAGACTTAACCGAAATCCCAACAGCCTACAGGATTTATGTTCTAGTAGTAATTGTTGAAATTGATAAGGAGAAAGGGAAGAGAACAATGTTAGGGTCGCTTGAAGTTTGAAGTCACATTTTTGACGTGTGTCTCTCTTTCGTTGCTTCCATCTCTCACTCTTCACTGACGCCGAGGTCATTTATATAGTCTTTTTGAATTTAGCTCTGGATCGCTAAGTCTTCAAGTCGTGCAAGTCGCTCCTATTGGTCAAAAATCATTTTAGCACCTACATGGGAAATTTGGGTTTGACCTTTTCGTTAAGCACATGGTCAATCCTTTTTCTATTTGGGAAAACCAGGATTTCACACGTCATTGTGAATTTTTGTAAAAAGTGTAGAAGAAGGTTGATTTTAATTAATTTATTATCCGCTACAACGGTATTGCTATCATAGGTACTCTACTACCAGGCTATTATTATTATGTTGTCATTTTTCATCATATTTTGATTTCTGCTATGGTCGCACTACCAAGCAAGTCTGTGGGAAAACCTAAGGCAGGTCGTGGCATGTTGTTATGGCTCCATTTCATGTTTTTTCTATCTCCCCTATCATAGACAAAGTTCTGCTTAGTGTGTGGGCTGTACTTAATAAGACAATTTTTTGTATATCTCTTGATTAAGTTTCCAGGGATTCTTTCAATGTGTTGCTTTGTTCCATTTTTTATCATTCCAAGTGCACCTACTATCACTGGCACAACTCTTGTTTTTAATTTCCACATTTTTTCTATTTCAATTTCTAGGTCTTTATATTTTGACAGTTTTTCAAATTCCTTGGTTGCTATGTTACAATCCGCTGGACAAGCCATATGAAATTAATAAGCAAGTTTTTTTCTTTTTGGTTTTTAACAATAATGTCTGGCCTGTTTGCTTCAATTTTTCTGTCTGTGTAGATGGTGTAATCCCATAGAATGGTTACATCTTCTGTTTCTGTAACCGGTACTGTGTGATGTTCATATCAGTGTTTGTTTACATATTTTCCATAGTGTGTGCGCATTGTCCAATGTAAATATTGACCCACTCTATCGTGGCGATTTTTAAATTCATTTGGGGCAAGTACAGAACAGGGTGTGCGTTGTGGTCCAGTGGATATCGGCTCGGAACGAGAAATCGGGGAGCCGAGTTCGAATTCCAGTTGTAATTCATTGCATTCACTTACGCGCAAATACTCTTGGGAAAGGTATTAGTCCGTCTCTTCCCTCCAGTTATGGGTTAAATAACAGGCCAGATTGGGTTCTATAGCCTTAGCCGGCAACCAGTCTACCGCAGAAAGCAATGGCAACCTACTGCGGGATAATCTTCTGCCCAGTCAGTCATGTCTCGAGAGAAACATGATCGCTCAAGCGTGTATCACGTATGGCACTTAACTGACAGAACAGCCTGAGATTAGATGATCTATTGTTTCTTGGTGTTTATCACAAAACCTGCATTTTGGATCCATATTATTATGTATAATATTTGCCTGAACGTTTCTAGTGAAAAGACTTTGGTCTTGCGCTGCAAGAATAAATTATTATTATTATTGTTATTATTATTACTATTAAGCACACCGTTATTAAGAGTAAGTATAGAGTTAATATATTTAAATATAGGGATATTATTATATTTTGTAAAGTAAGTTTTTTATATTATAAATAATTAGAAACGTTACTGTAGCGGCTTGGAACGAGAAATCGTGGAGCCGAGTTCGAATTCCAGCTGAATTCATTGCATTCACTTACGTGCAAATACCCTTGGGAAAGGTATTAATCCTTCTATTCCTTCCAATTATGGGTTAAATAACAGGACAGATTGGATTCTATAGCCTTGACTGACAACCAGTCTACCGTAGAAAGTAATAGCAACCTACTGCGGGATAATCTTCTGCCCAATCAGTCATGTCTCTTTCGAGACATGATCGCCCAAAGCATGTATCGCGTATGGCACTTAACTGACTGATGATGTTATTTTTTTTACCATTATTATCATGATTACTATTATTTTTTCACCCTAATTAAAAGTAGATTTTTTTTTTTTTTTTTTTTTTTTAATCATATCACCCCAAGCAAGGCGGTAACGCCACTGATGCGCAGGGGGCTACGAAAGGGTAAAAAGAATGGAAAAGAGAAAGCCGGAAACCACATCCTAAACAGGAAACAAGGGATGAGCCTCTTCACCTGTTCAATAGATGTGGGTGGAGTGTGAACCGGGCGATAGTTTAGTCTATCTACTCCAATTGAAAAAAAATAATAAAAAAGGAAAAGAGTGAAAAGATTGGAAAAGAGAAAACCGGAAACCGCATCCTAAACAGGAAACAAGGGATGAGCCTCTTCACCCGTTCAATAGATGTGGGTGGAGTGTGAACCGGGCGATAGTTTAGTCTATATATATGAAATTGATTGAAACATAAGTTTTTATATATTATATTTTTTAAATTGATTTTTCATATAAATAATAATTATTATTAATAATTATGATTAATTCATACTCACCTATCGTTGTATGTTATCCTCATCATTAGAATTATGAGTATCACCATTTTTAGATTTGTTTGACTTATACTTATCCTCAGTACTCCTATCTTTATTATGATTATTATTAGTAATGTTTCTCTTACGGATGACATATTCTTAGTTAATTACTCACCTCTAAAAAGTTGTATTCCTTTAGTATACTCTTTAATGGCTCCTTTCATTTTTTAATTTTTTATATATTTTATATATTTTTTAAAATCTTTTAATTTTTTAATTCATAATTATTATTAATTCGCAGACTATATATATAATGTAGAATCCTTGAAATTTGATTAGGTAAATTCCAATACAGACAGACTCCAAAAAGGACTAACTGTTGTATGAATTTGGGTTTGAGTCACTGTTGTATGAATCATGGTTGTATAAATTTGGGTCTGAATCTCTGTTGTATGAATTTGTGTTTGATTTATGCATGACATATTCTTAGTGATTCACTCACCTCGAAAAACTCGTATTTTTTATTATACTATTTAATGGTTAATTGTATTCTTAAAATTTTTAATATCTAAACTTATTTATAAATAGAACTTTGTCTGTGTGTGTGTGTTTGTGTGTGTCTCTGTGTGTGTGTGTGTGTGTGTGTGTGTGTGTGTGTGTCCGTTACCTATAGACTTCGAATCGGCTGAACCGATTTTCTTGAAAATTTACACAGTTGTACTATAAGCGTCTGCGAGTGTTCTTAGCTTAGTTTTGTGTCGAGGTACTCCCGATAAATATCGCTGTTACTGCTTGCTTAAGGTAACTTAATCTCTCCAGAACTGTATAGAAGAAACAGAATGAAGATAATTTTTGAAATTTTCTTAACTTTTTTCTGTCAGCAAGCCTGCAACTTGGTGAGTTTAGCCAGTGTGATCTTATTTTTTATTATTTTTTGAATTATTTATTTACTTATTTTTACTTGTATTTTTTATTTTATTTTATTCTTTTTCGGTTCTTATCTTTTCTGCCTAATTTTTGTGTAAATTGTTCTTAATTATGAAATTTAGGTTTGGTATATTAGGGTTTTGGTTATATGTAGGAATTCTAAGACCGGCCATGTTTTTTTTTTTGTTGTTCTCTGTCATTCCCTTGCTAACTGGACACATGGCTTGGAGGTGATTCCCCCCCTCCATCACACTACTGTCTGTTACTGCTTGCTTAAGGTAACTTAATCTCTCCAGAACTGTATAGAAGAAACAGAATGAAGATAATTTTTGAAATTTTCTTAACTTTTTTCTGTCAGCAAGCCTGCAACTTGGTGAGTTTAGCCAGTGTGATCTTATTTTTTATTATTTTTTGAATTATTTATTTACTTATTTTTACTTGTATTTTTTATTTTATTTTATTCTTTTTCGGTTCTTATCTTTTCTGCCTAATTTTTGTGTAAATTGTTCTTAATTATGAAATTTAGGTTTGGTATATTAGGGTTTTGGTTATATGTAGGAATTCTAAGACCGGCCATGTTTTTTTTTATTGTTCTCTGTCATTCCCTTGCTAACTGGACACATGGCTTGGAGGTGATTCCCCCCTCCATCACACTACTGTCTGTTACTGCTTGCTTAAGGTAACTTAATCTCTCCAGAACTGTATAGAAGAAACAGAATGAAGATAATTTTTGAAATTTTCTTAACTTTTTTCTGTCAGCAAGCCTGCAACTTGGTGAGTTTAGCCAGTGTGATCTTATTTTTTATTATTTTTTGAATTATTTATTTACTTATTTTTACTTGTATTTTTTATTTTATTTTATTCTTTTTCGGTTCTTATCTTTTCTGCCTAATTTTTGTGTAAATTGTTCTTAATTATGAAATTTAGGTTTGGTATATTAGGGTTTTGGTTATATGTAGGAATTCTAAGACCGGCCATGTTTTTTTTTTTGTTGTTCTCTGTCATTCCCTTGCTAACTGGACACATGGCTTGGAGGTGATTCCCCCCTCCATCACACTACTGTCTGTTACTGCTTGCTTAAGGTAACTTAATCTCTCCAGAACTGTATAGAAGAAACAGAATGAAGATAATTTTTGAAATTTTCTTAACTTTTTTCTGTCAGCAAGCCTGCAACTTGGTGAGTTTAGCCAGTGTGATCTTATTTTTTATTATTTTTTGAATTATTTATTTACTTATTTTTACTTGTATTTTTTATTTTATTTGATTCTTTTTCGGTTCTTATCTTTTCTGCCTAATTTTTGTGTAAATTGTTCTTAATTATGAAATTTAGGTTTGGTATATTAGGGTTTTGGTTATATGTAGGAATTCTAAGACCGGCCATGTTTTTTTTTGTTTTTTTTTATTGTTCTCTGTCATTCCCTTGCTAACTGGACACATGGCTTGGAGGTGATTCCCCCCTCCATCACACTACTGTCTGTTACTGCTTGCTTAAGGTAACTTAATCTCTCCAGAACTGTATAGAAGAAACAGAATGAAGATAATTTTTGAAATTTTCTTAACTTTTTTCTGTCAGCAAGCCTGCAACTTGGTGAGTTTAGCCAGTGTGATCTTATTTTTTATTATTTTTTGAATTATTTATTTACTTATTTTTACTTGTATTTTTTATTTTATTTTATTCTTTTTCGGTTCTTATCTTTTCTGCCTAATTTTTGTGTAAATTGTTCTTAATTATGAAATTTAGGTTTGGTATATTAGGGTTTTGGTTATATGTAGGAATTCTAAGACCGGCCATGTTTTTTTTTTTGTTTTTTTTTTTTATTGTTCTCTGTCATTCCCTTGCTAACTGGACACATGGCTTGGAGGTGATTCCCCCCTCCATCACACTACTGTCTGTTACTGCTTGCTTAAGGTAACTTAATCTCTCCAGAACTCTCCAGAACTGTATAGAAGAAACAGAATGAAGATAATTTTTGAAATTTTCTTAACTTTTTTCTGTCAGCAAGCCTGCAACTTGGTGAGTTTAGCCAGTGTGATCTTATTTTTTATTATTTTTTGAATTATTTATTTACTTATTTTTACTTGTATTTTTTATTTTATTTTATTCTTTTTCGGTTCTTATCTTTTCTGCCTAATTTTTGTGTAAATTGTTCTTAATTATGAAATTTAGGTTTGGTATATTAGGGTTTTGGTTATATGTAGGAATTCTAAGACCGGCCATGTTTTTTTTTTGTTTTTTTTTTTTTATTGTTCTCTGTCATTCCCTTGCTAACTGGACACATGGCTTGGAGGTGATTCCCCCCTCCATCACACTACTGTCTGTTACTGCTTGCTTAAGGTAACTTAATCTCTCCAGAACTCTCCAGAACTGTATAGAAGAAACAGAATGAAGATAATTTTTGAAATTTTCTTAACTTTTTTCTGTCAGCAAGCCTGCAACTTGGTGAGTTTAGCCAGTGTGATCTTATTTTTTATTATTTTTTGAATTATTTATTTACTTATTTTTACTTGTATTTTTTATTTTATTTTATTCTTTTTCGGTTCTTATCTTTTCTGCCTAATTTTTGTGTAAATTGTTCTTAATTATGAAATTTAGGTTTGGTATATTAGGGTTTTGGTTATATGTAGGAATTCTAAGACCGGCCATGTTTTTTTTTTGTTTTTTTTTTTTTATTGTTCTCTGTCATTCCCTTGCTAACTGGACACATGGCTTGGAGGTGATTCCCCCCTCCATCACACTACTGTCTGTTACTGCTTGCTTAAGGTAACTTAATCTCTCCAGAACTCTCCAGAACTGTATAGAAGAAACAGAATGAAGATAATTTTTGAAATTTTCTTAACTTTTTTCTGTCAGCAAGCCTGCAACTTGGTGAGTTTAGCCAGTGTGATCTTATTTTTTATTATTTTTTGAATTATTTATTTACTTATTTTTACTTGTATTTTTTATTTTATTTTATTCTTTTTCGGTTCTTATCTTTTCTGCCTAATTTTTGTGTAAATTGTTCTTAATTATGAAATTTAGGTTTGACTTATACTAAGTTAAAACTTCATTAACTTCAGTCACATATTTATTTTTTTTAATTGGAGTAGATAGTACCTTCTATCGCCAGGTCTCACACTCCACCCCCTTCTTTTGGACAGGAGTAGAGTTGATCGCCTTGTTTCTAGTTTAGGAAGGGGTTCCCGAGTAGATCAGATTAAACTAATTGGAGTAGATAGATTAAACTAATTGGAGTAGATGAATTAAACTATCGCCAGGTTCACACTCCACCCACATCTATTGAACGGGTGAAGAAGCTCATCCCTTGTTTCCTGTTTAGGATGCGGTTTCCGGTTTTCTCTTTTCCATTCTTTCACTCTTTCCTTTATTATTTTATTTTTTTTTCAATTGGAGTAGATAGACTAAACTATCGCCGGTTCACACTCCACCATCTATTGAACGAATTGAAGGCTCATCCCTTGTTCCTGTTTGGGATGCGGTTTCCGGTTTTCTCTTTTCCAATCTTTTCACTCTTTTCCTTTATTATTTTATTTTTTTTTTCAATTGGAGTAGATAGACTAAACTATCGCCCGGTTCACACTCCACCCACATCTATTGAACAGGTGAAAGAAGCTCATCCTTGTTTACTGTTTAGGATGCGGTTTCCGGTTTTCTCTTTTTCAATCTTTTCACTCTTTTCCTTTATTATTTTATTTTTTTTTTTTTCAATTGGAGTAGATAGACTAAACTATCGCCCGGTTCACACTCCACTTACATCTATTGAACAGGTGAAGAGGCTCATCCCTTGTTTCCTGTTTAGGATGCGGTTTCGGTTTTCTCTTTCCAATCTTTTCCTCTTTTCCTTTATTATTTTTATTTTTTTTTTT
The DNA here is from genome assembly GCA_037127315.1 of Ascarosepion bandense. Taxonomy (NCBI): domain Eukaryota; kingdom Metazoa; phylum Mollusca; class Cephalopoda; order Sepiida; family Sepiidae; genus Ascarosepion; species Ascarosepion bandense. Next base: position 1,647,963 of record JBBBDQ010001605.1, read on the forward strand.
TCAATTGGAGTAGATAGACTAAACTATCGCCCGGTTCACCTCCACCCACATCTATTGAACAGGTGAAGAGGCTCATCCCTTGTTTACTGTTTAGGATGCGGTTTCCGGTTTTCTCTTTTCCAATCTTTTCACTCTTTTCCTTTATTATTTTATTTTTTTTTTTCAATTGGAGTAGATAGACTAAACTATCGCCCGGTTCACTCCCACCACGACATCTATTGAACAATTGAAAAGGCTCATCCCTTGTTTTCCTGTTGGGATGCATTTCCGGTTTCTCTTTTCAATCTTTTCACTCTTTTCCTTTATTATTTTATTTTTTTTTTTCAATTGGAGTAGATAGACTAAACTATCGCCCGGTTCACACTCCACCCACATCTATTGAACAGGTGAAGGAGCTCATCCCTTGTTTACTGTTTGGGATGCGGTTTCCGGTTTCTCTTTTCAATCTTTTCACTCTTTTCCTTTATTATTTTATTTTTTTTTTCAATTGGAGTAGATAGACTAAGCTATCGCCCGGTTCACCTCACCACATCTATTGAACAGGTGAAGAGGCTCATCCACTTGTTTCCTGTTTAGGATGCGGTTTCCGGTTTTCTCTTTCAAATCTTTTCACTCTTTTCCTTTATTATTTTATTTTTTTTTTTCAATTGGAGTAGATAGACTAAACTATCGCCCGGTTCCTCCTACACATCTATTGAACAGGTGAAGAGGCTCATCCCTTGTTTCCTGTTTAGGATGCGGTTTCCAGTTTTCTCTTCCAATCTTTTCACTCTTTTCCTTTATTATTTTATTTTTTTTTCAATTGGAGTAGATAGGCCAATTCATATCGCCCGGTTCACACTCACCACATCTATTGAACAGGTGAAGAGGCTCATCCCTTGTTTCCTGTTTAGGATGCAGTTTCCGGTTTCTCTTTTCCAATCTTTTCACTCTTTCCTTTATTATTTTATTTTTTTTTCAATTGGAGTAGATAGACCAAACTATCGCCCGGTTCACCTCCACCACATCTATTGAACAGGTGAAGGGGCTCATCCCTTGTTTCCTGTTTAGGATGCGGTTTCAGTTTCTCTTTTCCAATCTTTTCACTCTTTTCCTTTATTATTTTATTTTTTTCAATTGAGTAGATAGACTAAACTATCACTTTGGTTCACACTCCCCACCCACATCTATTGAACAGGTGAAGAGGCTCATCCCTTGTTTCCTGTTTAGGATGCGGTTTTCGGCTTTCTCTTTTCCATTCTTTTTACCCTTACGTAGCCCCCTGCGCATCAGTGGCGTTACTGCCTTGCTCGGGGTGATATGATTAAAAAAAAAAAAAAAAATCTAAAATCGAAAAAATCGGGTTATAGAAGGAGTGATCCGATTTTAATCAAATTTGATACACTCATAGACAATGACATCAGAAACGATATTCAGAAGTTTCAAGGTTGTAGTTCTTACAATAGTGCATAGAATCGATAATATATATATATATATATATATATATATATATATATATAAAAGGCAAGATGTTTGTCTGTGTGTGTGTGTGTCTGTTTATTTACCTATATGCCTGTATTTTTTCAGCCCATTTATTTTAGTTTTTGTTTCGGGTTTGGTATAATTGTAGGTCTCAGCCATGATACAATTTACTCAGAGGACTTATTTAGCCTTCAAAATTCAGTATACTACAAAAAAAAAACTTATTTGATATCGATACCAGGAAATCAAAATTTGATTTGCATCCATTCATTTTTCTTTCAGTCTACGGCTTCGCTTTAACTGGAAACAACTATTGCTTTTTAGTCTTTCGTGCCAACGTCCAAAGAGTCTGAGCTCCAGGACCATGGATTAGTTTTAAAGCTTTCATTACACCCGACCAACGTCGGGCTATACTGCTAGTTTTTTAACAGTTTTATTTAAAAAATCTTTTAATCTTTAATTATGATTAATTCTAGGTTTCTTTAGTACCACTTTATGACAACAACCAATTGTCGAGCGTAAATTCAACCCCTAAGCTTTAAATTCCAAACTCCTCTAAAACGGTCAACGAGCAGCTCGGGTCAAAGTTCAACTCTTTCATTAACGAAGATTTTTGAATATCTGCCTCGATTTGTCATCGGAGGCCACAATTTAACCCTCTAGGGCCATTCGTATCATATTTGATACAGTATGAAAACAAGCCTTGAAAGAAATATTTTCCTGAAAAATTTTTTAAGAGAAATATTTTATAAATTTCAAATGAAAGCAGTACTGACTGCTCAGTCAATGAATACCAAATGTTTCCTTATAGGGAAATACCAAATGTTTCCTTATAGGGAAATACTGTATCAAATATGATACGAATGGCCCTAGAGGGTTAAACAACCTAAGGTACGCAAATGATACAGTGCTGATAGCAGACACAGAAAGGAAACTACAATACCTTCTACAGAAGGTAGCTGAAGAAAGTAACAAGAAAGGACTACAAATAAACTGCAAGAAAACCGAATGCATGGTCATCAGTAAAAAGGGCAGTCCAAAATGCCAAATACAGGTCGGGGATACTAGAATCAAGCAGGTACAAAAACTTAAATACCTGGGAAGTGTTGTAACAGAAAACGGAAAGTGCGACACAGAGATCCGAAAGCGAATTGGCATTGCGAAGGAAGCATTGCAGAAGTTGAGTAAAGTATTAATAAACAGGATAATTTCGCTAGAAACAAAGAAGAGAGTACTGGATTGCTATGTGATGTCCGTTCTTGAATATGGCAGTGAATGCTGGACAATATCATCAAAGATGAAGGAAAAACTTGAAGAAACTGAAACGTGCTTCTATAGAAGCATACTGGATATAAAGTGGGGGATCAATTCCTTATTACACTCAATATATAAACTGACCCTCACTTTGTGGTCACAGCATTTTCTATACATTTATATACCTGAGATCCAAAAGCACAAGGATGCATTTCAAGAGCTGAGTAAAGTGTTAAGAAACAGGACAATTTTGCTAGAAACAAAGAAGAGAATACTGGGTTGTTATATGATGCCAGTTCTTCAATATGGCAGTGAATGTTGGACAATATCTTTGAAAATGAAGAAAAGACTTGAAGCAACTGAAATGTGTTTCTACAGAAGGATGCTGCGAATATCATGGATCCAGCATATGAGCAATGATGAGGTCTTAGAAATGATGGAAACGAAAAGAAAATTAATACTGAGCATCAGGAAGAGATAGCTGAAGTTTCTGGGACATGCAATGAGGAAGGAGGGCTTGGAGAACCTGATACTAACAGGCCAGAAAGAGGGAAAAAGAGACCGGGGAAAGCAACGGATAACATATTTGAAGGACCTAATCAGGTGGATGTCAGAACGAGGGTTGCATGGTGTAATAGGAGAAGGCGTGCTCAGAATCACCAGGGATAGGGAAACATGGAAAGCCATGATCGCCTACGTCCTGAAGGAACAGGGCACATAAAAGAAGATCAGAGACGATGCCCAGACCTGTAATCAAATAACTTAAGTTAGCCCCCTCCCCTCTTATGCTGTTACTCTATCTTTCCTTTTCTCTCTCTTTTCTCTTTCTAATGTTTATTCTTCCCTTCCTCTTTTTTCTATAGCCCGTGACTTCGGATGGACAAATTTAAGACATCCACTGTTATATGAATTTGGTTTGAAAAGCGGTTAGAACTGCGAAATACCGTATTATTAATGAATTTGTAAAAATATCTAACTTTTGTTTTCTGATTACTATACGCTGTTAAATCTAGCAATAAAAATTAACATTGAGTTCTCTTTGGAGTCTGCTTCTGTTGTAATTTACCTTACAAAATTTCAAGGATTCTACTTTGTTATATCACAACAAAAGTAGCTATTTGTGTCTTGTCAAGTGATGTGGTTTATTTCAAATTGAAGTGTTTTAAAAGGTTAAAAACAAGCAAAACCCCTTTAATCAGAGAGGCATTGTTGTATGTACAATGTGGACCAATCAGAGTAAAGCAACTTCTAATTTGGAGAATATGTGAGCAGACTTAAAAATAACTTTGGGGGGCATTAGTATTAATATTTGATTAAATTGAGATCAGCATTATTAATTAACTATTAAATCTACTTTATTATTATTGCGAAAATTTAAAAAGTTTTTCTAAGTTTAACAATTTATTAGATTTAGAAAGTTATTCATATATTAAAGGAGGAAGAGAAAGAACGCACACATAAATAAACCTACAAACATCCACACATGGAAAAATAGACGAGTATGTTCACATACACCGGCAAACAGGCACATATACAGATTAATCAGATTAATATTCCCACGCATATATACATGAACAAATTACAAAACTTTGTTTTTATAGACTTGTCAATTTGTCTGTTATATATATATATATATATATATATATATATATATATCGGTGGTACAAACCCAGGATAGGATTGGTAAATAATCCGGGATAAGTTTGGTAAATAATCCAGGCGGATCCTTGTAATATCGTTAAAATATTAAAACTGATCCAATAGAAAGCTCAATGTAAATTGATTTAATTTACAGAGCAGATATTTATTTATTTATCTGTAAAGTCAGATCAAATTTAGAGGGGAGATAGCCATTTTTAACATATCATTTTAAGACATGTATTTTCAACCCCGTTTAAACAAAGAATGGTGAAAAATTCTAATGCCGGTGGCTTGGTCTAGTAAAGGAAGTGGTTGGGGAAAATTGGCATTTATAGGGTTAAGCTAGCGGAATCTTAGTAGTAATTTCTTCTATGGTAATGGGAGGTAAGTGGCTTTTATAGGGTTAATTTTGAAAATTCAATATCAGAATGTACTTCTGAATAAACGTAGAGAGATCATTAGTATGTGTCGTCACAGAAATAAATATAAATTGCAATAATTATCTTATTCTTCCATTTAATCCCAATAAGGGTTTTTTTTTTTAAATTGCCTCAGCAGTTACCTTTTTCCCTTCTACTTACTACTACTAACCCAGTGGTCAAGCCACATCCCTCCAACTACCATAGAAGAAATTACTACTAAGATTCCGATAGCTTAACCCTATAAAAGCCAATATTCCCCATCCCCTGCCTTAAAATAAATAAAGAAGAAATAACAGGAAGAAAGAAAATAAGAAAATGGAATGAAACAAAGAAAGAAAAAACGAATGGCAGGAAGAAAAAATTAATTAAATAAAAAAGTAATGTTAGAAAGAAAGAAAGAAAGAAAGAAAGAAAGAAAGAAAGAACGAATGGCAGGAAGAAAAAATTAATTAAATTAAAAATGTAATGTTAGACAGAAAGAAAGAAAAAAAGAAAGAAAAAAAGAATGAATGGCAGGAAGAAAAAATTTAAAATAAAAAAGTAATGTTAGAAAGAAAGAAAGAAAGAAAGAATGAAAGAACGATCGAATGGGAGGAAGAAAAATTAATTAAATAAAAAAGTAATGTTAGAAAGAAAGAAAGAAAGAAAGAATGGTAGGACGAAAAAATTAATCAACTTAAAAGAGTAATATTAGAAAGAAAGAAAGAATGGCAAGAAGAAAAAATTTAAAATAAAAAAGTAATGTTAGAAAGAAAGAAAGAAAGAAAGAACGAATGGCAGGAAGAAAGAAAGAGAGAAAGAAACAAAAGAACGAATGGCAAGAAAAAAAATAAATTAAATAAAAAAGTAATATTAGAAAGAAAGAAAGAAAGAAAGAACGAATGGCAGTAACAATAAAATTTAATATAAAAAAGTAATGTTAGAAAGAAAGAAAGAAAGAAAGAAAGAAAGAAAGAAGGAAACATTCAACATGATTTGTCCGTAAGCAAAAAACAAAGGATAAAAAAAACAAAGGAAAGCAGGAAAAAAATTGAGTGAAATAAAGAAGAAAAGAAAGAAGAGAATGAAAGGAAAAATAACAAAAAAAAAACAAAACAATTTAAAATCAATAACCACATGCCGTTTTTATTATTCATTTTTGTCATAATTATTCAGTTTCAAAAGTTTTCATTAAAACCAAGAAATTAAAAGAATAAAAGAATGAAAACCAGGTGTTTTTTTTTAAATATAATTCTTAACATTTGTATTTAAGAAAAATAACAGAACGTTTTTTTTTGTTTTTTTTTTTTTGCCAATTTCTTCTACGTCTTCGCAAATAAGATAACATTTCACTCCTTGTCGTTTTTTCTCTCTCTCTCTTTTAACTAATTCCAAATTATTGGGGAAATAAATTTTGGTCAATAATTAGGTAAATAAAAAAAAAATAAAAAAATCAACAACCAAGGAATCGAATTTTAAAAAAGCGTAAATGAAGAGAAATCCGTACGTGTTCTCACCGAAATATAGGTAACATAACCAAGCGTTTCTGCGTGGGAAAATGCAGAGGGACTTAGTCAGAATCGTAAGGAGCTGGTTAATGTTTCTTTGATTCGGCCTTGTGTCAGACATAACCAAACTCCCTACAGCTTACAAGTTTTATCCAGAATTATCATCAGAAGATTTTTATCAGAAGGTTGGTTGTCGGCAGGTTGGAATGTGTAGAATTGTGTGGAATAGTTTAATAATAATATATACATTTTGCATTTTAAAATAGAAATTTATTAAAGGGAAATTCTAACATAAGTTGTAGGAGTTAATGTGCAATTAGAAACATTATTAATAAGTTAAGAGTAGAGTTCGTACAAAATGTTCGTAGTAGTAATTGTTGAAAGAGATAAGGAGAAAAAAAACAAGGTGCGACCTGACATTCTCTCCAGGTCGAGTTGAAGTTGACGCTACATTTTAGTTGTTTCGTCTCGCGTTTCCCATCTGTGACTCTTGACTGACGCCGAGGTCATTTATATAGTCTTTTTGAAATTAACACTGGATCGCTAGCTAAGTCCGTAAATCTTGTAAGTCGCTCCCATTGGTCAAAAATCATTTTAACACCTACTTGCGAATTATGGGTTCGACTTTTTCTTTAAGCACATAGCCAATCCTTTTTCTATTTCGAAAAACCAGGATTTCACACGTCATTGTGAATTTTTGTAAAAGTGAAGAAGAAGGTTGATTTTAATTAATTTCTTACCCGCTACAAGTCACGCAAATCATTAACATATACATTCATTTAACATATACATAAATCATTAACATATCTATCTATCTATCTATCTATCTATCTATCTATCTCTCTCTCTCTCTCTCTCTCTCTCTATATATATATATATATATATATATATATATATAATTATTGTCAAACAGTGTTTGGGCATAATTAAATTTGACTAGCTACAGTTGTATTAAAAAGTGCTCAATACATATCCAATGTGGAGATTTATTTTAGTTTCCAAATATATATATATATATATATATATATATATGAAAGGAGGAGGAACATGGTGTAACATGACAAACTACAAAAACAAATAATTTAATCATATTGCTTAAAAACAAAACAAAACAAATGATCAAAAGATCCGCTTATCAAAGGAAAACCGGAGCCAAGCCTTTCGTCCGACAGAACTAGTCATGGGTATATGTCGGAAAAAATTGATTAATATATATATATATATATATATATATATATATATTCTTCATTTGTAAACGAGTTATTACGCGACCAAGGTTACTACCATGTGGTGTCTTCAGGCGATTTACAATAACTGATTTTACCGTTTACACTTTCTTTTTTCAAAAAACGCTCACGTAACGGTGATTTTGTTTTGAACGCTCACGTGACGGGGAATTTTTTGAACGCGTAATTTTTAGAATTACAAGAAATTATAACGTTTTTATCCATGGTTGTATGAATCTAATAGGTATTTTTTAGTATGGTTACACTTAGTCATAATTTTTTTTCTTTCATTCACTAGTTCATTTTTGTTTGGGAATAGCATAATCGTTAATCCTGGCACAGTTTACATATCTTGCCACCGTTGTAAGGCTTGGCTATTTTTACTATACTCCACATTATGTATGGGTCCTTTTCATATTTTGATTTCAATTTCTACACGTCGCTATCTAATTTTATACAGTTTTTTTAAGTTTTCTATTTTGAATGTAGAGTTGTGATTGAACCACCTAGTCTTAAAGGCGTCTTTGGTTGATCCCAGATATACTTTATTTTGGCCATTTAAGTCATGTACTTTTGCCTTGTAAATGACTTCTTTTGTATAACAAAGTCCTTGAAGTGGGCAATTATTTTTGTCCCTGCAGTTGCATTCTTTATCTTGTTTTGTACAATGCTATCTAAATTTCTGACGTTTTTTATGAAACATTTTAAATTACTAGTACAACTATAACTTAGCTTGATTGTGTTTCTATTGAAAATTTTATTCAATTCTGAGCTTTTTGAAAAGTGTTTATCTATCAGTTTAAAAAATATTTGTCCTATTTTGATCTTTACTGCCAAGTTAAATGGTGGGTTGAACCAGATAATGTTTTCTTTTCTATCATCGTTTTTTGTTTCTCTGTTTGGTTGAGAATTATATTGTAAAATGATCTAATGGCTAGATTTTCTTAGTGCATATTCATAGTTTTTTTTTTCTTTTCAGCAAATATTGTTTTGTTTGATGAGTTTTTTGATAGCCTGTGTTCTATCTCTTTGTAAATGTACCTAATTATACTTTTGGGATGGTTGGATTTTGTATTTATGTACTTTAATTTAGTGTTTGTTTTCATATATGGAGTGACATTGCCAGTTTGTAAATTTAATTTTACATCTAAATATTGGACTAATTTTCGATTTGTTTCTAGTATTATCTCAAAATTTAGTTTTTGAATAGTTTGAAAAGTTCTTTCCTTATTTTATCATTTTCTCTTTTGTTGTCTGGTGCTATCATTAATCCGTCATCTGTTTAATCCGTGGTTGTCTGTATGCATTATTTTGTTGTTTTTATTTAAAAGGTATATGCCCATCAATTCTGAAATTTCAGCTCCATCATACGATCCTCGTGGTACATCAAAGGTGCCGTTGTTTGATTTTTTTAATCCATGCTTTACCTTTGTAAAAAAGTATTGATTTGCGGCGGTGTATCAATATGTTCAGATGATATGTTTATGTACCTTTTATCAAAATTAAAAGCTTCCATTAAATATTTTTCAGAAATTAATAGGTAAAAGTTTTCTTTGTCATATTTAATGAACGTATATTTATTTTTGCATTGGATATTTTGCGCACTTTTATATATATATATATATATATATATATATATATATATATTAAAAGAAAATATGAGATAGAAAAATGTTTTAGGAAAGTCTAAACGTATAAAAATTAATTGTAATTTAGATCATAAATTTCTTTAAAATCCTCATTTATCCAATAAAGTAATTGATATGAAAAAAATTAAATGTAAATTTAGGCAACGCCGGGTTATACTGCTAGTCAAGAATGAATCCAAATTATGTTAATATTTTTATATTAGATACATTGATTGGGAAACATTTTCCGATAAGAATTCTAATAATAAATTACCACAAGAAAAATATGTATTTTTATATTGTTTTTTATGAGTAAAAAAAAAAAAGAAAGAAAAATATGTAATAAATTGTAAAAAATAGAATATAAATTATGAATAGAATTTTTTAGATCCTTTGCTAGATCATAATTAATAAAAAAA
>JBBBDQ010001605.1:1662500-1802500 GCA_037127315.1 Ascarosepion bandense
TTATATAAGTTTTTTGTTTAGTAATACTTTTTTCCTTTTCGAGTATCAAGATTCATTGGGATTTGTTTTATTTTTAAGCGCAGGGTCCCCAAGTCCTACGCTGTTATTTAACCTATAACTGTAGAGAAGGGACAGATAAATACCTTTCCCAAGGGTACCATTGCTTATGTGAATGCAGCGTATTCAAATGGAATTTGAACTCGGCTCACCGATTTCTCTTTCCGAGCCGATATCCACTGCACCACAACACACATCCGTCACTAAACGCTTACAGCACCTGGTATTCCCAAGCGATCACCCATCTAAGTAGTGACCAGGCTTAATGTTGCTTAACTTCGGTGATCGAGCGAGAACCGGTGTATTCAACGTAAGCCAGAAAATATTTAGGCCTTTGTTTTAATAAAACAATAATTGGTTGATATGTCGTTAAACAACAACAAAAAAAATTCTTCTTCTTCTATGTGCACTGTCCCTTCAGGACGTAGGCGATCATGGTTCTCCACGTCTCCCTATTCCTTGTGGCTCTTAGTATGTTTGCTCCTGTTACTTCTGGCAACCCCCGTTCCGTCATCCACCTGATCAGGCCCTGCAAATATGTTATCCGCTGCCTTCCTCTGTCTCTTTTTCCTTCTATCTGGCCTGACAGTATCAGGTTCTCCAAGACCTCCTTCCTCATTGCGTGTCCCAGGAACTTCAGTTCTCTCTTCCTGATGCTAACGGCGTAAAGGGGATAGTTTGCTCCAACAGAAACCTACCTGATCAAAAAACGTTCGATCAGGTTTCCTTGCTTATATGATTTACCTTATTCTTTCTGACGACAGTTTTTTTTTTTTTTGTGTGTGTGTGTGTGTGTGTGTGTGTGTGTTAACACCTCTTTGCTTGTGATTTTTGTCATTGTTAATTCTATGAGAAAACGAGACAATTTTTTTTATCAAACTCCTCCACACGTTTGGATTTTTTTTTCTCCATTTTCGTCCTATTTTTTCCCCATTTTTTATCGATCCTAAATTATGCAAATAGTTTGTCTGTTTGCATTCCATTCTTTTCACCGCTTTTTTATAGACATACATAACTAACCCGACACGATTTCGTTGTTTTTTAATCTTTTTATTTCTCTTTTGAAAAATTCCAACTTACTTCGTCAAAGCTCATCTTTTGTTATATGAGAATGTCGTCTTCATTGTTTACACAAAATAATAAAAACAAAAAAAAGTAGTCTTTTTTTTAGACACCCGCTACGTATCTACATTATATACCATCATAAAAAAAAACAAAAAAACACGTCCATTCTTCTTTCTTTCTTTGTGTGACTTTTTCAAAATAGTTTTTTTCGCCTTCGTACACTATTGACACACTGAAATCTCATTAGGTTCCTAGTCTCTCTTTTAGCATTGGAAGATGCCTTCCAAAAACTAAGATATTTTTCTTCGATAACGACGGTCGGCAGCTGTAAACAAATTAAACAACGCCGCTCGTGGCTAAAACCACCAATGCACGATCGGTACGGTTTTTGACAACGACCCGTGTAGGGGAATATTGCCACCATTTGCATCTTTGTCTAGCCCAGGGGTTTTCAAACTGTGGTCCGCGGACCGCAGGGGTCCGCAAGGATAAGATAGGGGGTCCGTCGATTAACTCATCACGTGAAATTCAAAGTATAAATTTTCAATGTCTGGAAATTTATTTTTACTTATTAATGTTATCAAATGACAAAAGCTTGTACTATCGCCCATTACATGTCAACGTTATTTATACAAAAAATGATTTTACACATGCAAGAGCTTGATGTTCAAATTTACTTTTTTTTTCAGGGTGCAAGTGTCACCCATGGATAAATTTTTAAAACGGAAACCTCATGATGAAATCAACACAGAATACACTATAGAGACGGAAGAGATTGTTAAAAAAAACAAATTAAGAAAGTATGATGTGGAATATATTCGATTTGGATTCACTGAAAAAACTTGAAATATAAAGGGGTCCGTAAGTCAAAAAGTTTGTAAACCCCTGGTTTAGCCTATACTTCTAGACAAAGATGCTCTTCAAAGCGTTTCTCTCCCGCGAAAACAGCAGCCTTTTACCCAACGCGATCCCGGGCAACCGAATCACAGTTCGCGATGTTGATAGAAAATTCTATCATGGGCGTTTTACACTGGTCCTTGAAGCGAAGATTGGGTCGAACAAAAACCCAGAAAAGTATTTAGAAACAGAATTTTTTTTAGAATCAAACAAAAGAGTACTGCACTGTTAAGTAATAGAGCTCATCCTAAGTGGCAGTTAATGTTGGATATTCTTCTCAAAGACAGAGACTTAGAGGCAACGACAATGTGTTTCTACAGAAACATGCTTATGTGAGCAATGAAGAATCTTTGGGGAAAAAATTGAAAAAAAAAAAAGAAAATTTTATTTATTTATTTATTTTTTTTAATCATTTCACCCCGAGCAAGGCGGAAACACCACTGATGTGCAGGGGGTTACATAAATGTAACAAGATTAATTAGAAAAGAGCGAGGAGTACAAACTAGTTACAAAGGAGCAATAGAAAGCTGAGAAAGCAGGTGCGATGACAGATACATAGGTGGAGAGAAAGGGAAGGTTATACAGGGGTGGGGAGAGAGCTAGAGTCTAGTGGTTAGTAGATGAGTATTGACTTTGCATTTAAATTTAGAATCCAACACTAACATGGGTAGCTCTTGGCATTTGTCAGTCAATTAAGTGCCATACGTAATACACGCTTTGGGCGATCATGTCTCGAAAGAGACATAACTGGGCAGAAGATTATCGCGATCGCGCAGTAGGTTACCAATACTTTCTGCGGTAAACTGGTTGCCAGCCAAGGTTATAGAACCCAATCTGTCCTATTATTTGACTCATAGCTAAAGAGAGAAATGTTGTATTAGATTATATTATTAAGTAGTAATTAGTGGGGGATCAGTTTATTACTTCATAACACTAGAAAAACGATCCCCACTTTATGCCCAGTATCAGCGGCGTTATGTACGTTTTCAACTATTACATTCAGTCAGTTAAGTGACATACGTGATAGACGCTTTGGGCGATCATGTCTCTTTAGAGACATGACTGACTGGACAGAAGATTATCCCGCAGAAAGTTGCCATTGCTTTCTGTGTCAAATTGGTTGCCGGCCAAGGCGATATAACCCAATCTGTCCTGTTATTTAACCCATAACTGGAGAGAAGAGACCGATTAATATCTTTTCCAATGGTATTTTTGCGTAAGTGAATGCAAGGAATCCAACTGGAATTCGAACTCGGTTTCCTCAATTTGTCATTCCTAGTCATATATATATATATATATATATATATATATAAAAGGCAATCTCTGAGTCTTTGTGTGACTGTAAGCTATGCACGCCTGTTTTCATTTTTATGTTAAATTCATTTAGTCAACAAAAAATGTAAATATTTTCCCCCGTAATTTTGAAACAAAAACAAGCGCAATGTTGTTTACAATGTTATACAAAACATCAAATCACGTTTATGCAAAACAAAAGAAAATAGATTTTTTTAGTGGAATCTTTTAAGAAATTATAAACAACAATTTTTTATATAATTATTTTTATACAACCTAGTCCTACTACTAAAATGTTCTGAGTTGCACGGGCCTCGCCGGGCTATGATGCTAGTCTATATATATAAAAGGCAATCTGTGAGTCTGTGTGTGACTGTAAGCTGTGCACGCCTACATTTTTTAAGCTACACCATTCAAACTTTCTAGGGACACATATCTACAGGGAAGCCAGGTCGTCACATACATTTTGAGTTTAAGTTCAGCAATTTTCCCTTTCGCACTTTTTGGCCAATGGACACGATTGTTTACATTTGCTCCGGAAAACATCTAAGATCTAAGATGGTGGCTAGATTACGTCACAGAAATCAAATCACACGTGTCAAACGCGACTAAAATATTAAAAAAAATGAGCCTTTACATTTAATTTTTATTCCGACGTTTTAAAAATTCATTTGGTAAAAAAAAAAAAAATGAATAATAATCTCTGTAATTTTGAAACCAAAAAAAAAAAATTCTTAAAAAAAAGGTTGTTTTTTTTTTCAAACAAAAACAAAATATGAAAAAAAAAGTGTCAATGGTTAATTTAACTATTTAAGTCTTTTTTTTTTTTAGATTTAATATTTCATACTTCAAAAAAGAAAACTTTTTTAAAAAATAAAGCATTAATGTAACTTTTTCCTCTAAAATTAAATGTCTACATTTTTTAATTTTCTTCGAAAATTTCTGAACTGAGAGTGTAATAGTTTTTATATTTCTAATTTCAGTAAAACGAAATGAATAATTTTTATTTTTGTGTTAAATTCATTTAGTCAACAAAAAATGTAAGTATTTTCCCCCGTAATTTTGAAACAAAAACAAACACAATGTTGTTTACAATGTTATACAAAACATCAAATCACGTTTATGCAAAACAAAAGAAAATTGATTTTTTTAGTGGAATCTTTTAAGAAATTATAAACAACAATTTTTTATATAATTATTTTTATACAACCTTGTCCTACTACTAAAATGTTCTGAGTTGCACGGGAAACGCCGGGCTATGATGCTAGTATATATATAAAGATGTAAAAAAGACAACAATATTTTATGAATACGGGACTGGTTGGAATAGGTTTTTATCCACATTTCATCAATAGTATTTCTTTCCATTGATTATCATTTTTTTTAATCATATCACCCCGAGCAAGGCGGTAACGCCACTGATGTGCAGGGGCTACGTAATAGTGAAAAGATTGGAAAAGAGAAAGACGAAGACCACATCCTAAACAGGGAACAAGGGATGAGCCTCTTAACCTGTTCAATAGACGTGGGTGGAGTGTGAACCGGGCGATATCTCATTAAAACATATTTTGAACCGTTGTCATTTAAAGTTTGTATTATTTGATCGAGAAATCGAAACATGCACTGCAAGTATCAGTTTCCCCTTTAATACATAAAAGGTTTGATTATTCCGTCATTGATAAGCATTTTGGAAAGAATTTACCAAAACTTATACAAAAGAAAATATTAGATTCTTAAGCGGTTTACCTATACGATACAGAAAAAATGTCTTTATCAACGTTCGCCTTTCAGTAATGACACTTATAAATATGCGGTAAAGTTTCTTTGCATCAATTCGATACTTTTAAAATCTCCGCTTAAACATTGAAATTTTATGATCTAATAATTTTTAAAATGAAAAAAAAATATAGGTTTGCTTATTATACGCTTCATACTACTCCACAGTCTAAAGTAGAGATTTATTCCTTGATTCCTGTTTAGGATTGGGTTTCTCGTTCCTTCTAAAGTCTACTTCAACTCTATACTTCTAATGACTCCTTCCCGTTCATTTGAACAGGCGTAGAGGTTTATTCCTTGTTTCCTGTTTAGGATTGGGTTTCTCGTTCCTTCTAAAGTCTTCTTCAACTCTATACTTCTAATGACTCCAGTCCGTTCATTTGAACAGGCGTAGAGGTTTATTCCTTGTTTCCTGTTTAGGATTGGGTTTCCGGTTCCTTCTAAAGTCTACTTCCACTCTATACTTCTAATGACTCCAGTCTGTTCATTTGAACAGGCGTAGAGGTTTATTCCTTGTTTCCTGTTTACGATTGGGTTTCCGGTTCCTTCTAAAGTCTACTTCAACTCTATACTTCTAATGACTCCAGTCCGTTCATTTGAACAGGCGTAGAGGTTTATTCCTTGTTTCCTGTTTACGATTGGGTTTCCCGTTCCTTCTAAAGTCTACTTCCACTCTATACTTCTAATGACTCCTGTATATTCATTTGAACAGGCGTAGAGGTTTATTCCTTGTTTCCTGTTTAAGAGTGGGTTTCCCGTTCTTTCTAAAGTCTACTTCAACTCTATACTTCTAATGACTCCAGTCTGTTCATTTGAACAGGCGTAGAGGTTTATTCCTTGTTTCCTGTTTAGGATTGGGTTTCCGGTTCCTTCTAAAGTCTACTTCAACTCTATACTTCTAATGACTCCTGCTCATTCATTTGTACAGGCGTAGAGGTTTATTCCTTGTTTCCTGTTTACGATTGGGTTTTCGTTTCCTTCTTAAGTCTACTTCGATTCTATACTTCTAATGTCCCCTGCCCATTCATTTGAACAGGTGTAGCGGGTTTTTTTTTTGTTCCCTTTTTAAGATTGGGTTTCCGTTTTCTTCTAAATATTAATTTTTTTTCACTCAAATAAAAAATACTTGCGTTTTCATGGCGTTATCGCCTTGCTTATGGAGAACTGATAAAAACAACCAACAAAAACAAGTAATTCAGATTAGACACATACTTCTGTCCCTATTTAATGATTAATTATCGAAATAGCTATCTGTACTGCGTAGGGATTTATAGCTTTAAAACTTAAGCGATCATTGGAGTATAATTTGCAACTCCTTATGTGGGTTCGGTATATATGTAACTGGGAACAAATAGGACTTGATTAAAACAAATCTTTGGTGAAGGATAATACTGTCAATATTTTCATACTATTGACACCTAGTTTTATTTATTTTAAATTTAATTTTATTTATTAATCATTTTATTAATTAATTTTTTTCGCTTTTAAAGTTTGTCATTCAAATAAAGGAAGTTTTAAAAAGAATGAGGCAAAGAAATGTATACTAGAATCAAACTCAGGCTTAAAATCTGGAAAAAGTACTTGAAGTATCTGGGATACATTAGGAGAAAAGAAGGTTGGTAAAATTCAGCACTCACAGAACAGTGAAGGAAAGGAAACGAGGGCGGAAATGAAAATAACTAACTTAACGAGTTTGTGTAAATGGAGGGATATAAAAATGGATATTAGAAACTCAAAGGTTTCTTCTAGTTGTAGTCGACTGGAAGATGTCGAGAGCCATTTTCACCTCTTTCCTGAAAGAAGGGACCTGGTGCTTAAAAGAATATCTAAAAAAAATGTTGCTTATGAGATACTAGCAGTATAATCCGGCGTTGCTCGGGTGTAATGAAAGCTTTAAAACTAATCTATGGTCCTGGAGCTCAGGTTCTTTGGACGTTGACACGAAAGACTAAAAAGCAATTGTTGTTTCCAGTTAAAGCGAAACCGTACACTGAAAGAAAAACGAATGGATGTACGTCAAATTTTGATTTCCTGGTATCGATATCAGATTTTGTGTACTATTGTAAGAACCTTGAAACTTCTGAATATCGTTTCTTATGTCTTTGTCTATGAGTGTATCAAATTTGATTAAAATCAGACCACTCCTTCTATAACCCGATTTTTTCGATTATCAATTTTCGATATTTATCGGGGGTACCTCGACACAAATCCTAGCTAAGAACACTCGCAGACGCTAATAGTACAACTGTGTAAATTTTCAAGAAAATCGGTTCAGCCGTTTCGGAGTCTATAGGTAACGGATACACACACAGACACACACACACACAAAGTTCCATTTACAAATAAGTTTAGATTATCCTGTTGATCGGTTAAGTTCTGAAGCTGACGATCAATTGCTATATTCACGAAGTTTGCACCCCCCCCACATATATATATATATATATATATATATATTTGTATGGGCTATGTCTTGAAGGCTGTCACAATGCGTTGAATGAATTAAAGGAAGGTAAGGAACTGTCGTTTCCAAAAACATTTAAAAAATACAAAAATACTAACAAGAACATAACCGTCAACATCGAGGCTAAGGAGCGCAACTTAGGTAACCTGCGCATAAATAGTCCCTAATAATAGCTAAATTGCACCCGCAATTCAACAGTCGGCAAGAGCTAAACCTAGATTACATAACAGAATAGACAACGCTAACACGCACATGACACAAACTCACCACAACAAAAGCTCATACACACGGGCAAGATAGTAACAATAACCACGCACACGCATTTTTCCCTCCCGGCAGAGTAGCGGAGGCGCTTATAACAAACCGCACATCGTAAAGAACACATACACACGCACATACACATATAAAAAATAAGTTAAATTTAATTACAATACCACGCGCACATAGACACGCACAACAAGCAAACACCACCAGATAAATCAGATAGATAAAACAACAGTAATGAAACTGATACTCTTTGACCCGGTCAAAGAGTCATGTGAACTCCCAGATCGCATTAAGATAAACCACACATACAAGCGGACTGATATCATCAGACCATAAAGGCCTCAACGAGAATACACACACACACACACACACACACACACGTACAGCAGCTAGAATACACGCACATACACACACACACACACGCGCACGCACACACACACACACACACACGTACAGCAGCAGTGGGAAATCTCGTCAACCATTCATAGAGGGATCGCGACGAAGTTCGGACTGTCAAAAGCTTCTCAGCCATTTTAATCTCGAAATAGTAATGTTTAATAAATAGATAATCCAAACACTTCCTTATCTTCCTTTATTTCATTCAACGCATTGTGACAGCCTTCAAGACATAACCCATACAAGTATTTTACACAATGCTTCGAGCAAATTACAAAACTTTAATATATATATATATATATATATATATATATATATATATATATATATATATATAAGAAAAATTAAGACAGACGCGTTATTTCATGGTAATTCGGAATTTTGGGCCTATTTCAGGCGAGCCATCTTCAGCTTCCGTCTTTATTCAACGAAGGATTCTACATGAATGGGATTCACAAAAACCTAACCCAGCGAAGAAGAAAAAAATAAAAAATAAAAACATATAAAATGATAAGAATATAAATGTCGCTCCCTTAAAAGAGAAAATAAGAACAATCCATCCGTTTGTCGAACCCACAGACATTCTTACAGAAAAAGTCGCATAGAACCCACAACAGATAACACGCCAAGACGCTAATTCATCACCCCTAAACAAAGATGATGCCGTCCAGTGGTCAGGGTCAAAGAAAGTTCGAGGGTAGCGGGTGGGTCAGATGAGAAAGAGGGAGTGATAAAGAAAAGAGAAGAAAGGAAAGACAGGAGAGAGAGAGAAATAGATCTTTACATCCTTAATTTAAAGGAACCTCATTATTCTATTTAGATTTATTTGTTTGAACTTGTATTTTTTTCCTTTTTAAAAATGTATTAATATTAAAATTTTCTCGTTAAGAATATATTGCTCGTAATATTTTTTTCTCTAAAAATGTATTATCGATAATATTTAACAGTGATGTATGGCTGGAATTAATTATCATCAAAAATGTATTGCTGGGAATAGTTTTCCTTCATTTATTTTCTCTTTTAAGGGAGCGACAGTTATATTCTTATCATCTTATATGTTTTTATTTTTTATTTTTTATATTCTTATCGCCGGGTTAGGTTTTTGTGAATCCCATTCATGTAGAATCCTTCGTTGAATAAAGACGGAAGCTGAAGATGGCTCGCCTGAGATAGGCCTAAACTTCCGAATTACCCTGAAATAACGCGTCTGTCTTAATTTTTCTGATATTTGCTCTATATGTATTTATATGCATATATGTTTAGAGCTCTCGTAGAGAGTTATCCTACCATTATATGTAAAAAGGATACATTTTTGGATTCTTCTATGCCCACAAGGCATGTTGATATATATATATATATATATATATATATATATATATATATAAATAATAATTAATAGAACCTACTGAGCCAGACGAATCTATCTAAGTTTCTCCTAAACAGCTGGCTAAAGAGGTAAAGGAAAAAACGACATATAAAAAAAATCAAGGCAGTGCAGATTTACAATTTTATTACTTTAAATTTTAAATTTTAAATTTTAAATTCTTCAGGGTCATGGATAAAAGACAAAGAGAAAAAGGTTTGGATTTCTGTAACACTTTTGACAGACTAAGCTCATCCCTTTGTTTTCTTTTTTAACACCATTTCTTTCCCTCGTTCGAAAGTTTTCAAGGAAGGTTTTCAAGACGAATATAACTATATATAATCCCATCTATCTATCTATCTATCTATCTATCTATCTATGGTGTGTGAGTGTGTGTATATGTATGTGTGTGTGCTCTATTTAAGACTAACAAAAACAGTTATTCAAGATATTTTTATTGGCATTTACTTCAATCCATATTAGATGCCTGACATCAGAGTTATGGATATCTCACTGACGTTTTCTTCTGTTTCCCTATTATATATATATATATATATATATATATATATATATATATATCTGTGTGTGTGTGTGTGATTACAGAATAAACATATGCTTTCTTCAAGTATCATTTACTTTCATTTAGACTACTAGCGAGTCAATCTGAACTGCGGTAGGATCTATCTATCTATCTATCTATCTATCTATCTATCTATTTCAGTTTGTTGCTATCTATCTATCTATCTATCTATCTATCTATCTATCTCAGTCTGTTTCTATCTATCTATCTATCTATCTATCTATCTATCTATCTATCTATCTCAGACTGTTGCTATCTATCTATCTATCTATCTATCTATCTATCTATCTATCTATCTATCTATCTCAGACTGTTGCTATCTATCTATCTATCTATCTATCTATCTATCTATCTATCTATCTCAGACTGTTGCTATCTATCTATCTATCTATCTGTCTATATATCTATCTATCTGTTTCTATCTCTCTCTCAATATATATATTTCTATTTCTGTCTGTTGCTATCTATCTATATATCAATTTGTTAGTTGCTATCTATCTATCTATCTATCTATCTATCTATCTATCTATCTATCTATCTATCTATTTTAGTTTGTTGCTATCTATCTATCTATCTATCTATCTATCTATTTTAGTTTGTTGCTATCTATCTATCTATCTATCTATCTATCTATTTTAGTTTGTTGCTATCTATCTATCTATCTATCTATCTATCTATCTATCTATCTATCTATCTATGTCAGTTTGTTGCTATCTATCTAAGCACATAGTATTTAGCTAAACAAAAGATCGTTCGCATTTACTTGATCATCCAGACTGAAGTCGACTACGGTTGAGGAGAAGGTCAGCTATGAATTTAAAAACGTATGTAGATCTGGTGAAGCACATATTATTTAGCTAAAGAAAAGATCGTTCGCAATGACTTGATGATCCCGACTGAAGTTGTCTCCAGTTGAAGAGAATGAAAACTATGAATTTAAAAATGTATGTAGCCCTGGTGAAGCACACAGTTTTAGCAAAAGAAAGGATCGTCCGCATTGACTAGATGACCACGACTGCAGTCGACTCCGGTTGAGGAGAAGGAAATTATGAATTTAAAAATGTATATTTAGCCCTGGTGAAGCACATAATATTTACATAAAGAAAGGATCGTTCGCATTGACTAGATGATCCCGACTGAAGTCGATTCCGGTTGAGGAGAATGAAAACTATGAATTTAAAAATGTATGTAGCCCTAGTGGAGCACATAGTATTTAGCTAAAGAAAGGATCGTTCGTCTTCGCCTGATGATTCCGACTGCAGTCGACTCCGGTTGAGGAGAATGAAAACTATGAATTTCAAAATGTATGTAGCCCTGGTGATGCACATAGTTTTTAGCTAAAGAAAGAATCGTTCGCATTGACTATATGATCCCGACAGGTCGATACCCCTTTTGCTTTTTTTCATTTCACGTACACATAGGAAGACTATCTATGTATCCATCATATTATTAAAGTATTCTTAGATTTTTACAGATCTTTATTACTCATTTTTTTTCAGAAAATTGTGATTCCCCTATAATTATTATTTTTATTACATTTTACGATGTATCCGAAGAATTTATGCTTCTAACTTCCTCTCCTATTTCATGAACCTATTAAAACACTATGCATGGTTTTACTATATTAATCTTCTTTTCACACACACACACACACACACACACACACACACACACACACACACACACACACATGCATATATATAAACTATATTAACTTTAAATATAAACAAATTTAATTATATATATATATATATTTATGAGGATGCATTTATATATAAAAAATAATATTAATAATGTCTAAAAAGTTATAGTAAGTCAAATCTGAAAATTTCATTTGAATCCATTCAGCGGGTTTTGAGATATCTTGACCACAGTCAGACAAGCAAACAAATGTAACCGATTAAAATACCAAATACACAAAACCCTGACAAAGGAAATACTTACTTACAGGATTTTAAAGAGACACACCCAAACCTCAAGTATTGTTCTTAGTTCATTGTATTACATATTTTTTTTGTTTGTATTATTCACTGATAATTGTGTTACGAGGATGCATTTATATATAAAAATGATATTAATCTCTAAAAAGTTATAGTAAGGGATTCTATTGAGTCCTACTTGTTATTACAAAAAAGTTTTAATTCAAAGTAGTTGTTAAATAGAGAAATTAGGAATAAAATGTTTTGGAAAATTGTAGAAAATTCCAGTAGATTCGAGCGAATTCGAAATGTTCTAGAAACATGCAAATTAGATATTAGCCCCTATAAAAATAGGTTTTGGGAAGAGAGTAGTTAGTTGTTAAAAGGATCACCTGATATTATTAATTCCGACTTTGATTCAAGGATTTGTATCCAGCCGAAAAAATCTCTAAGAAAAGTTGCCGACCAACTAAAACCTGAAAGAGAACCTCATGGACCTAAAAGGGCAAATAGATTTTTTTGACCTTTTCATTGACCATACTGGAAATTATTCTTTATATACACATTTAAGGATTTCAAAAAACTATAGCAGTTAAACTACTTTGCTAACTTAAACTGGATAAAGATACTGACCCTCTCTTCCTCTTCGTAACACTTGTAGTGGACGATGCGTCCACTTAACAATTTAAGTTTAACGAGTCGACTCGACGTAACATGGGGTCATGATTTTAAAGCAGGATTTTAAGAAAGAACAAAAAGGCGAAAGTAACCAGAAAAACAATGTATTGACAAAGGTTACATGGGGTTGAGAGAGCATGCATAAGAAAGTGAAAAGGAAAGAGTCATTCCCCTTCGTCTGTTCGTAGAAACAAAATAAGATGTATGAAGTTTTTTCTCTAGCTGAAAGAAAGGTTTGTAACAATTGTTAAGATTTTCGTAAAGAGTTCAAAGTTCAAATCCTTGATGAAGAAAGTCAGACAGAAGACAAAGTTCTGTGTCTGTGTGTGCGTTGAGTAGAGAGAGAGAGAGAGACTTACATGTGAATGTAGCAGTCGGTGAATTTCTACTGACGAAGGTTGGGAAAATTGTGGATTTATGTGTAGGAAGTTATTTTATGTAAAGTCCTGTTTGAATGAAAGTTAATGTGCATAGTGTTAATGTAGGAGAAGAAAAATAAAAGAAATTTTTGCGCCACTAATTGCTACACGCAATTAGTGCGCGTGTGTTTGTGTGAGTTAGGAAGACATGTTTGCTCTTGTCCCAGGACGAAATCCTAACTGGCTGTCCCACGTGATGTTTTCCGCTTTTATTAGCATCGTTTTTGGCGAGAACAAGTCATCATGTGTAACGCCGAGTGACCTTGCGTGTGTGTGTGTGTGTGTGTGTGTGGGTGTCAATGTATGAAACCCCACACACTTCACCTGCCAGTCGTAAAATCTACGTTTCTGTTTTGAATGCAAAAAAGATTGTAAATTTTGTATATATATATATATATATATATATATATATATATGTATGTATGTATGTATGTATGTATGTATGTATATCATTTTGTGTTTATAGTAAATTAAATATTTGCATGTGATTTAACTCTGAGTTTTGGTCAATCATTTTTTTCTTTTGTTACATTTAACACGTAACAAAATATATAACAAAGTAATATGTGTTTTAATACTCTGTCCGTGATTCGCAAGGCTATTAGCTTGGGCTTCCTATGTCAAATAAAAATAGCCTTGTGTCCATTAGTGGACTGACAAAATTACCAGCTTGCCCGATGGATTCCGGATGAATTGGGCCCCTATATCAAATAAATTTGCCTATTGTCCAATAGCGGACTGGCGCTAGGTAAGAGACGGATTAATACCTTTCCCAATGGTATTTGTGAGCAGGTGAATGCATGGAATTCAAGTGGAATTCGAACTCGGATCACCGAGTTGTCGTTCCGAACCTATATCACAACGCACATCCATCCTGTTGCCTACAACGTTCAAAATTGTATGTGCAACTTCAATGGTCGTCTTTTTATCTCCTTTGTCGTGTTTATTTATTATCATTTTCCTTACTTCATCTCACTAAAATCACCCTGAAGTTAAGCAACGTTGAGCCTGGTCAGTACTTAGATGGGTGACCTTGGGAATACCAGGTGCTGTAAGCGCATAGTGACGGATGTGCGTTATGGTGCAGTGGATATCGGCTCGGAAAGAGAAATCGGTGAGCTGTGTTCGAATTCCAGTTGAATACCCTGCATTCACATAAGCACTGGTACCTTGGGAAAGGTATTAATCCGTTCCTTTTCTCCAGTTATGGGTTAAATAACAAGGGTAGGACTTGGTGACCCGGCCCTTAAAACAAATTCCAATGAATATTGATACTCGAAAAGAAAAAATATTAGTAGACACAAAACTTATATAAAAAACAACAATAAATTGTTGAAAGAAAAAGGTATTACCAGCAATAAATAAATAAAAATTTAGTTGGCAACAAATAACCCACCGAGGTGTTGACATGCCATAAAAACGAAACAACCAACAAAATCTTCTGACTAAAACCTCCTCGTTCTCTTTCACTCCCTGTAAACCCCTGCGTTCTAGTAGCATTGTCTCCTTGCTTTGGGTAAAATGATTCCGTTGTGTTGCAGTGGATATCGGCTCGTAACGAGAAATGGGCGAGCCGAGTTCAAATCCCAGTTGAATTGCTTGCATCCACTTACGCGCAAATACTCTGGGAAAAGGTATTAATCTGTATCTTCCCTTCAGTTATGGGTTAAATAACAGGACAGATTGGGTTCTATAGTCTTGGCTGGCAACCAGTCTACCGCAAAAAAATAATGAAAACCTACTGCTGGATAATCTTCTGCCCAGACAGCCATGTCTCTTTCGAGACATGATCGCCCAAAGCGTGTATCACGTATGGCCCTTAACCAACTAACTGAATGTTATAGTTGGAAACATACTTAGAGCTGATACTGGGCGTAAAGTAGGGGACCGGTTTTCTACTTTTATGGAGTAATAAACTGATCCCCCATTAATTACTACTTAATAATATAATCTAATACATCTTTTCTCCCTTTAGTTATGTTTCGAATAACAGGACAGATTGGGTTCTATAGCCTTGGTTCGGCAACAGGTCTACTGAAGAAAGTAATAGCAACCTACTGTGGGATAATCTTCTGCCCAGTCAGTCCTGTTTCTTTTGAGACATAATCGCCCAAGTGTGTATCACACATGGCACTTAACTGACTGAATGTAATAGTTGGAAATATACTTAAAGCTTATAATGGACGTAAAATGGGTGATCGGTTTTTTATTGTTATGAAGTAATAAAGTGATACCCCACTAATTACTACTAAATAATATAATCTGATATATATTTTCTCCCTTTAGCTATGAGTCAAATAACAGGACAGATTGGGTTTTATAGCCTTCGTCGGTAACCAGTCTTTTGCAGATACCCTAGGGAAAGGTAATAATCCGTCTCGTCCCTCCAGTTATGGGTTAAATAACAGGACAATTTGGGTTCTATAGCCTTGGCTGGCAACCAGTCTAGCGCAGAAATTAATGGCAACATAGTGAGGGATAATCTTCTGTCCAGTAAGTTATGTCTCTTTCGAGACATGTTTGCCCAAGCCTGTGTCACGTGTGGCACTTAATGACGGACTGATTTTTAAAAAAAAGATGATCCTCAACTAAATTTATTTATATATGAAACTTTATCTCTGTGTGTGTGTCTGTCTGTGTATCCGTTACCTATAGACTCCGAAACGGCTGAACTGATTTTCCTGAAAATTTACACAGTTGTACTATAAGCGTCTGTGAGTGTTCTTAGCTAGGTTTTGCGTCGAGGTAACCCCGATAAATATCGAAAATCGATGATCGAAAAAATCGGTTTATAGAAGGAGTGGTCCGATTTTAATCAAAGTTGATACACTCATAGACAAAGACATAAAAAACGATATTCAAAAGTTTCAAGGTTGCAGTTCTTACAATAGTGCAGAAAATTTGATATCGATACCAGGAAATCAAAATTTGACTTACATCCATTCATTTTTCTTTCAGTCTACGGTTTCGCTTTAACTGGAAACAACAATTGCTTTTTAGTCTTTCGTGCCAACGTCCAAAGAGTCTGAGCTCCAGGACCATGGATTAGTTTTAAAGCATTCATTACACCTGAGCAACGCCGGGCTATACTGCAGTATATAATATATATATATATATATATATATATATATATATATATATATACGAGGTGCGATTGGTAAATTGTCGCAATTATTGTATTAATTAAAAATATTCTTTAGGTGAGTCTGAGCTCCAGGACCATGGATTAGTTTTAAAGTTTTCATTACACCTGAGCAACGCCGGGCTATACTGCTAGTATATATATATATATATATATATATATATATATATATATATATACGAGGTGCGATTGGTAAATTGTCGCAATTATTGTATTATTTAAAATATTCTTTAGGTGAGTCTGAGCTCCAGGACCATGGATTAGTTTTAAAGCTTTCATTACACCTGAGTAACGCCGGGCTATACAGCTAGTATATATATATATACGAGGTGCGATTGGTAAATTGTCGCAATTATTGTATTATTTAAAATATTCTTTAGGTGATTCTGAGCTCCAGGACCATGGATTAGTTTTAAAGTTTTCATTACACCCGAGCAACGCCGGGCTATACTGCTAGTTGTTATATAGTTTAAGTAATGCTGGTCGGTTCCGTTTCGTAATTTCTTTTTTTTTTCTCGCCTTAATTCTCTGAGTTGAGTGTACGAGATTTTCTTTCACATTATGCTCATTTATTTAACAGATTTATATATTTAGTCAACAAATCGCTCGGCGTTCAGTTGAGCTGGAATTCAGATCATTATTATAACAGTGTACCACTAGTACGCGTTTTATGCCCGCCTCTTTCAGGGATCGATAATTAGCGCCGAATCGCGAAAATAAACAGCCAACTGCGTTTTGGCCGCCCACAATTCTTGATGAAAGCCAAAAATCAATGCGCTTCAGAATTACACTCGGATTTTAAGAAGAGGAGAAATATATAGCGAGAGCGGTATAAGATATTTAAACATTGAATTGGGTGTTTGAAAGAAAAGAAAGAAAAAAATCAAGAATTGAAAAGAAAACCCACTCAGTATGCTTCGTGAATATACAAGAGAAGGCGTAGATATTATCGTTTCAAACATGCGAACAACAGAAATATTTCTGGAAGGCATTTGTAAATTCTAAAAGACTAAGGAGTTCCCTCGGTTGTATAGGAAGGAACGCAACGTTACTGCTTACTCAATATAATTTCATATTTGCAATAAGCCTGATATCAGCAAAATACAAACAAAAAAGTTCGATTAAATATGATTTTGTTATGAATTCGATATCGAACATTCAAAGTAATTCAGTTTTTGTATTGATGCACATATCCTCCAGGATTTTATCCTTGAACCTACTTTTATGAATAACTAGCAGTACAGCCCGGCGTTGCTCGGGTGTGATGAAAGCTTTAAAACTAATCCATGATCCTGAAACACAGACTCAGCCTAAAGAATATTTGTGTGAAATTTGGTGAGAATCGGATAAAAATTGTGGATTTGTATAAAGGACATACAGACAGATAAACAGACACACACACATACAAACAACTTGCCTTTTATATATATAGATATGTGTGTGTGTGTGTGTGTGTGTGTGTGTGTATTGATTTTCTGCAGTATTGTAAGAACTGAAAATTTGAAAAATCTGAATGTCGTTTCTTATGTCTTTGTCTATGAGTGCATCAAATTTGATTAAAATCGGACAAGCTCTTTTTATAACCCGATTTTTTCGATTATCGATTTTCGATTTTTATTGGGGGTACCTCGCCACAAAACCTAGCTAAGAACACTCGCAGACGCTTATAGTACAACTGTAAATTTTCAAGAAAATCGGTTCAGCCATTTCGCAGTCTATAGGTAACGGACACACACACACACACACACACACACACACACACACACACACACACAGACAAAGTTCCATTCATAAATAAGTTTAGATGAGAGTCGTCTCCACTTGTTTTGTCACTACTCTTTGAGAGAGTTCTTTCTGTTTACTGAGACTGTAAAAGGACACTATACACGAACCTTGTATTCTCAGTTGAATATAGCTTTTTTAAAGTTTACACCTGCGTACTTTTGTCATGTAATTTTTCTGTTTGTAATTTCTACCATTGACCTTTCTGATGACATCAGCTCTCCACATGATATCTATGCTGATGGTGCAACCATTTAATCCTGTTTGACTGGACAGGAGATTATCCCGCAGCAGGTTGCCATTACTGGTTTGCCAAGGCTATAAAACCAATCTGTCCTGTTATTTAACCCATAACTGGAACGAAGAGACGGATTAATACCTTTCACAGAGGTATTTGCGCGCAATTGAATGCAAGAAGTTCAACTGGAATTCGAACTCGACTCCCTGATTTCTCGTTTCGAAAATCTATTCTTATCTATCTATCTATCTATCTATCTATCTATCTATCTATCTATCTATCTATCTATCTCAATTTAGTCTTATCTATCTATCTATCTATCTCAATTTAGTCTTATCTATCTATCTATCTATCTATCTATCTATCTATCTATCTATCTGCCTCAATTTAGTCTTATCTATCTATCTATCTATCTATCTATCTATCTACCTCAATTTAGTCTTATCTATCTATCTATCTATCTATCTATCTATCTCAATTTAGTCTTATCTATCTATCTATCTATCTATCTATCTATCTATCTATCTTAATTTATTCTTTATCTATCTATCTATCTATCTATCTATCTATCTATCTCAATTTAGTGTTATCTATCTATCTATCTATCTATCTATCTATCTTAATTTATTCTTATCTATCTATCTATCTATCTATCTATCTATCTATCTCAATTTAGTGTTATCTATATATCTATCTATCTATCTATCTATCTATCTATCTACTGCACTATATTTACTAATTAACCCATAACCGGGAGGAAGAGGTGCATTTATACCTTTACATAAAGTTTATTTGGTTTAAGTGAATATGACGAATCGTTCTGGAATCGGGACTCGGTTCTCTGATTTTCAGTTCCAAGCAGTTAGCAATTATAGCAACCGTATAAACAAATTTAGGGTATTTGGTGTTCCCAAAACGTCACCCATCTAAGCTAGCCGTTGATTAACTTAGATGATCGTCTGGGAACCGGGGTTTCAATGCAGTCTGGCGGAAGTCCTATATATTTAATGGAAACATTAGTAGAGCTTAATCGTATGAGTATCGGGTGTTTCGTTAAGACAGATTGGAGTTAGCAATTAATAAAATAGTGTTATAGGTGAAATCATATTGATTTCACTATTGGATGATGTTATGCGAGCCATGGCAATTACATATGAAAAATAATATCGCCCAGATATACGGAGAAGGCTTCGATGACATACCTTGACTCGATGGTCAAAAATTTTGATGATGTCTTTACATAGCTGCACCTCGGTCTCTCCAAAATGCCTTGTTATCTCATCCTTCAGCCGTTGAATTCCACGTATTATTAAGGTATCAGGGAAAGGTAAAGAACGGTTAGTTTTAAGTTCATACGTGAATTCTGTGGTAGGTTCTACCTTATTGAGTTTAGTTACTAACTTTAATAAGTTAGTGTCAGAGGGGTATAATATTAGGACCTCATCTTTATATCTATATAAGTAAGAAGAATTCTTACATATAATATATTTGAGAGAACTGGATTCTAAGAACTCTAGAAATAGATAAGTGAAAACGCCACTTATAAAAGACTCCATGATAAAAAAAATCCGACACAGAATCACTGATAAATTATATCTTATTGCAACAAAATGTACTGATACATAGGAGAGCATAATTATAGTCTGCACATGAGTAAAAAAATTCTATCTATCTATCTATCTATCTATCTATCTATCTATCTAAATTTATTCTTATCTATCTATCTATCTATCTATCTATCTATCTATCTATCTATCTATCTATCTATCTATCTATCGCAATTTAGTCTTTATCTATCTATCTATCTATCTATCTATCTATCTATCTATCTCAATTTATTCTTATCTATCTATCTATCTATCTATCTATCTATCTATCTATCTATCTATCTATCTATCTATGTCTCTTCTCGTCTGTCTATCTATCCCAGATATTTATGACAAGCAGAAAGAATGTTTTTTTTTAAAGACGCGTTTAGATTTGATCGGATTAAAAATTATCTTTAAACTGATATGCTTACACATGCCAACGAAGGTAAGGGAGCGCCATGTTTTGGGTTCTATGATCTAGCCTATTTTACATTGCTTATTTTTGATGTTTTACCACATTGAGATAATAAATACTCCCCCATCTCTCGCTCTCTCTTTCTATCTATCGCTCTCTTTATATATACAGTACTCTGCAAATCATTTGGACAAGAACTATTTTATCTTTTATGAGACATTTTGACAGAAAATAAACAATTTAATATCTATCTATCTATCTATCTATCTATCTATCTATCTATCTATCTATCTATCTATCTCAGTCTGTTCCTATCTATCTATCTATCTATCTATCTATCTATGTCTCTTCTCGTCTGTCTATCTATCCCAGATATTTATGACAAGCGGAAAAATGTTTTTTTAAAGACGCGTTTATATATATATATATATATATATATATATATATATATATATATAGATAGATAGATAGATAGATCTTCATCAGACAAAGAGTGCTTGTTTCCACATATGTTTTTATACTCATATCGCCCCAAGCAAGGCATTTTACTGCCACTGTTTTGCAGGGGGTTACATAGGAGAAAAATTATGAGAAAGAGTAACAGGCTATAGGGGGTGCCACGAAGTGGGTAATGAAGGATGAGATTACTGATGAGGGTGGAGTGGACGGAGAAAGGGGCGTGAGAGAGAAGATGCAAGTCAGTGAGATAGGAGATGACTATTGACTTTACATTAAATTCTTGGAGATTGTAGCTGTCGGGAAAACAAGTAAATGGAAGGGAATTCCACGGGCGGAAAGTGCGAGAAAAAGATGCTGGTGGAGTAGAATTTGTGTTTATATTTTATTGCTTTCAAAGTAAAATTGTGGGACCTAGTTGCTAATCTCGTAGGTTCGAGTAAATTCCTACTTAGGGAGCAGAAGCCGTGAAAGTCTTTGTAGAAGAGACACAGGGAAGCCACATTGCACCGGTGAGAAAGTGACTGTATCTGAACTGCCAAGTCGGGATTGATCACATTACAGATTCTTCGTTGAATTTTGTCGATGAGTCCCAGGTGGATAGCAGGGACACCCGACCAGAATACAACATCTTATTAAAAAGAGTTAATTACCCTCATAGTTTCAGTGACTATAGTTTAATAACGAACTGTGTGTGTGCGCGCGCGTTTGTCTGTGTGCGTGTGCGTGTGTGCGTGTGTACTTGCGTGTATATCAATTTCTATTGATATCCGTCCGTATATATATATATATATATATATATATATATATATATATATATATATATAGTCATCTGATCTGTTTCGCTCATTAGTACAGTTACACAGCCGATTGCTTTTTACCCAGGATTGAAACCCGACCGAATTGACGTGAGTCGGCGTTTCTACCTCTGAGCTATGGGCGCTTGGTAGAAGGAGGCAGACTTTTTAGCGTGTATATTATCATTATACATGCCCAATAGCTGAGAGTGTTTTAATTCATTTTACTGAATGAACGATGCGTAGATGTTAGAGTACTTACTGTTTTTCAAAGTCTACTATTCTTCCAGAGTGCTCAATCAGGGTGTGAGAGCGTAAATAGTATATATATATATATATATATATATATGTGTGTGTGTGTGTGTGTGTGTGTGGATGAATAATAAATTATGCTTTCATTACGATTGAGCTCTCTAGAGAAAAAAATTTAAAAACACTTATTACTTCTACGCTAAAATTTCCCCTCTCTAAGCCATGCACTGACATTAAATCGGTCGATCTAGCCTGGAAGGCACGCTGATGAGCTGTGATACAGCGAAACAGTTAAGTTACTGCTTTTTTAATAACATGACTAAAAAATTTGAATATTCTAAGCTTACATGTAAATTACAATTTAAAATGTAAAATTTAAATTAAAATATAAACCAAAAAATATTAAAGATATTAAAATGCACGGAGAAGAAATCAAAGTGGGGGGGGGGAATCATAAAACGTAAAATTTAGATATTCAAATATTACAAGTAGATAGAAAATTAAAATTTTGTAATTAAAAAAAAAAGAATAATATAAAAACAAAAATAAATAATTATAAAGTAAAATTTAGAATTAAAATTAACAGTTCAACAATGTAGGGAGAAAAATGAAAGGGGTTTAATTTGCTATTGTTAAAAGTAGTAAGGCGAAGAAAGAAAGAAAGAAAGAAAGAAAGAAAGAAAGAAAAGGCATGTAAGAAAGAAAGAAAGAAAGAAAGAAAAGGCAAGTAATGAAGAAAGTGGGAAAGAAAGAAAGAAAGAAAGAAAGAAAGAAAGAAAAGGGCAAGTAATTTTTTTTTAATCGTATCACCCCGAGCAAGGCGGTAACGCCACTGATGTGCAGGGGTCTACGTAATAGTGAAAAGATTGGAAAAGAGAAAGCCGGAAACCATATCCTAAACAGGGAACAAGGGATGAGCCTCTTCACCTGTTCAATAGACGTGGGTGGAGTGTGAACCGGACGTTAGATAGATCTATCTACTCCAATTGAAAAAAAAAAAAACAAAGTGAGAAGATTGGAAAAGAGAAAGCCGGAAACCACATCCTAAACAGGGAACAAGGGATGAGCCTCTTCTAATGTAGAAAGAAAATAAAAGTAGTAAGGCGAAGAAAGAAAGAAAGAAAGAAAGAAAGGCAAGTAATGAAGAAAGCGGGAAAGAAAGAAAGAAAGAAAGAAAGAAAGGGTAAGTAATGAAGAAAGAGGGAAAGAAAGGGACAAACGTAAAAAGGAATCTATATCAATTTGGTTCTAAGAATTTTAGTAAGCCTTTTTTCTATGACAGCATGTGGTCATTAAATTACTTTTTTTATTCAACAAATTAGGAATATTGGTATGGCTTAAGATGATAAATATTTCGAAAAGGCACAGATTATATTTATCTTCTTTTCCGTTGTAATGTTTGGATTTAGCTATGATATTTCAGGTAATAATGTCCTTGCTTTTTAATTTCAGTAATACATAGATGAAGCATGTGAAGATGTGGTTGGTTGTTAAATCTTATCTTCCACCGTTAGAAGTGCTTCGAAAGTAAAATTTAACATAATTATCATCCAAAGAAATTCGAGCTCTATAAACAATAAGTGTTTCTGTTTCTGAGTGTGTGCATGTGTTTCTATGTATGAGATATTTGCGATTTGCATTACAAAGTAATACATGTCACTTGTTTATTTTTAAGTCAATCCAGAAAAGGTTTGGTTTTGAGTTTTGTTTAACGGCATATCAACATCTGCGGGTTATTTAATGCCAAAAAGATAGGGTTTTAAGATATTTTTTTAATGTTTGATTATAGTGAGAAGGTTGATTTAGTCAGATTTTGATGAAATGTTTTTTATTATTATTTTATTTTAAAAAACTGAAGATGTCTTCTAGTTTTGTATTCAAAAATGTATCATGGCAATAATTTTTTAGTTTTCCTCCAAAAATGTTTTGTTGGTAATAGTGTTCATTCAAAAATGTATATTATTTTTAATAGATAATTGTATCTAGGTAGATGTTCTGTTTTATATATATATATATATATATATATATATATATATATATATATATATTTATTTATTTACATCTACTGGCCTGAATAATCGAGAAATGTTGTTAGGAAAATATGCGTCCTCCTGCAGGATACGAACCTGCAGCCCCTACCTTGCGTGTTTTGACTTCGTAGGTCTAATGGTTAAATTAGGCACTATTTAAAAAGCACTATTTGAGTTACTCGGATACATAGCTCCCATCGCAAAATGTAACAGTTACCGCTTCGGAGTACCAACATTCAATGGGTCACGTTCCATATATCTACTTTCCCTTTCCTTGAAGAAAGATAGGAAATCACCTCTTCTTCCAACCAGTGGGGTACAAAACACCCGGATTAAAAGGGAGAATGTATCCTTTCCACAAAATACAACACAAATTTCAAGAAAATTTTCTTTAATATGGCAGAATCAGTTCAGAGATAGGGAAAGAACAATACGGTTTCGTCAAAGACACCGGAACAAGGACCTCCATATTTATGATTAGGATGCTCTCTGAAAGAGCAATACAAATGAAGAAGGATTTATAACTTTTCTTTATTGATTATGCGAAGGCGTTTGACAAAATACGCCACAAAAAATTGATGGAGATGCTCGCAGCCTTGATATATTTGGGAAAGACTTAAGAGTAATCAAGAATCTTTACTGGCAGCAAACCGCTTGTATACAGGCGTATACGGACAGGTAACGAATTCAGCAAATATACAAAGATAGAAAGGGGCGAGAGACAAGGATGTGTTTTTTCACCGGATCTGTTCAACTTGTACAGCGAGAATATTTTGAGGTCCCTAGAACTTATGCCTGGATTCGTCATTGGAGGCCACAATTTAAACAACCTAAGGTACGCAGATGATACATTGCTGATAGCAAACAGAGAAAGGAGACTACAAACATCCTACAGAAGGTAGCTGAAGGCAGTGACAAGAAAGAACTACAAATAAACTGCAAGAAAACCGAATGTATGGTCATCAGTAAAAAAGGCAGCCCAATATGACAAATACAGGTCGGGCATACTAAAATCAAGCAGGTACAAAAATTTAAATACCTGGGAAGTGTTCTAACAGAAGACGGAAAGTGTGACACAGAGATCCGAAAGCGAATTGGCATTGCGTAGGAAGCATTCCAGAAATTGAGTAAAGTATTAATAAACAGGACAATTTCACTAGAAACAAAGAAGAGAGTATTGGATTGCTATGTGATGTCGGTTCTTCGATATGGCAGGGAATGTTGTACAATATCATCAAAGATGAAGGAAAAACTTGAAGCAACTGAAATATGTTTCTACAGAAGGATACTGCAAATATCATGGATCGAGCATGTGAGCAATGATGAGGTTTTGGAAATGATGGAAGCAAAAAGGGAATTGATACTGAGCATCAGGAAGAGACAGCTAAAGTTCCTTGAACATGCAATGAAGAAAGAGGGCTTGGAGAACCTGATACTAACAGGCCAGAGAGAGGGAAAAAGAGAGGGGAAAGCAGCGTATAACATATTTGAAGGACCTAATCAGGTGGATGATGGAACGAGGGTTGCATGGTGTAACAGGAGAAGGCGTGCTCAGAGCCACCAGGGATAGGGAGACGTAGAAAGCCATGATCGCCTACGTCTTGAAGGGACAGGGCACATAGAAGAAGAATAAGAAGAATGCTGGACAATGTCCTCAAAGATGAAGAAGATACTTGAATCAACCAAAATGCAGAGGATACCATGGCATTAAAAGCATTCATTTACATACAGATACCCTCGAGAAAGGTATGAATTCATTTCTTCTCCCTGCCTATGGATTAATTAGTAGGATTTGTATCATTAAACCATTATTATCTAAAAAAAGAATATAAATGTATAGAAACTATCGTGGCCACCAAGTGAGGGATCATTTTATATATTGATTGCAGTATAGAATTGATCCCCAACTGTATATCGACATTATCAAGTTTCTATTAAGTATGAATCCGCCTCTTCTTCCTCCCCAACTATGGGTTAATTGGTAAGTCTTTAAATCAATGCCTTCAAAACAAAGCTCGTATAATTTCATCCCCAGGAAGCAAACCTTAAACCTATATCCATCCTGATGGTTGCTCATACTCTCCAAATGGTTGATTGACTAGTACACCAATCAACTACTTCGGAATAAAGGTGCTGCAAGCTTGGGTGTGTGGCTGGATAATAGATAATATTATGGAATTGTTATTCAGAGAGTCAAGTTCCAATTCCCGTTGGGTTCGTTATATTCACTTACATGCAAATACCCTCGGGAAAGGTATGAATTCATTTCTTCTCCCTATCTATGGATTAATTAGTAGGATTTGTATCATTAAGCCCTTATTATCTAAAAAGAAAAAAGAATAATTTTGCACTCAAACATATTTTCTGGCTTTGAAGAATACAAGTGCATAGAAACTATCATGGCCACAAAGTGAGGGGTCATTTTATATATTGATTGTGATATAGAATTGCTCCCCGGCTTTATATCCGCATTAGAATTCCTTGTCTGTTGATAAGCCATAAAAAAATCAATTAATCAAATTCTGTCAACAATTTATACAAAATCCTTTAGGTAGGTTATAAATTACTTTCTTTTGTCCTTTGTTACCGAAGTTAAGCAACGTTGAGCTTGGTCAGTACTTAGATGGGTGACCGCTTGGGAATACCAGGTGCTGTAAGCGTTTAGTGACGGATGGATGTTGTGGTGCAGTGGATATCGGCTCGGTAAGAGAAATCGGTGAGCCGAGTTCGAATTCCCGTTGAATACCCTGCATTCACTTAAGCATTGGTACCCTTGGGAAAGGTATTAATCCGTCCCTTCCCGCCAGTTATGGATTAAATAACAAGGGTAGAACTTTGGGGACCCTGCTCTTAAAAACAAATCCCAATGAATCTTTATACTCGAAAAGAAAAAGTATTACTAGACACAAAACTTATATAAAAAAACGTTATTACCAGCAATAAATAAAATTTAGTTGGCAATAAATGACCCGGCGAGGTTGATATGACATAAAAACAAACCGACCAACAACCTTCTTGTTGTCAATGTGTCCTGTGAGTGTCAAATTCTCCAAACACTTTTTCCTCATTATATGACCTAGAATCTAAATATATATTTTTCTGTTGCTAAATATTAGTGTCCGGGTATTTCTTCGTTGGGCAATGGCTAAATCAATTAGAACTGATACTTAAGATCAGGGCGAGGCAGTTGTAATTTCTGTGGCACGTAATGAGGACGGATTGCTTAGAGAACGTGATGCTCACATGGCAGATTGAGAGGAAAGAGAAACAGGTGAAAGCAAATTTTAGCATACTTGATGGGCTTGAGTAAATGGATGGCATAGCTGCTAGGGATAGGAAGATGTGGAAGGCCATGATCGATTACAACCTGAAGAGACACGGTACACAGAAGAAGAATTTCTAAAGTGCATCCTTTTTTTTTTTTTTTTTTTTTTTTACAATGGTGCATTAATTCATTCCTTACGGAATATGAGGGGGGGGGTTCGCTACGATGTGCGGGGCATGGCGTTTTTTAACCGTGGAAGTTTAGTCTAGAGGCCCTAAGGAGTGTAGTTCATCTGAACATTTGGAAATATCAATATAGAAAAGGCGGAAAGAAGGTATGTCACGGCGATGAGAAAGTTGATTGACGTCGACGAGATGTCAGGACCGATTCAGTCAGTCAGTTAAGTGCCATACGTGATACACGTTTAGGCGATCATGTCTCGAAAGATTATCCCGCAGTAGGTTGCCATTGCTTTCTGCGGTAGACTGGTTGCCGACCAAGTCTATAGAACCCAATCTGTCCTGTTATTTGTCTCATAGATGTATCATATTTTTAATTAGTAATTAGGGGGGGATCAGTTTATTACTATATATCAATAGAAAACCGATCCCCCACTTTATGACCAGTAGAAACTTTTATCATTCAGTTAAGTGCCATACGTGATACACGCTTGGGCGATCATGACTGACTGGGCAGAAGATTATCCCGCGGTAGACTGGTTGCCGACCAAGGCTATAGAACCCAATCTGTCCTGTTATTTGACTCATAGATGTTTTTTTTTTTTTTTTATAAGCGTTTCACCCCGAGCAAGGCATGCCACTGCCACTACTGTGCAGGGGGCTACGTAGAGTGGAGAAAGGCTGATTAAATATAGGAAATAACAGAGGGTGGGTGATAGGCGGGTGAGGATACCGAGAATGAGGGTTGGGTAGATGAGAGTGTTGTGAGAATAGTTGGGAGTTAGTGTGATAGGAGGTGTCTATTGACCCTACATTTAAACACCTGGAGATTGTAACTGTCGGGAAAGCAGACTTGTGGAAGGGAGTTCCACAGGCGGGAAGCGCGAGAAAAGAAGCTGTTGGAGTAGAATTTACGGTTACATCTTATTTGTTTAACTGTAAAAGGGTGGGACCTAGTTGCTAATCTAGTATCTCGTGTAAATTCGTGCTTAGGCGGCACCAGTGATCTAAGCTCATCGGAGCAGAAGCCATGTATCATATTTTTAATTAGTAATTAGTGGGGGATCAGTTTATTACTATATATCAATAGAAAACCGATCCCCCATTTTAGGACCAGTAGAAACTTTTATCATTCAGTTAAGTGCCATACGTGATACACGCTTGGGCGATCATGACTGACTGGGCAGAAGATTATCCCGCGGTAGACTGGTTGCCGACCAAGGCTATAGAACCCAATCTGTCCTGCTATTTAACCCATAACTGGAAGGAAGAGACGGATTAATACCTTTCCCAAGGGTATTTGCGCGTAAGTGAATACAATGGATTCAACTGGAATTCGAACTCGGCTCCCCGGCTTCTCATTCCGAGCCGATATCCACTGTACCACAACCGATTACATTGCAGATTATTCGGATTTTGGTTAAAACCCAGAGATAAATATCAGGAGCACCCAACCTGATGTGCAACAGTATTCAATGCATCGACGAATGGTAAATTTATAAATATGCAAAATGAATTCTGGTATAAAAAAACTTTCTGGCCAGATACAGAGACCAAACTTTTCTAGTAGAAGATGAGATGAAGCTATAGATCCGATAAATTTCTTTCTACTTCAGGTTGTTTCAATAAAGTGAGGCCAAGAAGACGCAGTGTGTTGCTGTCCAGGATGCTTGTGTCAGCCATACTTATGGAAGGTAGAAAAATTTGTTTACGATGATTAAAGGAGCCCTCCGTGCGTGCATGGAATACTGCTGTCATTTATAGTCAAGCGCCCCCGCTGTTCATCAATGTTCTCGACAAGAAAAATCATGTGATAGGTACCGACTTATCGGCTCGACTCCAGCCACTGTCTCACCGACGGCATGTGGCTTCCCTCTGTTTGTTCTACAAATAATTTCATAGCTTCTGCTCCGACGAACTTAAGTGACTGATGCCTCTGCCACATGACTTTACTCGTGCAACCAGACTGGTAACTGGGTCCCACCCATTCACAGTTAGATCAACAAAATGCAGCAAACAATTCTACTCCACAGCTTATTTTCTCGCACTTTCCGCCTGTGGAAATCTCTTCCATATTCATGCTTTTTTGACGGCTACAACGTCTAGGAATTTAAATGCAATGTCAATACCCGTCTCTTAACCACTTTACTCTAGTCCTTTCTACATCACCCTGCATATCTTTTCATTTCTCTCTACTTTTGCATCTGTCTTTACACACTGTGTTCCCATCCTTCTCTTGCTTTGTTCTCTGACACCTCCTGTAACTGGTTCGTCTTTCTCTTTACTCTCCTCCTATCTAATATTTTTTCTTATGTAGCCCCCTGCGCATCAGTGGCGTTACTGCCTTTCTTGGGGTGAAACGATTAAAAAACAATTATTGTTTTGCCATTTAACCACTGATTGGAGGTCTGCTTTAACAGAAACAGCCAGTTTAGCGTTGTCAGCTTTGTGAGAAAGAGGTTGCAGGGTGGAAAACTATTCGCAACTTAACGGACTAGGAGAGACTTTTAAACTTTATCTAGAGGGGATAGTGAAGGATGGGAAGATCCTGACCATATATAGAAACAGAACTCCATTTCGGTCCAGTGATCGAATCATCTTTCCAGCATCTTTATCGATGGCTCGAATAGACGAGTTCCATTTGAGGTCTGGGTTGAGTTTCAGTCGTAAGTTTATTCATTAAATAATATAGATACTTATTTTCGTTTCCCGGCCTGGATATTCGAAAAATCTTATCTACGAAAAATATGGTTATAACTATACTTAATCTTAGTAAAAAAAAAAATAATTTTATCAATTCAATAATAAATAAAAAAATCACTATTTCTTTTAAAATTGCTTTCTTTACGTTTGTATATGAAACTGAGGAAATACGAACTTTAAGAATCTGGGAGGTTTTTTGCTTATAAGGCACTAGTCGGCTTTGCCCGATCGATGTAGTGGCTGAGTCGGTTAAGAAAAAACACGAGAAAACGTTGTAAGATCCAACGAACTGGTGGGTGACGCATGTTCGTATCCTCCCAGAGAGCGCATACTATTCTTTGGAAAAAGAAAAAAAAGTAAAGAATTTCAATTAAATGAAAAGATAAGAAAAGAAAAGAAAAGGAAGAAAGAAAGAATGAAGCAATGTAGGGAACGAGTTAGGTTAAGAACTTAAATTAAAAGAAAAGAAAGAAAGAAAGAAAGAAAGAAAGAAAGAAAGAAAGAAAGACGGAAAAGAAGCAATGGTAAGAACGAGACAAGTTAAGAATTTAAATTACAAGAAAGAAAGAAAGAAAGAAAGAAAGAAAGAAAGAAAGAAAGAAAGAAATAAAGAAAGTAAAAAGAAAGAAGCGATGGAAAGAACGACATAGGTAAAGAATTTAAATTAAAAAAGAAAAAATAGAAAGAAAGAACGAAAAAGAAAGAAAAATGAAAGAAGCGATGGGAAGAACGAGATAAGTAAAGAATTTAAATTAAAAAAGAAAGAAAGAAAGAAAGAAAGAAAAAGAAAGAAAAAAGAAGCAATGGTAACAACGAGATAAGTAAAGAATTTAAATTGAAAGGAAGAAAGAAAGAAAGAAAGAAAGAAAGAAAGAAAAAAGAAAGAAAGAAAGAAAAAGAAAGAAAGAAAAAGAAGAAATGGTAGCAACGAGATAGGTAAAGAATTTAAATTAAAAGAAAGAAAGAAAGAAAGAAAGAAAGAAAAAAGAAGCAATGGTAACAACGAGATAAGTAAAGAATTTAAATTAAAAGAAAGAAAGAAAGAAGCAATTGTAAGAATGAGATAGGTTAAGAATTTAAAGAAAGAAAGAAAGAAAGAGAAAGAGAATAGGAAAACGAAAGAAAGAAAAAAGAAAGAAGCGATGGAAAGAACGAGATAGGTAAAGAATTTAAATTAAAAGAAAGAAAGAAAGAAAACAAGAAAAAAGAAGCAATGGGAAGGGAAAATGAAAGAAAGAAGGAAAGAAGCAATGGGAAGAACGAGATAGGTAAAGAATTAAAAAAAGTAAGTAAAATTTCACCGACGTAATGTGGCTTCCCTCTGTCCTTTTCACGGATTCTGCTCCAGTGGACTTAGCTCCCTGGTGCCCCTTTGCGTAAATTTACTCGAGCTACTAGTCTAGCACCTAGGTCCCACTCTTTTACAGTGAAACTAATCAAATGTTACTGCAACTTCTACTCTCTCAGCTTCTTTGTTCGCACTTTCTGCCTGTGGAATTCTCTTCCGTATACTTGCTTCCCTGAAAACTACAATCTCCAGGAATTTAAATGCAAAGTCAATTGCCATCTCTTATCTTCTTGGCTCACATCCTTTCCATGACAATCCTTATATCATATTCTTCCTTTACACTCCACTCTGATGCAGCCCTCTTCACATCTGTACTCGTCCCAGCTATGAGCAAGTGGTTAACCCCTAAAATGGGGCCAGAACACTATGAAAGTATAAAAAATAGGCTTTTATAGAAACATATATATAAAGATAGACTTTTGTGGAACAATATACATTTTTGAGGAAAAAAAAATATTACTATTTTTGAATACAAAACTAGAAGACATCTTCTGTTTTATGAAATAAAGGGAAAAGATAAAAAACATTTTTCATCAAAATCTGACCAAATCAAACTTTTGACTATAACTGAACATTAAAAAATACCTTAAAACCCCACCTTTTTGGCATTAAATAATCCACAGAGGCTGAGATGCCATTAAACAAAACTCAAACATCTGTATTCTGTTCTTACTCATTCTCTGACTACCTTGTGCCTTCTTCCTCTTTCTCATCTCAACTTTTCCATAACCCCCTGCGCACCAGTGGCAATTTTGCTTTCATCATTTATCCATCACACCCAATGGGGCAGAGGGCAGTAACATTTTGTTGCTGTTTCTGTAACAAACTGTTTTTTTACGGGATAAGGTTGTTAGCCCTGCACCCAACCTCCAAATCTGCAAACCTGGAGGACTGGTGGACTATTGACTATTCTTGGTCCTTTCGTTTACAGCACATGGTATTCCCTAATGTTCACCCATTTAAGTACTGACCAGGCTCCATGTTGCTTAACTTCGGTGATCGGACGGAAACCGGCGCATTCAACGCGATATAGCCGTAGAGCAATTTCGCCTTGCTTGTTGTGAAATGATCAAAAAAAAAAAAAGAAACTGAAAGAAAAACGAAAAATGAAGGAAATAAAGACATAGAAAGAGAAATAAAAAATAAAAGGGACACAAATATTGCCATTTTATATTTTGTAATTTCAAAATAGGTGAAAATAGCGATAGATAGATCGATAGATAGATAGATAGATAGATAGATAGATAGATAGATAGATAGAATGAGTAGACTAGATAGATAGATAGATAGATAGATAGATAGATAGATAGATATGAGCAGAAAGACAGACAGACAGACAGATAGACATATAGATAGACAGATAGACATATAGATAGATAGATAGATAGATAGATATGAGCAGACTGAGATAGATAGATAGATAGATAGATAGATATGAGCAGACTGAGATATATAGATAGATAGATAGATAGATAGATAGATATGAGCAGACAGACACATAGTTAGATAGATAGATAGATAGATAGATAGATAGATAGACTCCAATATAATAGTACAAAGCCATGAGGTACACATATAACAAAAACAATATACCCATATATGTAACCTTTTTAAGATGAAGTCAATATAACGAGAGAAAAAAAAAGATTAAAAAAAAAATGAAAAACTATTTTCAATATCCTGGAAAGGATAGAATGAGAAGAAGTTAGGAGAGTATTTTTTTTTAATCATCTCACCCCAAGCAAGGCATTCTACTGCCACTGTTGCACAGGGGGTTACATCGAGGAAAGTGATAAGAAAGAGGGTTTAGTTATAGGAAATGTCAGGAGGAGTGTAATAGATGGATGAGAATGGGGGTGGAGTAGATGAAAAAAGAGCTTGAGTGAATGGATGCGAGTTTGTGAGGTAGGAGATGTCTATTGACCTTACATTTAAATTCCTGGAGATTGTAGTTGTTGGAGAAGCAAGTATATGAAAGGAAATTCCACAGGGGGTTTCATAGGGGAAAGTGATGAGAAAGTGGGGTTAGTTATAGAGGATGTCAGGAGGAGGGTAATAGACAGATGA
The DNA here is from genome assembly GCA_037127315.1 of Ascarosepion bandense. Classification (NCBI taxonomy): domain Eukaryota; kingdom Metazoa; phylum Mollusca; class Cephalopoda; order Sepiida; family Sepiidae; genus Ascarosepion; species Ascarosepion bandense. Next base: position 1,695,935 of record JBBBDQ010001605.1, read on the forward strand.
GAATACTGGTGTAATGGGGTTGGAGTGGATGGAAAAAAGAGCTTGAGAGAATGGATGCGAGTTAGTGAGGTAGGAAATGTCTATTGACCTTACATTTAAATTCCTGGAGATTGTAGTTGTCGGGGAAGCAAGTATACGGAAGGGAATTCCACAGGCGGGAAGTGCGTGAAAAAAAGCTGTTAGAGTAGAAATTGCGGTCACATTTTATCGGTTTCACTGTAAAAGGGTGGGACCTAGTTGCTAATCTAGTAGCTCATGTAAATTCATACATACGGGGCACCAGTGATCTAAGTTCATTGAAGCAGAAGCCGAAAACGAAAGGAAAACGAAAAATGAAGTAAATAACAACATGGGAAAAGGAAAGAAGAGAGAAACAAAGAAAGAAATAGAAACGACAGGAAGAAAAGGAGGGTGGATAGTAAAGAATGGAAAGAGAAAGAGAAAATGAAAGAAAAATGAAAAAGTATTAAAAGAAAACAAGGCAAGAGAAAGAATGGACAAAAAGAAAGAAAGAATGAAACAAAGAAACAGACAATGAAACTACAGGGAGAAAAGGAATGAGGGAAGGTGAATGAAAAATAATAATAATAAAAAAAACAAAAAGAAAAAACAAAAATTAAGCAAAGAATGGCATGAAAAAAGAAAGAAAGAATAATAAAAAAGTGATGGGAAGGAAAAGAATGAGATAGTTAAAGAATTTAAAAATTAACTAAAAAGATGATGAGAGAAAACAAATAATGAAGGAAATAAACACAGGGAATGAGAAAGAAAGAAAGAAAGAAAGAAAGAAAGAAAGAAACGAAGGAAGAAACGAAAAAAGGAACGATAGGAAGAAAAAAGAATTAGGGGTATAGAATAAAAAAAGAAATGAAAAAAATGAATGAAACACATTGAAAGAGAAAGAAAGAAGGAAATAAATATATAAATTTATAAATCTACCATCCTCCTGTGCATTGAATACTGTTGCCATATCTGGTCGGGTACCCCTGCTATTCTCCTTGGGCTTCTCGACAAGGTACAGCGGAGGGTCTGTAATGTGATCGATACTGACTTGGCAGACCGCCTGCAGTCTCTCTCTCACCGGCGCGACGTGGCTTCCCTGTGTCTCTTCTATAAATAATTCCATGGCTTCTGCTCCGATGAACTTAGATCACTGGTGCCCCCTAGGTTCGAATTTGCACGAGATACTAGATTAACAACTAGATCCCACCCTTTTACAGTGAAACCAATAAAATGCAACCGCAACTTCTACTCCAACAGTTTCTTTTCTCGTACTTCCCGACTGTGGAATTCCCTTCCACATGACTGCTTCCCCGAGGGCTACAATCTCCAGGGGTTAAAATGTAAGGTCAATAGACACCTCCTAACACACTAACTCGCTTCCATCTTTCAAACACTCTTCCCATCCTCCCAACTACCTATCACCCCCCTTCTGACATTTCCTATATCTAACCACTCTTTTTGTTTACCTTCCCATATGTAGCCCCAAGCGCAATAGTGGCAGTGGAATGCCTTGCTTGGGGTGAAACGATTAAAAAATAAATAAATAAATAAATAAATAAAGAAAGAAAGAAAGAGATAAATAAATAAAGAAAGAAAGAAATGTCCAAACAAACGATGAGAAGAAAAGCAATAAAGCGGGGTAAGAAATGAAAAAAGAATAAGAAAAACAGTAAACGAAGGAGGAACGAAAAATGAAGAAAAAAGTACACAGAAAGAGAATGAAACCATGCAAGAAAGAAACAAGCGATGGAAAGAAAAAGAATGAAATAGATAAAGAATTAAGAAAAAGAAAGTTAAAGAAAAACGAGATGTGAAAGAAAGAAAGAAAGAAAGACAAAGAAAGAACGAAATAAAGACAATGAAAGAAAGAAAGAAAGACAAAGAAAGAACGAAATAAAGACAATGAAAGAAAGAAAGAAAGAAAGACAAAGAAAGAACGAAATAAAGACAATGAAAGAAAGAAAGAAAGAAAGAAAGACAAAGAAAGAACGAAATAAAGACAATGAAAGAAAGAAAGAAAGAAAGACAAAGAAAGAACGAAATAAAGACAATGAAAGAAAGAAAGAAAGAAAGACAAAGAAAGAACGAAATAAAGACAATGAAAGAAAGAAAGAAAGACAAAGAAAGAACAAAATAAAGACAATGAAAGAAAGAAAGAAAGAAAGACAAAGAAAGAACGAAATAAAGACAATGAAAGAAAGAAAGAAAGAAAGAAAGAAAGAAAGAAAGAAAAAAAAAGAAAATGGGGGAAAAAACTTTAAAATAAAGAAAGTGAAATTCAAATCAAAAGTACTTCCGGTATAAGTACCTAACGAGATGTAACTACTGAAGCCAAATTGATTGCATCCGTGTCAATCATGACCGGACGACTCTTCGAATATTGGCTCCAACTAGAACGTATGGCAAAACTTGTAAGCGCGTGTATGTCTGAGTGCGTTTATACTTGTCTAAGAGTATGTATAAACGTGTGTAATTACTAATAACACATGAAGAATCTGAGATTTCAAGTTACATTGCAAGGATCATAGATTTCACACAAAGGAAGTACTGTCGTGCGCATGCGCGTTTCTCATTACTTGACAGCGTTTGCTATCAAAGCGCATCAAGAAAAGTTCCTTTCCTTTGTTGTACTAAAAAAAAATGAAAAAAGAAAAGAAAAGACGAGTCTAATGTAAAACATATGCGTCCAAAGACAGAAAAAAAGATATATATAAATTGCATGCATAAAAAAATGCAAGAAAATTTAAGAAAGGAGCAAAGCGAGAGAAAAGATAAATTATGCAATTGAAAGTTAGCGGTTTCTTTATGCGGATGTAAATCGATTTTGAGTGAGATTATAAAGAATGATTTTCCTTACGATGTTGCGAAACAAATGAGTAGCCAATCGGCTCCTTCGCCGACCGATGGTATAATACGCATTTGGTACGTGAATCGGAATGCATAGCATTTTAGGTGGGCCGAAATAGAAAGGAAGAAGATGGCAAAAAAAAAAAAACATAAAAAAATAACAAAAACAGAACGATGACGATTACCATTACGATGGAACAGATTGATACAGTGACAATCAAAAGCGCAATTGCAAAACTGATATATATATATATATATATATATAAGTGCGCCCACACACACATAACGATGAAAGATAGATATGTATTTAATTATATATTTAAATATATAAGCATTATAATAATATATTATATATACACAAATTTTATATCATTCTATCACTCTCATTCTCTCTTTCTCTTTCTCTCTGTATATATATGTGTGTGTGTGTGTGTGTGTGTGTGTGTGTGTGTGTGTGTGTGTGTGTGTGTGTGTTAGGAAAATTTGTGACGCGTTCTGTACTTGAAGATTTCTTCGGACAAAATAAATTTTCTTCAAAATTAGTTAAACTGTTCTATATATATATATATATATATATATATATATAAAGTGAGGGAGAAAGAGAGAGTGAGATAGAAAAGAAAGATAGATATTGAATAGATTGCGATAGATAGATAGATAGATAGATAGATAGATAGATAGATAGATAGATATGAACAGCCTCAGACACATAAATAGCTAGATAAATACGAACGGCCTAAGATAGATAGATAGATAGATAGATAGATAGATTTGCGTATTTCGGCTTCAATCCCTTTTTAATAAGAATTTTCCTTTTTAATAAGAATTTTCTTTAACAAGACAGACAAGTACTTATACAATAAAAACTTTTTTTTTAATTATATACAATATATATTTTATATTTGGTGCAAGGAAATATATACAGGCTGCGACTGAAAAATTGGTGCCATTTTATGTTTTTAATTTCAAAATAGGTAAAAATATCGATACATATGGAAACACTGCGATAGATAGATAGATAGATAGATAGATAGATAGATAGATAGATAGAAAGCTTGAATCGACTGAGACAGATATATAGATATGAATAATATTTACATTGTACCTCATCTTTGTTGTCATTTGTACGACGTTTCAGCCGTTGTACGCTCCAGCCTTCTTCAGGTGCTAAGAATTTCGAACCGAATCCTTTATTACAATCAGTGAGGTATATGAACTTCATTCCTTGAGTTAAGCCTCGATTGGAAGTAATGAGTTATTTCCCCCTAACCCAGCAAGTTAATTTTTTTATCATAGCTGTAGCCTGGTATTGAACTCACAACTCTAAGAGTCTAGTCAGGAACTAAGCAACGTCCATATCCCCTGTAATATTACGTTTATAAGTCCCAAAGATTCAGTTGTTCTTGTCCTTAAGGACACATGGCCCAGTGGATATAGACGTTCATGACTAGACTCTTAGAGTTGTGAGTTCAGTGGTGAACAATTAACTTGCAGGTTTAGAGGGAGATAACTCATGACTTCCAATCGAGGCTTCCCTCAAGGGAAGTTAATATACCCCAGTGATTGTAATAAAGGGTTCGGTTCGAAATTCCTACCACCTGAAGAAGGCCGGAACGTACAACGTCCGAAACGTACATAAATGAAGACAATAGTCCGAATAATGTAAATACTGTAAATACTACCTCATCTCAGAAATATAGGCATGTATGAATAGACTGAGATAGATAGATAGATAGATAGATAGATAGATAGATAGATTCCAATATAAAAGTACAAAACCCTTAGGGACACATATAACAGTGTCCATACAAAACAATATAGCGAGATTTGTAACTTTTTCAAGATGAAGGCAATATAACGAGAGAAAAGAAAAAGAGAAAAAAAATGAAAAACTATTTTTAATATAACATAACGGGAGACAACGGTAATGATTTTCAAATTCTTTATTTATAACAAATTTAATATTGTTTTCCCATAAATATAACTGGAAAGCACCTCTGGGTCAAATGGGGATGTTTAGATGCAATTAATTTAAATAATATGCTATTTTTTTTACAGATACACACATAAACATCAAATATAAACATTTCAGTGTCTTGCGGCCCATTTGCTAGGGGAGGTGCAATAACCAGATGGCGCGACGATGATTGAATACAATCAATATATTCATGGAACTAGATCTCTTAACTGGAGGCAATGTTTAATTTAGAGGATTAATATCCAACTCTTTGTAAATGTTCGAAATATTGATATGGGCTTCCGTCATTTTTCCCAAATGAGCAGACTTTTTTACTAAATAAACAACCAATGTAAAGTGATTTTGAAAATCGTTTCTTTACAACAAATTCAATGACAATTTATTCATTCTAAAGAGGCAGAACACGCAATCGGGTGATTAAGTCACCCACACGTCTTCCCCACTCATATAATGAGAATTCATTTCTGTGTGGGCTTAGATAACTAAGACATCGTCATTAACGCTGTGAAAGACGGGGAAATCCAATTTCTGTTTCTTTTCTCGAAACACAGGTTTCTTATTTTAGAAATCTGTGTTTTATATGACTATATATTCCAGGAGTCGAAGGAACGCAAAGACATATGCAAAACAGGAGTCTGTCTGTCTGTCTGTCTGTTGATATTTTCTTTAACAAAAATTATGACTAAATGCATCCACACTAAGAAATACCTCTTAGGTTCATACAACCATAGATAAAAACGCCATAATTCGTTTAAAATTAAAATTGCGCGTTTATAAATTCCCTGCCATGTGAGCGTTCAAATAAAACACCGTTACAAGAGTGTTCTTAAAAATAAAAACGGTAAACAGTAAAATCAGTTATTAAAAATCTCCTGAAGACACCACTCGTGGTAGAAACCTAGGTCGCATTATAACTCGTTTAAAAATGGAAAAAATTCAAAAGTTCTACAATATAATTGTATTAATGTATTGAACTCTTTTTAATACAAATGTACACTGGTCTAATTTTATTATGACCAAAAGTAAGTATTAAACAATATATATATATATATATATATATATATATATATATATGAAACCTTTTAACAGAACGGAGAGCGTGACACTGAAATTTGAAGACGCACTGGAATAACGAAAAATGTCTTCCAAAAGATATGCAAATTACAGTGGCACCTGTTGTATGCGACCGCCCCTACTGCCATAAAAAAGTACTGGTCACATAAGTCAGGTAGTCGCTCACTAAAAGCTCATACTCTTGACCTATTTACTCCAGGAACGTATATTTTACTCATCAGGATGTAAATACAGCGGAACCTATCATATGCGACCACCCCTACTGCCATCAAAACTGGTGGCATACAACGAGTGGTCGCTCACTAAAGGCTCATAGTCATGACTAATTTACGCCAGGAACGTATATTCCACTCATCAGTATGTGCATATTAGAATTTTAAAATGTAATATTGTAACAAATAAATAAGAACATAAGAAGATAGACTAAGTTTAAAGAAATTTATTCAACATAATTCATTTTAAAATTTTAAAAACGTATTACAACGGTCAACAAGAGACCAAAACATTTATTTACAAAAATATTTATCAAGGGGGCTTTAAAAAAATGTCAGTTATTGTTTTCCTTTCCCTGCCTGTACTAGCCATTTCTTATAAAAGATATGTGTGTAGGAAAAATTCGTGACGTATACGGTTTCATTTTTTTTTTCTTAGAAGTGATTGATAGCAAAAGAGAATCTACAATAATACATAAAAAAATAAACAAAACATACAAAAAAAACCTGACAGCGATCGTGGGTGTGGGTAGATAGATAGATAGATAGATAGATAGATAGATAGATAAAAATAGAGTAAGATAGATACACAAAAAATAAAGGAACGAAAGTGATAGACATTTGAGAAAGGGACATAATTGTCATTTTCCCAATCCCTGAATTTATCCAAGTCAGTACAGAGACTGCTATAAATCCCTTAAACATGTCAAATGCAATACATGTTGTACAAAACAGCCGATGTTTGACCGTGAGGTAAACTCAAGCAATGTACATTTCAACAAGAAATAACAGTTTGATACAACACTTCAATAACAAAACAATGAGGAAGTGTTCCTGGCTTAGATCAAATCAAAATGAAATAGATTACTCATTTAGTTTCTCCTAATTTAGAAGTTCGCTGTGTACGACCAAAATGGATTTTTTTTAAGCGGTCGCTTGATCAGTCATTTTCACTCGTTGATGTTAGTCGCTGGCCGCGTTCTGAAGGTGGTCGCTCACTAAGGGTCAATTAACATTAGCAGATAGTCTGTGCATAGAAAAAAGGTCGTTAACAACATGTGGTCGCTGACAAAGAGGGTCGCATATGCAGGTTCCACTGTGTTAAGAAACGGAGAATTGAATAATTGTTTTAAAATTAAACCTTCTAATCTGGCCGCCATTTTTAGAAAGCAGCAGACAACATTTTATTTTTTGTATTAACCGCTAATTTTTCTTTCCGATGAGAAAGCTCATTATTAATAAAATTCAAAATAATATAGATAAATGGAAATAAATCTGATTGGGCCAGATTAAAGCTACAAGGTATGTTGTCCGACCTTATTTTCATCCGACTAATATTTGATGGAATCGGTTGATTCATATTTACTGTGTTTCTATAAATTCATTCAATTGGTAAATGTACTGTTTTCGAACTTATTTTAATCCGAACAATGCTTGAACAAAATGGCTTATTCAAATTTACTGTTTCTAATAATCCATTCAACTCATAGATTTCCTTTTTCCGACTTTTTAAAAATCCAACTAGCATTTAATCAAAATAGTTTATTTAAATTTACTATTTGTTTTTCTATCAATTCGTTCGACAGATTGGAGTCACGTATTTTTTGCTAGCATCCCAATCTTGAAGAAGGAATAGTCTGCATTCAAAATTTTTCCCTCTGAATTCATGGCAATTCATGTTTAATAAAGAAAGTCATCATCATCTACATTCTGTATAGTCAGTCAGTTAAGTGCCATACACGCTTGGGCGATCATGTCTCGAAAGAGACATGACTGACTGGGCAGAAGATTATCCCGCAGTAGGTTGCCATTGATTTCTGCGGTAGACTGGTTGCCGACCAAGGCTATAGAACCCAATCTGTCCTGCTATTTAACCCATAACTGGACGGAAGAGACGGATTAATACCTTTTCCAAGGGTATTTGCGCGTAAGTGAATACAATGGATTCAACTGGAATTCGAACTCGGCTCCCCGGTTTCTCGTTCCGAGCCGATATCCACTGGACCACAACGCACATCCTCCGTGACTTTAAAACAAAAACACAAAAAAGAAACAACAATGATAAGCCTTTCACAAAACGTCGCTCTTCTTGATTTGTAATTAGTTTGTATCGAACCATTATTGTCCAATTTGTTCAGCTTTCGTCTGGCTGCTGAACGTGTAAGAAAAGTAATAGAATCCCTTCTAAGTTTCCTAAAAGGATTGTTTTAACTTTTGCAATTCTCTTTGAAGGACTGTATAGTTTTTAAACGAATCAGATTTAAAATTTTCTTATCTATATAATGAAATTTCAGAAATCGTCGTTCTTCGTTCGTTTACCATTCCGAAAGTAATAATTGGCTCTAAATTCTAAACTTTACTTTCGCTATTGTTCACCCTAAGAGCCACTCTGATACTGTTGCCATATCTGGTTGAATTATCCTTCTACTCATCTTGAGATTCTCGACAAAATCCAAAGGAGGATTTGCAATATAATACTGTTATGGTGTTCTTCTACGAGGAATGGACTCTTCCTCTTACTATATATAATTACCTGTGTAACTTCTGACATCTAGTTCTGCCGTGCGCATTGTCAAACTTTCTGCTTTCGATCAGAGAGTAATAACCCAGTCAATGCTTCGACGAAGAATAGAGTCTCGTCTAGGGAAAATTACACTTAAATTTTTGCCTGTCCTATATGGCCTGTATTGCCCACATTAAAAATGCCTTGTGCCACATTTTGTCTTAAATGGGAAAGCAATTAAATACTAGTTGACGACAGCTAGTACGCAGTTATAACCAGCTACTATTCAGGCAATAAGCAGCGTAACTGTACCGTTCAGACTTACTTATTTCTATTTACTTATTACTAACACTTACGTTATACATATGTTCTTGTCATACTAATACACACTCTTGAACCTACCTTCTGTAGTCCGTGTCTTACTTCAGGCTCAAACCGGTCACTACAATTTTGAGGCGACTTAATTCACTTTCTCACAGGCCTAATGTGGCTTCTCTCTGTCTTTTCTACAAGTATTTTCCTGGAAACAGCTCTGATGAGCTTTTTTCCCCGATTCCCTGACCACAACATGTATTTACTCGTACTACAAGACTGGAATCAAGATCCACCCTTTTACCGTCGAAATAGTTAAGTGTAGCCTCCTCTTCTACATTAACAGCTTCCTTTCTCGCACTTCCCGTTTGTTGGAATCGTTTCCATTTCTTTGCTTCCCTGAAAGCTACAATCTCCAAAAGTATAAATGCAACATCAGTTGTCATCTTCAATCTATTTGGTTCCCATCCATCTTTTTTCCTTTTTTCGACATCTTATGTATATTGCTAGAAAGTTTGATTAACTGTGGCCAGCCAGAAAGTTTTTTTCATGAGAATCCATCTTGCACATTTATAAATCTATCATTCATCCTTGCATTGAATACTGTTGCCATATCCGGTCGGGTGTTCTTGCTATTTATCTTGAGGTTCCCGCCAGAATCCATTTTGCACATTTATAAATCTATCATTCATCCGTGCATTGAATACTGTTGCCATATCTGGTTGGGTGTTCTTGCTATTTATCTTGAGGTTCCCGCCAGAATCCATTATGCGCATTCATGAATCTACAATTCCTATATTTAACCATTCTCGGTATCCCTACTCGCCTATCAACCACCCTCTGTTATTTCCTATATTTAATCAGCCTTTCTCCACTCTACGTAGCCCCCTGCGCAGTAGTGACAGTGACATGCCTTGCTCGGGGTGAAACGCTTATAAAAAAACAAAACAAAACAAAAACAATTCGTCCGTACATTGAATACTGTTGCCATATCTGGTCGGGTGTTCTTGCTTTTTATCTTGAGGTTCTGGGACAGGGAATGAGGAAGGCAGGCCTAGAGAATTTAAGCAGCGCGAGACCTACTTGACAAGACGCAATTCTATTTTCAAAAATAAGAGTCATAGTGGTCCTGGGTATGACGGTAAACTGCATCTGGCAGCAAGGCCTCTGATTAGAAGGTTGTGAGGATCATGGAACAACCACTTAACTGGAGTGGTAGCATCAGTCAGGCTCCCAGCTATGGGCAAATAGTTACCCCCCAAACTGTGGTCAAAACACTATGAAAGTATAAAAAATACACTTTTATAGATATACTAGCAGTATATCCCGGCGTTGCTCGGGTGTAATGAAAGCTTTAAAACTAATCCATGGTCCTGGAGCTCAGACTCTTTGGACGTTGGAACGAAAGACTAAATAGCAATAGTTGTTTCCAGTTAAAGTGAAAACGTAGACTGAAAGAAAAATGAATGGATGTAATCAAATTTTGATTTCCTGCTATCGATATCAAATAAGTTTTTTCGTCGTAAACTTAATTTTGAAGGTTAAATAAGTCCTTTGAGTAAATGGAATCATGGCTGAGACTAAGAACTACAATTATACCTACTTAGTGCCAAACCCGAAGCAAAAACTAAAAAAAATACAGACATATAGGCAGATAAACTGACACACACACACAAACATCTGTCTTTATATATATATATATATATATATATTAACGATTCTCTGCACTATTGTAAGTACTGCAACCTTGAAACTTCTGAATATCGTTTCTTATGTCTTTGTCTATGAGTGTATCAAATTTGATTAAAATCGGACCACTCCTTCTATAACCCGATTTTTTCGATTATCGATTTTCGATATTTATCGGGGGTACCTCGACACAAAACCTAGCTAAGAACACTTGCAGACGCTTATAGTAGAACTGGGTAAATTTTCAAGAAAATCGGTTCAAACATTTCGGTGGCTATAAGTAACGGACACACCTACCCACACACACAGACACTCACACACACATACACACACAGAGACAAAGTTCCATTTATAAATAAGTTTAGATATGCATAAAAATTGAGTTTTGTCGAAAATATACATTTTTAACTAAAGATGTTTCCCAACAATATATTTTTAAAGAAAAAATTATTAACATAACACATTTGTTAAGGAAAATGTTATTCTGAGCAAAAGATTTTGAATACAAAACTAGAAGTCATTTTCAGTTTTCTAAAATGAAAAAGAGTTAAAACAAAATATTTTTATTAAAATCTAACTAAATCAAATTCTCACTATAACCGAACATTAAACAAATACCTTAGAACCCCACATTTTTGGCATTAAATAACCCACAGAGTTTGATATGCCATTAAACAAAACTCAAACTCAAATTCTCACTATGACCGAACATTAAAAAAATACCTTAAAAGCCCACCAATTTGGCATTAAATAACCCACAGAGGTGCTGATATGCCGTTAAACAAAATTCAAACCCAAACAAACAATGATTCGCTAATGGAGTTAAACAGTGGATTTCAGATAGATAGATAGATAGATAGATAGATAGATAGATAGATAGATAGATAGATAAGAGCGGACTGAGAAAGACTAGATAGATAGATAGATAGATAGATAGATAGATAGATAGATGGCTGGCTGAGAAAGACAAGATAGATAGATAGATAGATAGATAGATAGATAGATAGAAAAAAAGCATCTTAAAACCCCACCTTTTTGGCATGAAATAAGCCACAGAGGTTTATATGCTATTAAACAAAACTCAAACTCAAATTCTCACTGTAACCGAACATTTAAAATACCTTAAAAGCCCACCATTTTGGCATTAATTAAACCACAGATTGATATGCTATTAATCAAAACTCAAAATCAAATTCTCACTGTAACCGAACATTACAAAATACATTGAAAGCCCACCATTTTGGCATTAAATAACCCACAGAGGTTGATATGCCGTTAAACAAAACTCGAACTCAAATTCAAGATACACAGTAGAAATCTCGATCTGAAGGGTCACATATGTACCGTGAATGCCTAATAGAAAGCTTTACCGCCCACCGAGGAATGCTCAGTAACCGAAAATCGTTTAATTATCATAACAGGAGGAATCGTCTGCGGCAGGGTTTCCCAAACATTTTAGAAACGCGGTCCACTATTCATGACCACAGCTTTAACGAATCACCCAAATTTTATGGGTAAAAACATATGAAGAAATATAAAAAAAATATTCTATAAGCTGATTAAAATAATAAAACACAAGAAAATTTCCCTACAAACAAAGAAGAGTGCTAGATTGCTATGTGATATCAGTTCTTCAATACGACAGTGAATGCTGGACAATATCATCGAAGATGAGGACAAAACTTGAAACAGCGGAAATGTGGTTCTACAGAAGGATGCTGCGGATATCATGGACCGAACATGTGAGCAATGATGAGGTTTTGGAAAGAATGGCAACGAAAGAAATCTAACAGTGAGCAGCAGGAAGAAACAACTGAAGTTCCTTGGACATGCATTGAGGAAGAAGGGCTTGGAAAACCTGATACTGACAGGCCAGAGAGAAGGAAAAAAAAAACAGAGGAAGGTAGCGTATAACATATTTGAAGGGCCTGATCAGGTAGATGACGGAATGGGGGTTGCGTGGAGTAACAGGAGAAAACATATTAAAAGCCACCAGGGATAGAGAGACATGGAGAGCCATGATCGCCTAAGTCCAGAAAGGATAGGGCACATAGAAAAAGAAGAGTAGATGAAAACTGATTTCGTTTTAATGATGACGAATGATTAAATTGAGAGCATGACCCACTCTGATTAGAGGTCCTGGGTATGACTGTAAACTGCATCCGACAGCAAGGCCTCTGATTGGAAAATTGTGAGGAGCAACCACCTCTTAATTGCTGATGTTTCCAGGTCCACCCTATCGGAGTGGTAGCACCTGTTAGGGTCCCAGCTATGGGCAAATAGTTAACCCCCAAACTGGGGTCAAAACACCATGAAAGTATAAAAAGATTTTTATAGAAAAAATATACATTTTTAACGTGAAATTTTATTGCCATTATACATTGTTGAAGGGAAAAATTATCAGCAATTGATTTTTTAATACAAAACTAGAAGACATATTCAGTTTTCAAAAATAAAAAATTTTCATCAAAATCAACTTTGGCACAATAACCGAACATTAAAAAAATACCTTAAACTCCTACCTTTTCGGCATTAAATAACCCACAGAGGTGTTGATATGCCGTTAAACAAAATTCAAACCCAAACAAACAATGATTCGCTAATGGAGTTAAACAGTGGATTTCAGATAGATAGATAGATAGATAGATAGATAGATAGATAACGGCAACACTATGATAGATAGATAGATAGATAGATAGATAGATAACGGCAACACTATGATAGATAGATAGATAGATAGATAGATAGATAGATAGATAGATAGGAAGGAAGGAAGGATAGAATAAAATGACAGACGTCGAAGAATATATCTTTCTTGGACCAAACTTGCGAGAGGAAAGGACGCAGCTGACGAAACGAGGAACTGTCTAGCGTGGGTTTACGCACGCATTCATCACAACACAGCAGCTCGACAAGCAAAACACCTTCGACGCTTTGGCTCTGGTAAATGTGAATGTTTATTGTCACAGCTAAGTTTAGTCAAAACAACATACTGTTTCACAACAGCCTCGCAATGGAAGACCGAATTTTGAAATCTCTTAACAGGCACGTTTAATCAAAGCTAATGCATAATCTAATCTAAACTTATTTATAAATGAAACTTTGTCTCTGTGTATGTGTGTGTCCGTTACCTATAGACTCCGAAACGGCTGAACCGATTTTCTTGAAAATTTACATTGTTGTACTATAAGCGTCTGCGAGTGTTCTTAGCTAGGTTTGTGTCGAGGTACCCCAGATAAATATCGATAATCGAAAAAATCGGCTTATAGTAGGAGTGGTCGGATTTTAATCAAATTTGATACACTCATAGACAAAGACATAGGAAACGATATTCAGAATTTTCAAGATTGCAGTTCTTTCAATAGTAGAGAAAATCAATAATATATATATATATATATATATATATATATATATATATATATATAAAGCAAGATGTTTGTGTGTGTGTCTGTTTATCTGCCTGTATGTCTATTTTTTCAGCCCTTTTATTTTAGTTTTTGCATCGGGTTTGGCTCTAAGTAGGTATAATTGTAGTACTTAGTCTCAGCCATGATACCATTTACTTAGAGGACTAATTTAACCTTCAAAATTAAGTTTACGACGAAAAAACTTATTTGATATCGATACCAGGAAATGAAAATTTGACTTACATCCATTGATTTTTCTTGCAGTCTACGGTTTCGCTTTAACTGGAAACAACTATTGCTTTTTAGTCTTTCGTGCCAACGTCCAAAGTGTCTGACCTACAGGACCATGGATTAGCTTTAAAGCTTTCATTACACCCGAGCAACGCCGGACTATACTGCTAGTATATATATATATATATATATATATATATATATATATACTAGGTGCGATTGGTAAATTGTCGCAATTATTTTATTATTTCAAATATTTATTCGGCTGAGTCTGAGCTCCAGGACCATGGATTAGCTTTAAAGCTTTTATTACACCCGAGCAACGCCGGACTATACTGCTAGTTATAGTATAACTTTTCACGACACTCTATCATTCTGCTTGCGGTCCACTTGTGGTCTATGGTAACAGCTCAAATCACATCGAAATTCATTGCTGGAGGTACAACGTTTACTTAAAAGTATTGAACAGTAGTGTCTGGCTATTACTGCCTATGGTAACAGACAGTATAACGTGGGGTTATACTGGTTTAGTGGCTTTACTGCCTTGTATGGGATATGATTTAAATGAGACTGCATCACTACGTTAGTCAATTTCTTTATTTAAATTATTGTCCACCTCCAACATAGTGTATTTAATAAATGTTATTTCCGAAATAACTTTCGATATACATACTCAGCTATTTTAGAAGAAATAAATGTTAGCACTGTAGCGGTAAAGTCCAGGAATGTACTTTGTCATATCAAGTATGTAATGCTTTTGCAGGTTTGAGACAGTCACTGCCTTCAGAATAAAGAAATTTTGGCCTAACTACTGTTTCCCGACAGCACGGTTCTGATGAAAGACAACGACTTGAATAAAACTTTAAAATTTGATTTATTTTTTATTCATTTTTTTTTTCAATAAGAGTTGATAAATGAACTTTGCACCCGGTACACAATTCTCACCAGTCTTTTGAACGAGCCTGAGCTTTATCCCTTGATTCCTGTTTAGGGTTGAGTTGCCCGTTCCTTCTAAAGTCTACTTCAACTCTATATTTCTAATGTCTCCTCTTATGTCTTGGGAACAGATGTAGAGGTTTAGCCCTTGTTTCCTGTGAAGGATTAGCTTTCCGGTTCCGTCTAATGTCTACTTCAACTCTATATTTCCAACGTCTTCTCTCAGGTCTTTTGAACAGGCGTAGATGTTTATTCATTGATTCCTGTTTAGGATTGGTTTTCTGGTTCCTTCTAAAGTCAACTTCAACACTATACTTTTATGTTAACGTCTCCTTCCAAGACTTTCGTACAAGAGTAGAGGGCTTTCCATAGTTTCGTGTTCAAAATTGGCTTTACGGTTCTTCTAATGTCTACTTTAACTCGATACTTCTAATCTCTCCTCTCACGTCTTATGAACATAAGTAGAGGTTTATCAATGGATAGCTGTTTAGGATTGGATTTGCCGTTCCTTCAGAAGTCTACGTCAATTCTTTCTGTTTAAAACTCTGAACTTTTGATTATTATTTAGATATTTTACCTCAATAAGTGTAGATAATTTCTCTTCTCGTCCTAGCCAGATTCCTCCTCGGTGTTTTGAACAAGAGTAGTGCTTTATCACTTGTTTCATGTTTAGGGATTGGGTATCCGGTTCCTTGTAAAGACATTTCTTATTCTTTCTCTTACAATATCACTATGCGTGGGAGGGTGCCACTTATTTTGCAACCTTTTATCTCGCATGAATCTTTAACAGGGTGAACTTCATTATAAAAACTCAATTTAAAAAAATGCAGTTGATTAAATGGTATTGATGAGCACACGTTCAACGCTGATAATGACGGCGACAAACATTGAAACCAAAGACAGACCTAGAAAAACAGATCCTAATGATTTAAATAAAACAACGTCATCTATTACTGTCCTCAACTTTGTTGCCATTTGTACAATGTTTAATAATAGATCATTCTATTTGTCTATATTTCTGAGATGAGGTAGTATTTACAGTATTTACATTATTCGGACTATTGTCCTCATCTTTGTTACCATTTGTACGACGTTTAATAATTGATCATTCTTTTTGTCTATATTTCTGAGATGAGATAGTATTTACACTATTTACATTATTCGGACTATTGTCCTCATCTCTGTTGCTATTTGTACGACATTTAATAATAGATTATTCTATTTGTCAATACTTCTGAGATGATGTAGTATCTACAGTATTAACATTATTCGGACTATTGTCCTCATCTTTGTTGCCATTTGTACGACGTTTCATAATTATTAAACCTCGTACAAATGGCAACAAAGATAAGGACAATAGTCCGAATAATGTAAATAGTGCAAATACTACCTTATCTCAGAAATATAAACAAATAGAATGATCTTTTATTAAATGTCGTATAAATGGCAAACAAAGATGAGGATAATAGTCAGAATAATTTAAATAGTGTAAATACGACCTCAACACAGAAATATTGACAAATAGAATGATATATTATTAAACGTCGTTCAAATAGGAACAAAGATGAGGACAATAGTCCGAATAATGTAAATAATGTAAATACTACCTCATCTCAGAAATATGGACAAATAGAATGATCTATAATTAAACGTCGTACAAATGGCAACAAAGATGAGGACAATAGTCCGAATAATGTAAATACTGTAAATACTACCTCATCTCAGAAATATAGACAAATAGAATGATCTATAATTAAACGTCGTACAAATGGCAACAAAGATAAGGACAATAGTCCGAATAATGTAAATAGTGCAAATACTACCTTATCTCAGAAATATAAACAAATAGAATGATCTTTTATTAAATGTCGTATAAATGGCAAACAAAGATGAGGATAATAGTCAGAATAATTTAAATAGTGTAAATACGACCTCAACACAGAAATATAGACAAATAGAATGATATATTATTAAACGTCGTACAAATAGGAACAAAGATGAGGACAATAGTCCGAATAATGTAAATAATGTAAATACTACCTCATCTCAGAAATATAGACAAATAGAATGATCGTACAAATGGCAACAAAGATGAGGACAATAGTCCGAATAATGTAAATACTGTAAATACTACCTCATCTCAGAAATATAGACAAATAGAATGATCTATAATTAAACGTCGTACAAATGGCAACAATGATGAGGACAATAGTCCGAATAATGTAAATACTGTACATACTACCTCATCTCAGAAATATAGACAAATAGAATGATCTATTATTAAACGACGTACAAATGTCAACAAAGATGTGGACAATAGTCCGAATACTGTAAATATTACCTCATCTTAGAAATATAGACAAATAGAATGAACTATTATTAAACTTCGTACAAATGGCAACAAAGATGAGGACAATAGTCCGAATAATTTAAATAGTGTAAATACTACCTCATCTCAGAAATATAGACAAATAGAATGATCTATTATTAAACGACGTACAAATGGCAACAAAGATGAGGACAATAGTCCGAATAATGTAAATACTGTAAATACTACCTCATCTCAGAAATATAGACAAATAGAATGATCTATAATTAAACGTCGTACAAATGGCAACAATGATGAGGACAATAGTCCGAATAATGTAAATACTGTACATACTACCTCATCTCAGAAATATAGACAAATAGAATGATCTATTATTAAACGACGTACAAATGTCAACAAAGATGTGGACAATAGTCTGAATAATGTAAATATTGTAAATGCTATCTCATTTCAGAAATATAGACGAATACGCCCACTTTAGTTAAGAATTCGATGTGAATACACAAGCCACAGTAAACAAACGAGCCAATCTTAATCGGAAGAACTATTTTAACGGTATTCAGAACGAAATCACGCAACACGTGTGCCAGGTCGGTTTATTGAAGCCAGGTGATTGTAGATTTATTTTGTCAGCATGTTCGTTCTACTGTGCGGCATTCCTTTACAAAATATGGTAAGACGGTGTGGCAGACTAATAATTACATTTCTTAAGTAAAAAATAGAACAAAATTAAAAACATTTACTCATTTTAATTTATTTGTTATGAAATTTTATCATTTCGCATGCTCCATATTTTAACTTTCACTTTCAATTAGCAAGAAGTACATTCACGAGCGTTCGTCAATTGAAAAAAATGGAGTTAGACTTTTATTTATAAATCAGTCAGTTAAGTGCCATACGTGATACACGCTTTGGACGACCATGTCTCAAAAGAGACATGACTGTCTGGGCAGAAGATTACCCTGCAGTAGGTTGCCATTGCTTTCTGTGGTAGGCTGTTTGCCAGCCAAGGCTATAGAACCCAATCTGTCCTGTTATTTGACTCATAGCTAAAGGGAGAAAAGATGGATTAAGATATATGATTAAGTAGTAATTAGGGGGGATCAGTTTATTACTTCAAAACAATAGAAAACCGATCCTCCACTTTATGCCCAATATCAGCTTTAAGTATGTTTCCAACTATTATATTCAGGCAGTCAGTTAAGTGTTATACGTGATACACGCTTTGGGCGATCACGTCTCGAAAGAGACATGACTGACTAAACAGAAATTTATCCCGCAGTAGGTTGCCATTGCTTTCTGCGGTAGACTGGTTGTCAGCCAAAGCTATAGAACCCAAACTGTCCTATTATTTAACTCATAACTGGGTGGGGGGGTGGATTGGATTAATACCTTCCCCAAGGGTATTTGTGTGTAAGTGAATGCAAAGAATTCAACTGAAATTCGAACTCGGCTCCCCAATTTGTCGTTCCAAGCTGATATCCACTGCACCAAAACGCACATCCATTTATAAATACTTTTTCCAAAATAAAACATGAATAAAACGAAAAACTATTTTTAGTCGACGGGTTTTGTCCTCTTATGAAGTTTATCAAGGCAAATTAAAGGATTTGGATTTGTTTTGTTGCTTATGTTTATATATGTTGTGGCCTGTTATGGCCAGGAAGAAAGACACAAAAAGAAGAAGCGACTTTGAACCAGTCTATTGGAATAACAGAACATATATACAAAACAGGAGTTTTATTAATTAGCAGATGGAAGTGTCCATTCGAACTGTCAAGTTACACTGCGTCTCGACTGCCTCGATTAGGAAGTCTCGCAGGTTAGTATTTATAAAGGAGGAAGAGTTCATTCCAATGTAGATAGGGAACCATAATAATATACAAAAACAAGAATTTCTCAAATGTAAAAGTCTCGAGTAGATAGGTAGCTATGTATCCGAGTAACCTGAATAGTGCTTTTTAAATAGTGCCTTGTTTAGCCATTAGACCTACAAGGTCAAGACACGCCAGCTAGGGGACACAGGTTCGAATCCTGCCGGAGGACGCATATTTTCCTAACATTTCTCGATTTCAGGCCAGTAGATGTAAGTAAACATACTGCTACTCAAATACAAGTATCAATTAAAAATAAGGTTTAAGCATATATATATATATATAAACTTATTTATAAATGGAACTTTGTGTGTGTGTGTGTATGTGTCTGTGTGTGTGTGTATCCGTTACCTATAGACTACGAAACGGCTGAACCGATTTTCTTGAAAATTTACTCAGTTGTACTATGAGCTTCTGCGAGTGTTCTTAGCTAGGTTTTGTGTCGAGGTACATCCGATAAATATCGAAAATCGATAATCGAAAAAATCGGGTTACAGAAGGAGTGGTCCGATTTTAATCAAATTTGATACACTCATAGAAAAATACATAAGAAATGATATTCAGAAGTTTCAAGGTTGCAGTTCTTATATATATATAGAAAAGGCAAGATGTTTGTCTGTGTGTCTGTTTATTTGTCTGTATTTCCTTTATACAAATCCACAATTTTTATCCGATTCTCACCAAACTTCACACAAATGTTCTTTAGGCTGAGTCTGAGCTCCAGGACCATGGATTAGTTTTAAAGCTTTCATTACACCGAGCAACGCCGGGCTATACTGCTAGTATATATATATATATTAAAGAATTGAAAAAAGTTATATATAGATGTAAATATATATAGACAGTATCTTGATTGAGGTTTGATCTGATTGTTCAGATAGGTTTTACGTATAATAAACCAGTGGATGGATATTTTACATGAAAATGTATGTATGCAAAAATAATGCAAGTGTCAATTGTATTTAAACTATAGACGAATTAGGTGTGTTCATATGTCGTTATCGTTATGATGAGGTCTTGGAAATGATGGAAACAAAAAGGAAATTAATACTAAGCATCAGGAAGAGACAGCTGAAGATCCTGGGACACGCAGTGCTGATAGCAGACACAGAAAGGAAACTACAAGACCTCCTACAGAAGGTAGCTGAAGAAAGTAACAAAAAAGGACTAGAAATATACTTTAAGAAATCTGAATGCATGGTCATTAGCAAAAATGGCAGCCCAATATACCAAATACAGGTCGGGGATACCAGAATCAAGCAGGTACAAAAATTTAAATACCTGGGAAGTGTTCTCACAGAAGACCAAATGTGCGACACAGAGATCCGAAGGCGAATTGACATGGCGAAGGAAGCATTCCAGAAGTTGAGTAAGACATTAAGAAGCAGGACAATTTCACTAGAAACAAGGAAGTGAGTACTGGATTGCTACGTGCTGTCCGTCCTTCAATATGCCAGTGAATGCTGGACAATATCATCAAAGATGAAGGAAAAATTTGAAAGAACTGAAATGTGGTTCTACAGAAGGATACTGCGAATATCATTGATCGAGCATGTGAGCAATGATGAGGTCTTGGAAATGATGGAAACAAAAAGGAAATTAATACTGAGCATCAGGAAGAGACAGCTGAAGTTCCTGGGACACGCAATGAGGAAGGAGGGCTTGGAGAGTCTGATAACAACAGGCCAGATAGATGGGAAAAAGAGACAGGGGAAAGCAGCGGATAACATATTTGAAGGACCTAATCAGGTGGATGACGGAACGAGGATTGCATGGTGTAACAAGAGAAGGCTTGCTCAGAGCCACCAGGGATAGGAAAACGTGGAAAGCCATGATCGACTACGTCCTGAAGGAACAGGGCATATAGAAGAAGAAGAAGAAGAAGAAGAAGAAGAACGTTATGAATGAAAAAATGTAGCGAAATAATGTATACAGGTGTCAAGCAAAGGAACAATTTTCTTTTTTTAAATATAATGAAAGAATGAGATATGAATGTATGTGCAGGAGAGAAATAATTATGAATGTATGCGTTTATATATCGATAAAGTTGTGTTTGAAAGGTAAAACAAAATACATTCCAGTTTTATTCATTTAAATAAGGTCCTGGGTATGACGGTAAACAGCATCCGGCAGCAACATTCCAGTTTTATATTCTAACGGAATAATGTATAAAAGTATTAAGCGAAATGTTTTATAAATAAATAAATTTTTTAAAGTAAGTTGTTAAGGGTTAGAATCTTTCATTTAAATAAGGTCCTGGGTATGACGGTGAACTGCATCCGGCAGCAAGGCGTCTGATTGGGAGCTTGTGAGGAGCATGGAACCACCTCTTATTGGCAGTTGCTCCCAGGTCCACCATAACTTGGAGTGGTGGCATCTATTAGGGTCCAAGCTATGGGCAAATTGTTAACCCCCAAACTGGGGTCAAAACACTATGAATGTATAAAAATACACTTTTTTAGAAAAATATTCATAAAAATAGACTTTTATAGAAAAATATATATTTTTGAAGGAAAAATATAACCAAAATACATTTTTGAAGAAAAAATTATCATCACACATTTTTGATAGGAAAAAAATATTCTCGGCAAAACATTTTTGAATACAAAACTAGAAAACATTTTCAGTTTTCTAAAATAAAAAAAATTCATCAAAGTCTGACTAAATCAACCTTCTCATTATAACCGAACATTAAAAAAAAATACCTTAAAACCCCACCTTTTTTAGCTATAAATAATCCACAGAGTTTGATATGCCGGAAAACAAAACACAAATTCAGTGAAATAATGTGCATTAAAATACTAAATATCTATGTATTAAATTATTACAATATCATAATTAAGTGATATAAAGAATATGTAGAAATATTAAAACATGCATACAAAATTATATCGTAATATATTAATAAGCAATAATATAAAATGATATATAATAAATGGAAGAAAATATATAATAATAGAATACAAATTAATAATAACAATAATAATAATATATAATAAGAATATAAATGAATAATAATAACAAAAATAAAAATAAAATATAATAATAGGAAAAATATAAATAATAATAGGAAATAATAGGGAAATAATAATAATTATAATAGAGAAATAATAATAATTATAATAGATTAATTATGATATAAATGGAGAAAACAATATTACAATGTTATGAATATATGAAAGTATCATTAAATTATTTCATTATATCAATTGGTAGACATAATTTTGATTCATGGATTATAGATTTGTAGAAAGACGCAGAATTAATGTAATGTTTTAACCGTGTGTTTATTTTTGTTGATGTTTCTGAGATGAGGTAGTATTTACAGTATTTACATTATGCAGACTAATGTCCTCATCTTTGTTGTCATTTGTACGACGTTTCGGCCGTTGTACGCTCCGGCCTTCTTCAGGAGCTAGGAATTTCGAACAGATGCAGTGCAAGAAAGTTAGAACGCATATCCAAACGCAAGTCTCTTTTGAGTTCGTAGATTCAAGTGTTTGGATTTTGTTATGTTTCCCCTATATATGCGTTATTACATTGTAGACACTGCATTTTGTAAATACCGGCATTGACATTAGTGTTTGGTGTCTTTTTTAATCTGACAATATCATCAATAGTGGTAAAGACTTTAGTATTTGGGATAGCTAAGTTTATTTGTGAGTTCATATAAAAAGATGTTAGTATTATGAAATTTGTAAAATTTTGTGGGTATTCGGTTTTTAATTTTGTGGATTTTAAAAGCATGTTTTTGACGTCGAGAATGAAATGATGTGGGTACTGGAGAAGTTTAAATGTTTTTTCAATATTTCTCTATTCTATCTATCTATCTATCTATCTATCGATCTATCTATCTATCTATCTCAATTTATTCTTATCTATCTATCTATCTATCTATCTATCTATCTCAGTTTATTCTTATCTATCTATCTATCTATCTATCTATCTATCTATCTATCTATTTATCTTATCTTTATCTATCTATCTATCTATCTATCTATCTCTAATTTATTCTTTATCTATCTATCTATCTATCTATCTATCTATCTATCTATCATCTTTATCTTTATCTATCTATCTATCTATCTATCTATCTATCTCAATTTATTCTTATCTATCTATATATCGATCTATCTATCTATCGATCTATCTATCTATCTATCTCACTTTATTCTTATCTATCTATCTATCTATCTATCTATCTATCTCAATTTATTCTTATCTATCTATCTATCTATCTATCTATCTATCTATCTATCTCAATTTAGTCTTTATCTATGTATGTATGTATGTATGTATCTATCTCAATTTATTCTTATCTATCTATCTATCTATCTATCTATCTATCTCAATTTATTCTTATCTATCTATCTATCTATCTCAATTTATTCTTATCTATCTATCTATCTATCTATCTATCTATCTATCTATCTATCTATCTATCTATCTATCTATCTATGTCTCTTCTCGTCTGTCTATCTATCCCAGATATTTATGACAAGCAAAAAGAATGTTTTTTTTTTAAGACGCGTTTAGATTTGATCGGATTAAAAATTATCTTTAAATTGATATGATTACACATGCCAACGAAGGTAAGGGAGCGCCATGTTTTGGGTTCTATGATCTAGCTTATTTTACTTAGCTTATTCTTGATTTTTGATGTTTTACCACATTGAGATAATAAATACTCCCCCATCTCTCGCTCTCTCTTTCTATCTATCGCTCTCTTTATATATACAGTACTCTGCAAATCATTTGGACAAGAACTATTTTTTCTTTTATGAGACATTTTGACAGAAAATAAACAATTTAATGAAAGTAATTTATTTGATTTACTCAATAAATGCTTTAACAAGAAAAATACTTGTTACAAAATAAATTTAATATTTAGTATAATAGCCTTTTGCTTTGATCACAGCCTTCATTCTGTCAGGCATTAAAATCACAAGCTTCTTCAATATATCTAATGGTATCTCCTGCCAAGCACCTGGTATTTGTTCCGAAAGTGTGTCTTGCAAAGTAACATTAGATTTATCAATTCGAGAGGGGGGGATAAGAAAAAAGTCAGTCATATCCAAGGATAATAGAATAATGTGTAGTTTCAAAATAACTTGTTTAATAGAAAATAGGAAAAATTAAATATAACTTCTTTTACACCTAGTTTTAAATAATTAATATTTATTAGCAATTTACTTGGCTTTTCACACTGTATTTGAATTTCAGTGAACTTTTAAGGAAAATCACCCCTGTCCTAATACTTTTGCACACTACCTGTAGTGTGCAAAAGTGTTAGGACAGGGGTGATTTGAAACTTTATTTTGATGCCTCATAAAAGATAAAATAGTTCCTGTCCTAATACTTTTGCACAGTACTCTCTCTCTCTCTGTCTCTCTCTCTCTCTCTGTGTTCCATTAAGACGGATTGAAGTTAGCAATAAATAAAACATTGTTATTGGTGAAATGCATATTGGATCATGTTATTTGGGTCATGACAATTGTGTGTGAAAAATAATATTGCCCAAATGTTCGCTAAGGTTTCGGAGACGCACCTCTACTTGATGGTCAAAATTTTTGATGACGTCTCTTCATAGTTGCTCCTCGATCTCACCAAAATGCTTTATTATCTTCAGCTGTTGGACTGTTGTTGGCTTGTTGGCTTTTGAGATGATCCCAAAGGAAGAAATCTAAAGGTGTCAAGTTGCACGAATCGTGGTGGCCAATTGACATCAGTGTTTTGAGAGATGATGTGACCTGTGAACTTCTCATTCAATAAAGCCATTGTTGCATTGGTTATGTGACATGTAGCACTGTCCTGCTGAAACTACAAATCTTCCACATGCATAGCATTCAATTCAGGGCATAATTTCCATAACTGAAATAACATGAACCAATAATGAAATCAATAAAATTTCACCAATAACACTTTTATTTACTAACTTCAATCCGTCTTAATGGAACACCCTAAATTTACAGATTCTTGATGAAATAGGATCTGCAATGTCATTGGTCCTGACCTGGTATCTTGGCTTTGGTTACTTTCCCCACTACTGAAAAGTGGTTTCTCTCTGCCTTTTCTATAAATATTTTCATGGTAATTGTTCTGATGAGATTTCTTGTTAGGTGTCTAGACTTTATGAATTTAACTGATTGATGGCAAGGTTTTATCAATTTATGGTTGAGTGAGTGTGTGAGTTTTGTTTAATGGCATATCAACCTCTGTGGGTTATTTAATGCCAAAAAAGTAGGGTTTTAAGGTATTTTTTAATGTTCAGTTATAGTGAGTAGGTTGATTTAGTCAGATTTTGATGAAAAAAAATTCTTTTATTATTATTATTATTATTTATTTTATTTTAGAAAACTGAAGACGTCTTTTAGTTTTGTATTCAAAAATGTATTGCTGGTAATAATTTTTTTCCTTCAAAAATGTGTTATGGTAATAATTTTTCCTTAAAAATGTATTGTTGGTAATATTTTTCCTTCAAAAGCGTTTTCTATAAAAGTTTATTCTTATGTATATATTTCTGTAAAATTCAATTTTTATACTTTGACCCCAGATTTGGGATAAACTATTTACCCATAGTTGGGACCCTAACAGATGCTACCACCCCGGGTCAGGGTGGACCTGAGAACAACAGCAATTAAGTGGTGGTTCCATGCTCCTGAAAACCTCTAATCTTCCAATCAGAGACCTTGCTGCTGAATGTCGTTTACTGTCATACCCAGGACCAATTTTACAGCTGAAATGGCTAGATGTAACCGTATGTTTTATGCTGACAGTTTACCCCGTTTCGTACATCTCCCTTGTGGAACTCTCTTCTGGCTTCTTGCTTTCCAGTCAAGTTTGATTTTCAAAAATGTAAATGCAATGTCAAGTGTTATCTTCTGTCTTCTTAATTCATGTTCTTTTATTGTTCTCTCTCCTCCTTTTTAATTTTTTTTCTCTTTTCAACCTAAGCAAGACAATAATGCTATTAAGACGTAGAGAGCGACTGTGATCGAAAGAGAATTAGAAAATTTTAGAAGAAATCAGAAACCTAATTTTAAATAGGAAACAAGGGATAAACCTCTAAACCTGTTTAAAAGATGTGTGTGTGTGTGTGTGCATTGGCCAATATGGCAGTAGAAAAACGTCTTTGAGTGAAATTAACAATAAGGTTACTGTAATTGAGAGGTCTTGAAAAACAATGCTGACAGTTTCCCTCCTCTCGTACATCTCACTTGTGGAACTCTCTTCCGGCTTCTTGCTTTCCAGTCAAGTTTGATTTTCAAAAATGTAAATGCAATGTCAATTGTTATCTTCTGTCTTCTTAATTCATGTTCTTTTATTGTTCTCTCTCTTTATTATTATTATTTTTTATTTGTTGGCTTTTGAGATGACCCCAAAGGATTAAATCTAAAGGCGTGAAGTCGCACGAACGTGCTGACCAATTGACGTCACTGTTTCGAGAGATATTGAGACCTGGGAACTTCTCATTCAATAAAGCCATAGTTGATGGTCACAATAAAAAAAAACAAAAAAACTTTCGTGTCGTTGAAGCAGCTGATCACACGTGACAAGACGCCGTTCGACGTCTCTCGGTTTCAACTTTTACGGCTCCTAATGTTCTTGCTTTTGAATGATTCTTAATGCTTTCAAACGTTACGAAACAGTTGTGTGATTAACTCCTAATGATTCTGCAAGTTCAGCTTGCATCTGACATGAGTATCCATGAAGTAATGCCTCCAACTCTTCGTCTTCAAAGATTTTCGGTGCGCCAGAGCGTTCCTTATCTTCAACATCAAAATCATAATTTTTGAAGCGTCTAAACCAATCTCTGTATTTTGTTTCGGGACGACCATGGACGTCTTAATTCTCAACAAGAATTCTGTGTACTTCATCTCCAGATTTCTTTTGAATAATGTTGTGGCGCAGTGGATATCGGCTCGGAACGATAAATCGGGGAACCGATTTCGAATTCCAGTTGAATTCCTTGCATTCACTTACGCGCAAATACCCTTGGGAAAGGTATTAATCCGACTCTTCCCTCCATTTATGGGTTAAATAATAGGACAGATTGGGTTCTATAGCCTTGGTCGGCAACCAGTCTACCGCAGAAAGCAATGGCAACCTACTGCGGGATAATCTTCTGCCCAGTCAGTCATGCCTCTTTCGAGACATGATCGCCCAATGCGTGTATCGCGCATGTCACTAAACTGACTGAGTGCAGTACAATTCTCCGTAAAATTTTGGTACGAAATGTGACATGTTTAACTATAAAAACCAAGTTTTTTACACTTCGGTGAAATGACATGTGCGTTGTGGTTCACTGGATATCGACTCGGAACAACAAATCCGGGGAGCCGAGTTCGAATTCCAATCGAATTCCTTGCATTCCCTTACGCACAAATGCCCTTGAGAAAATTATTAATCTGTCTCTTCCCTCCAGTTATGGGTTAAATAACAGTACAGA
Organism: Ascarosepion bandense; assembly: GCA_037127315.1. NCBI lineage: Eukaryota > Metazoa > Mollusca > Cephalopoda > Sepiida > Sepiidae > Ascarosepion > Ascarosepion bandense. The sequence goes on from JBBBDQ010001605.1 coordinate 1,723,779, forward strand.
TTGGGTTCTATAGCCTTTGCTGACAACCAGTATACCACAAAAAGCAATGGCAACCTACTGCGGGAGTCAGTCATGTCTCTTTCAAGACATGATCGCCCAAAGCGTGCATCCCGTACGGCACGTAACTTACTGACTGAATGTCATAGTTGGAAACATACTTAAAGCTGATAATGGCCATAAAATGGGGGATCGGTTTCATATTGTTATGAAGTAATAAACTGATCCCCCATTAATTACTACTTAATAATATACTCTAATACATCTTTTCTCCCTTTAGCTATGAGTCAAATAACTGGATAGATTGGGTTCTGTAGCCTTGGCTGGCAACCATTCTACCGCAGAAAGTAATTGCAATATACTGCCTAGTCAGTCATGTCTCGAAAAAGACATGATCGCCCAAAAAGTGTACCATACATGGCACTTAAGTGACTGACTGACTGACTGACGAACTGAAATGACATACACTGAATTTCAAGTTTGCTTACAGTACTTCCTCATAGATTCGTTACCATCTGAAAGTACACGCACGCAGTTATGGGAACGCCATCTGTTAGAAAACAGCAAGAACTTGTTCAAGATCCCACTGTATATAACTTTCTTTCAAATATCTTTCATTAATTTCTGCTGACAAGAATGATTTAATTAATTTTTCCAGCATCGTTACACTTTTCTGCATCTATCTGGTCGGTGCAGAAGTTTTTGCCGATTTAAAATTTCATCTTGAAAATGAAAAACTGTGTGTTTTTGAAAATCTTTATTCATAACTCTCACTTCCCACCTGTGGAACTCGCTCCCGTATTCTTGCTTTCCTGACGGCTACAACCTCCAGAAATTTACATGCAAAGTCAATACTCATCTACTAACCACTGGACTCTAGCTCTCTCCCCTCCCCTGTATATCCTTCCCTTTCTCTCCACCTATGCATCTGTCATCGCACCTGCTTTCTCAGCTTTCTATTGTTCCTTTCTAACTAGTTTGTACTCCTCACCCTTTTCTAATTAATCTTTTTACATTTATGTAGCCCCCTGCACATCAGTGGCGTTTCCGCCTTGCTCAGGGTGAAATGATTAAAAAAAAACAACAACAACAATAACGACCTTTGCTCTCTATAACTTGATTCCATCTGTCAACGAGCTTATAAATGCTTTGCTTGTAAAATTCTTTAGGTTTTGATGTGAAATATGAATCTAACTCATGTTTAATCTCCTTTCTTGATGTTAACCTAAGGCCATCTAAATGGTTTTGTAATCCTCGAAATAAGTGATAATCCGAGGGAGATAGTTCAGAAGAATATGCAGGATGGGGCAAAATTTCCCATCCAAATTCACCTAGATGTTTAGTTATTAGTGCGGTGTGAGGACGAGCATCATCATGATGGAAGATGATTCCATTTCTGTTGACTAAAGAAGGTCGTTTTCGCGTCCAAGCAGTTTTCAAACGATGAAGTTGATCACAAGAGAGACCAGCAGTAATGGTTTGACTGTTGTTTAAAAGTTCGTAATGGATGATCCCTTTAATACCCCACCATACATTCAAAATAATTTTTTGGGAATGGAGTCCTGCTCTCGGTTGCTGAACTGGTCTTTCTCCTCGATTTGTCCATAATCGCCGACGTTTAACGTTATGGTAGAGAATCCACTTCTCATCACCTGTGAAAAGCCTGCCCAAAAATGGTGACTGAAGGTATCGTGAAACTCATAGAGTAGAGCATGCCTAATGTTCTTTAGATGGAAAGAATATGAGTGAATATTCATAAAATAAATACCCTGATTGAGCACTCTGGAAGAGTGGGAGGCTTTGTAAACAGTAGCTACCCCGGCATATACGCATCGCTCATTCGATAATGAACTGGAGCACGCTAGCCATTGGGCGTGTTTATACGCGCTAAAAAGCCTGCCTTCTTCTGCCGGACGCTCATGGCCTAGGGGTAGAATCGCTGACTGACGCCGATTCGGTCAGGTTTCAATCTTGGGTTAGGAAGCGAACGGAGTCTAAACCATACTGATGAGCTGTATTACAGCGAAACAGATCTGTCTACTGATGAATATATATATATATATATATATATATATATATATATATATATATCTGCCCTGTTAGTATCAGGTTCTCCAAGCCCTCCTTCCTCATTGCATGTCCCAGAAATTTCAGTTGTCTCTTCCTGATGTTCAGTATTAATTTCCTTTTCGTTTCCATCCTTTCCAAAACCTCATCATTGCTCACATGCTCGATCCATGATATTCGCAGTATCCTTCTGTAGAACCACATTTCAGTTGCTTCAAGTTTTTTCCTCATCTTCGATGATATTGTCCAGCATTCATTGCCATATTGAAGGACAGACATCTCATAGCAATTCATTACGAAATTTTCCTGTTTCTTAATACTTTACTCAACTTTTGGAATGCTTCTTTTGCCGTGCTAATTCGCCTTCGGATCTCGGTGTCACACTTTCCCTCCTCTGTTAGAACACTTCCCAGGCATTTAAATTTATCTATCTACTTGATTTTTCCTATCAGCGACATGTAAGAAAATGATGAAAAAAACAAACAAAAAAAACCCCGACATCCGACACATACGAACATGCACGAACTAGCGCACGCACACACAAACACACGCAACATATTCCCACACAAAAAAAATCAGCCTCCCACCAAAGACTAGACCATTAATTAGTTTTTTTATACTCACATAAAAATATAGTAATTGACGTTGATTTAAAATTTTAGAGATTATATAGCAAAGCGGGCAAATGGTAGGGAGTTCCACAAATTCATAGTGAGAGAAAAGAAACTATTAGAGTAGAAGTGAGGGTTAAATTTTGAGAGTAATTGTGTGGGACCTAAGTGCCAGTCTGGGACTAAAGTGACTGAAGGCGAGCTGAAGAATCTGGATCGATTACATTGCAAATCCTCGCCTGGATTATGTCGAGAACCTGACGGTCAATAGAGAAAAAAAAAATTTTTTTTCTACCACTAAATGGACCTGAAACAAAAAAAAAAATTAAAATAATTAAAAAATACTTTGATCTATCCTCTTCATGATAGCATAAACATTTTGTCGAAAAAACTTTTTCTTCAGACTATGCTATTTCTCAGCAATTCTTTGGATATACCTAATATAGAGTAACAGGTTTTAGGTGCCATCTTATAAAATGAACCCACAATAAATGGTACTTTAAACAAAATAACTTACGCTCGGAACGCAGATATTTCATCATCACGAAAAAACAGAAGAAAATGAGGAATTGGCGTTTTGAAGCGATACATTACGAACGTTTCACAACATTTAGCTACTTTTTATGTATGTTGAAACAGATATCTATAATCTATTTCTCTTTTTTTTTAACTACAGATGATTTGTAGCCTCTTCCGGACCAGAAGGCCTCTATCAAAGATTACATACACACACACACACACACACACACACACACACACACACACACACACACACACACACACACACATATATATATAAACACAAACTTATAACTATACTCGTTTCGAAAAAACCTCCGCGTATCTACGTGGAAGGAAAAAATGATTGTAAAAAAAAAGAGCTAAGCACATGAACATCAGCCAAAGGGATTCGGACCGAGCCAGCACGTAGCTGAAAGAAAAAAGCCCGAGACGAGTAATCAATAACAAAAATACTTAAGCTGACCGGAATAAGTATACATAGTGAGCCAACAAACCTACGATTCTGACGTTCCGCTTAGGTGAAACGTCGGTAGGTTTGTTGGCTCATTAGGTATACTTATATATATATATATATATATATATATATATATATAGTATTACCCGGATATAAGAGAAATCCGGATATAAGAGATATTTTATCTTGTCCCAAAGTTGAACCTGTGGTAACGTACATAAAATAGCCCAAACCCGGATATAAGAGAAACCCGGATATAAGAGAAACCCGGATATAAGATACAGTTTTATCCGGTCCCGGCAACTCTCTTATATAAGAGTTACATTATATATATATATATATATATATATATATATATATATATATATATAAAGAGAGAGAGAGAGAGAGAGAGAGAGAAAGAGAGAGAGACGGATTGTTAGATGTCTATTTCAACATACAAGTATGATAATAATTTTTCTGTTAATCCTAATAATTTTTTTATTATAATAGATCTGCGGAGGCAACGAGCCTTGCGGCTTCCCCTGGGTATTGCGGCCCCTACGGAACTTGCGTACACCCCCGCAATTTGCGGGGGCTTAAAGCACGGCCATGCCTTTTGTCATTTTCAGTTCAAAATAGGTTTTGTGGGAAAAAGGAAAAATGTTGTGATGCGTCTTATACCTGAATAAAAACAAAAAAGACAAATGCTATAGGGGGACCCCCCCCCCAAAAAAAAATATAATAATAATCGATATATATATGTGTGTTTAGAAAACTAAATATAATTTTCCTAACACATGAAAAACTGGAAGGCTCAACAATTAAAATCCATAACATAATACCGGAAATAAATAGCGACAAATAGCTAAAATTGAAAAAAAAAAAAAAAAAAAAAAAAAGAAAAAGTTAAGTAGTAAATATAAATAAGAAGAAAACTTATTTATTTATTTATTAATATATTTATTTATTAATTTATTTATTTAGTCTTCCATTGGTCAATTTTATTTGTCCACCCACTGACGAAAAACAAATTTTTGCAGTCTTTCCATCGACGCCCTAATCTTGAAAGACAACTTTTCTCTCAAGCACAATAGTTTTCAAATTGGAGTGGACAAGGAGTATATATATATATATATTTATATATATATATTACAGAAATAAAAGTGTGCAGCTTGATGTCACACATTGTAAATGATATTAAAAAGTGAAGAAACCGGTTTCGCTCCCACTCTTCAGGTCTCTACGGGAGATTTTAATCAGAATTAACAAAATTAAAAAAGTGTGTCATGAGAAGGATAAAAAAATATTCATGACACACTTTTTTATTTTTTTTAATTCTGATTAAAATCTCCCGTAGAGGCCTGAAGAGCGGGACCGAAACCGGTTGCTTCGCTTTCTAATATCATTTACAATGTGTAACATCAAGCTGTACACTTATGTCTTTAATTAAATTCTGTACTTTCAGAAATATTTTCAAATATATATGTACACTACCGGTCATAATTATTAGGCCACCCAAGTTTTTTTTTTTTTAAAGAAATGATGTATTTCATATTATTTTAAGTATTTATTGCCAAGTGGATAATTCTAAATGAAAATAGAATAATTCTTTTGTTATTATTACTTTGCAAAATTTTACAAGGAAAGAATGAACTCGTCCGAATCATCCTAAATTTTCTTCATTCTTTCATTGATGAAACTGTCATATTATTATTATTAAATATTCAACTGTCATATCATTATTAAATATTAAACTTTCATATTATTATTATTAAATATTAAACTGTCATATTATTATTATTAAATATTAAACTGTCATATTATTATTAAATATTCATAAATTCATTTGATGCACATATTATTGTGCAGTATCAACAAAGGAACTATTCTATTTTCATTTAGAATTATCCACTCGACAATAAATACTAAAAAATAGTATGAAATACGTCCTTTTTTTAAAACACTTGGGTGGCCTAATAATTATGGCCGGAAGTGTATAAGGTACAATAAACTAAAGAAAAAGAAGTAAACGTCTCTCAATTTAACATGTTTCACTTTTATTAAGTTTTTTCATATATCAAATTAAAATTAAATGCTTGAATACTGCGTTTTATGATATAAGTAAGTAATGTCTGTTTTAATTCAGATTAATTAAATTTTAAAATTGCTGATTTTGCTCGAAGAATTATTTTTGCACTATTTTTAAAACTGAGATTTAACTATTGTTTACAAATGAGTTAAAATAGCAAACTTTAATGATTTTCCTGAAAGAAATCCAAAAGAATCAATTTCAACCAAGATAATTTCTATTCAAAATACACTAGTGTATTTTACATAATGGAAATAGAAAATTTAATCATTTAGTTCCAAATAAAAGAAATCCTTTTTACACCTTAGCGAAAATTAATGGAGGTATATCTATCTATCTATCTATCTATCTATCTATCTATCTATCTATCTATCTATCTATCTATCTATCTTTGCCCGTTTATATCTATCTATCTATCTATCTATCTATCTATCTATCTATCTATCTATATCTTTTCATCTATCTTTTATCTATCTATCTATCTATCTATCTATCTATCTATCTATGTCTTTTCAGATCTATCTATCTATCTATCTATCTATCTATCTATCTATCTATCTATCTATCTATCTATGTGTTTGTCAAAACCTGATATATGTCGGACATGTACATATATATGGTGCCTGCTGTCGGGCAATTGGTAGTCGTTACGTCACTCGCAGACTTTTGTTCTTGAATCCAGTCTTTGTTTCAGTGAAGGCCATTCACTCATGGCTTTTTGATCAACTCGAGCAAAGTTATTAAATATCGGAATCGCTCTCTCTCTCTCTCTCTCTCTCTCTCTCTCTCTCTCTCTCTCTCTGTTTCCATCTCAATTTCTTCCCCCATCCATCAATAGAATAAAGCATAAGTACGTTCTAAGACAATGAGCTGCACATTGGGTTTATTTTTTAACCCTAGTCTGTTTGTACTGAGCTAGAACATGAAACGAAAAGCAACTTCGAATATCTAAGATGAACGACTGCAGAGACCCATTTCTGCGCATGCTCAGGATAAAGAAGATGATCCGATAACAGGTGACATTGCTCATAGGTGAAGTGGGGTATTTTATTTCATTTAAAAGGGGAAACTATTATTTTTCCCTGCACGGTGCCATGAATGGGTTGGTTCTGTGATGTTTTTGAATGTCTGCAGACTATTTACTGCTTTTTATGTTGGATGTTCGATACTCGAAAGGAAAAAAAAATTAACGTAACAATAATGTCGGGAATCGAAAATGGAGATGAAGGAGAGGGGAGGGACAAAGAATTGGGGATATAAGTCGGTGGATAAACCAGAAAAAAATTATTTTTCATAGAATCGAAGATTAAGAGAAAAAAAGAACAAATCAAAGCGAAGGTAGAAAGAAAAAAAGAAAAAAGAAAGAAAGAAAGAAAGATACGAACGGACAAAAGAATGAAAAGTAGAAAGAAAGAAAAAAGACAGAAAGATTAAAAAAGAAAATCAAACTAGAACTATAAAATAGAGAACGACAAAAAGGAAAAAGACAGAAAGGAAAATGGAAGAAGAAAAAAATTAAAAAAGAAAGGCGAATGAAAGCTATGATATTGAAGAAAGAAAGAAAAAGAAAGAAAGGAAAATGGAAGAAGAAAAAGATTAAAAAAGAAAGGCGAATGAAAGCTATGATATAGAAGAAAGAAAGAAAAAGAAAGAAAGAAATGAAGAAAAGAAGGAAGGAAGAAAAAACGAACGGACAAAAGAATGAAAAGTAAAAAGAAAGAAAAAAAATGATAGGGCCAAAGGCAATAATATAAGAAGGAAAGACAGAAATAAAGTAAGAATGAAAAAAGCAAAAGAACCAAAGAAAGAAAAAAAACGAAAGAACGAAAAATAGAAACAAAGAAAGATGAGAGGTACAAAAATAGAAAGAAAATGAAATAACTAATAAAGAAAAACAAAGAAAGAAAAACCAATGTTAAAGAGAGAAAGAAAAATGAAAGAAAAGGAATTTGATTAAAATATTTAAAGAAAGAAACAATTAAAATGAAACAAATATTGAAGAAATAAATAAAGTTAAGTAGAAAAGAAAAACACGAGCTATGAAATAAAAGAACGAAAGAGGGAAAACCGGAAAAAAAGAAAGAGATTAAAAAATAAAAGCGAACGAAAGGTATGAGATAGAGAAGAAAGGAAAAGAAAATGAAGAAAGAAAGAAAGAAAAAGGAAGAAAGGAAGGAAAAAAAGGAAGGAAGAAAAAAGAAGAAAGGAAGAAAAAGAAAGGAATGGAGAAAAAGGGAGAAAGAAAGAAAAAAGAAGAAAAGAAAGAACGGAAGAAAAAGGAAGAAAGAAAGATAAAAGAAAGAAAAGAAAGAAAAGAAAGGAAGGAAGAAAAAAGAAAGAAAGGAAGAAAAAGAAAGGAAGGAAGAAAAAGGAAGGAAGAAAGAAAGAAAAAAGAAGAAAAGAAAGAAAGGAAGAAAAAGGAAGAAAGAAAGATAAAAGAAGAAAAGAAAGGAAGGAAGAAAAGAGAAGAAAGGAAGAAAAAGAAAGGAATGGAGTAAAAGGAAGAAAGAAAGAAAAAAGAAGAAAAGAAAGAACGGAAGAAAAAGGAAGAAAGAAAGATAAAAGAAGAAAAGAAAGAAAAGAAAGGAAGGAAGAAAAAAGAAAGAAAGGAAGAAAAAGAAAGGAAGGAAGAAAAAGGAAGAAAGAAAGAAAAAAGAAGAAAAGAAAGAAAGGAAGAAAAAGGAAGAAAGAAAGATAAAAGAAAAGAAAAGAAAGGAAGGAAGAAAAGAGAAGAAAGGAAGAAAAAGAAAGGAATGGAGAAAAAGGAAGAAAGAAAGAAAAAAGAAGAAAAGAAAGAAAGGAAGAAAAAGGAAGAAAGAAAGATAAAGGAAGTAAAAGAAAAGAAGAAAGGAAGAAAAAGAAAGGAAGGAAGAAAAAGGAAGAAAGAAAGAAAAAAGAAGAAAAGAAAGAAAGGAAGAAAAAGGAAGAAAGAAAGATAAAAGAAGAAAAGAAAGGAAGGAAGAAAAGAGAAAGAAAGGAAGAAAAAGAAAGGAATGGAAAAAGAAAAAGAAAGAAAGAAAGAAAAAAGAAGAAAAGAAAGAAAGGAAGAAAAAGGAAGAAAGAAAGATAAAGGAAGTAAAAGAAGAAAGGAAGAAAAAGAAAGGAAGGAAGTTTTTCTTCCTTCCTTTCTTTTTCTTCCTTTCTTCTTTTAGAAGAAAGAAAGAAAAAAGAACAAAAGAAGAAAAGAAAGGAAGGAAGCAAAAAGAAGACAGAAAGAAAAAGAAAGGAAGGAAGAAAGAAAAAAGAAATACGCATTTTCACATACAGGCCCGTTTCGCTTCATCATACCTCCTCAGTATAACTAAATATCCGATTGCTTCCAGCCGAGATCGAAACTCGACCGATTTAGCATCAGTCAGAGATCTTACCACTAACCTATCGGTGCCAGGTAAAGAGGAGGTGATTTCAGTGTGTCATATATACGCGGTGTATGCACACGCCAGCAGACAAGAAAATTCAATTCATGGCTGAAAAATAATACTTTAATAGCAGAAATCTCAGAAACGGCTACTGTTTTAAAAATTTCCCTTCTCTTCAATCAGATAACGAGAGCATACAACTACAGCGAAATAACAATGAAAAAAATGCTTGACAGATATGAAACTTAAATTCAACTAAAAATAAGCTACCATATAAAAATAAAGAGCGTTAGTTCGAATAATTAATTTTAATTTTGATAAAGACAAAATTAAAATAATTAATTTTAAGTTTTTCATAAAGACAAAATTATTATTTTGGATTTTAAAACGTCTTTAAAAAATAATAATAAATAAATGAGTCATAACTGATCTGGCAACTCGACTGCAGCCACTTCCCCATCATCAAAATGTGGCCTCCCTTTGTCTGTTCTATAAATACTTTCATGGCTTCTGCTCGGACGAGCTTAAGTTACTGATGCCTCCTCAACTGGTGTTTACTCGTGCAACCAGACTGGCAACTGGGTCCCACCCATTCACAGTCAGGTTAGCCAAATGCAGACGACAATTCTACTCCTGCAGCTTCTTCTTTCGCACTTCCCGCCTGTGGAACTCGCTCCCGTATTCTTGCTTTCCTGACGGCTACAACCTCCAGAAATTTAAATGCAAAGTCAATACTCATCTACTAACCACTGGACTCTAGCTCTCTCCCCATCCCTGTATAACCTTCCCTTTCTCTCCAACTATGTATCTGTCATCGCACCTGCATTCTCAGCTTTCTATTGTTCCTTTCTAACTAGTTTGTACTCCTCACTCTTTTCTAATTAATCTTTTTACATTTATGTAACCCCCTGCACATCAGTGGCGTTTCCGCCTTGCTCGAGGTGAAATGATTAAAAAAAAAAAAAAGCTATAATATTAGATCCGATCAATGGATTCGGACGAAACTTTCAGGGATGATTGGCTTCATGACTGGCACAAATTGATTAGATAATGGGTTTAATCCAGTACGGGATAAAGTTTCTGGGTTATTTTTCCGGTTTTATTAATAACATTTAATTTTTACCTTTTAAATATCAAATACTGAATTATCTCACCTCGATCATTTTAAATACTGAATTATCACCTATTTCATTTGAAGTGTGTATTCAATTTTTTTAGCGGTGGAGTTCTTTTTTTTTTTGTATTTTTACTCTTGAGAACGGTCAAGTTCATTTCAGTTATTCTTTCTCAGTTAAATAATCAACTCTTCGTTGAGATAATGTCAATATTGAGTTGGCGGAGGTTTGCGGTCTACACACACATCTATACATACATACATTCAGTGTATCGAGGCAGCAGATAATTTTCTAAACATATACTGTTAAATAATCATTACAGAATTTTCGTTGGATTTTGTCAAGGACACCTAGGTGGATAGCAAGGGCACCCGACCAGATATGGCAGCAGTATTCAATGCACGGGTGGATGGTAGATTTGTATATATGCAGGATGAATTCAGACGGGAAAAACTTCATGGCCCTACACAGAGAAACGACCTTCTTAGCAGCGGATTTAGCTATAGATTCGATATTGACACAATACGTATATGTGTATGTATGTTAAATATAAGAGACAATGAATGTCTATTATGTTTAATCATGAGCCGTTCTAATCATCGTATTTTGGCTTTAATTTCAGATGAAAATAAAAACAAAAATTCTCCAAAATTTGGATAATTTTTTATTAAGTTGGTTCTAAGCTTTCGGCTCACATGAGCCATCTTCAGGAAGGTTACAAGGACGTTAACATAAAAACATCCACCATCAGTAACGATTTTATCTTGTGTTGACATAAAATTTTGCTAAGCAACGATAACAGTTACCAAAAATAGCAAATGCAGTTCGTCAATTTGCAATGAGGTTCTATGATGTCACATGAAACATGAAACATGTGATCTTACATCTTTTTTTTTTACATAACATGATGTGCATTGTAGTGCAGTGAATATCGGCTCGGAACGAGAAATCGGGGAGCCGAGTTCGAATTTTAGTTGAATTCATTGCATTCACTTACGCGCAAATACACTTGGGAAAGGTAATAATTCGTTTCTTCCTTCCAGTTATGGGTTAAATAACAGGACAGATTGGGTTCTATAGCCTTGGCTGGCAACCAGTCTATCGCAGAAAGCAATGGCAACCTACTGCAGGATAATCTTCTGCACAGTCAGTCATGTCTCTTTCGAGACATAATCGCTAAAGCGTGTTTCACGTATGACACTTAACTGACTGATATAATATATAAATTGTCCGAATGTTTTATTTATCCAAGTGCTTTCGGCTATACTTTTATCCATTATCAAGGATTAGTTTTATTTTACTTTTAACTGAAGATACAGATTGTAAAGGAATGTTTTATATTCCAAACACGGTGAGAACATTGCGGCCGTGTTCGTAATTGATATTGTTGAGTCTTGTTTTATGTTTTTGATTAATAATGCTTCCATAAATTGTAGCCTTTTCTTTTTTTTACATATGGTTGATGCTATTTTGTGTTATCGACGAGTATGTTACGGATATAGTCTTGTAGGTCTCAATGTGTATTTAAATGAGACCTTATAGAGCTTTGGTCAGAGAGATATAACGTGAGTTTTTTCTAGTTAAACATGTAGTAGTATATCCAATGTAATAATGAACAAATTAGGATTGATCATGAACACAGTTCTTTAAAGAACATGAAAACTCTTAAACAATATTACTTCTCCGCATCTAAGTCCTGTAGGCGAATTATAATTTTTGACAATAAGGTTAGCAGTTTTAAATTTTGCTTAAAAGATAATTAATTTAATTTTCACAATCAAACACACACACACACACACACACACACACACACACACACACACATATATATATATATATATTATAAATTATGTTTTAGAACATGTACATTATTTTTTAATATATGTCCTCAATAATCATATGTTTGTTTCAACGTTGGGTTCCCAACGTTTCTTCGGGAGGTTTGCTTTTACCCGACAACACTGTATATATTAATCCGCAGACAGATATGTTTCGCTGTATCACAGCTCATCAGTACGGTTAGAGATCCGATTGCTTTTTACCCAGGATTGAAATCCGACTGAATTGACGTCAGTCGGCGATTTTACCTCTGAGCTATGAGCGCTCAGTAGAAGGAGGCAGACTTTTAGCGTGTGATATGCCATGTATTCATACGCCAGTAGTGAAAGTGTTCTCATTCATTATTGAATGAACGATGCGTTCATATATATATATATATATATATATATATATATTCTTCATTTGTAAATGAATTACTTGACCTAGATTTCTACCATGTGGTGGCTTCAAGCAATATGAGAGGGAGAGAGTGAGTGAGAGAGAGAGAGAGAGAGATCCCCCAACACACACACACACACACACACACACACACACACACACACACACACACCAGAAAATACAGATAAAAAATATACATTTCTATTTAAACATACACTACCGGCCATAATTATTAGGCTACCCCAATTTTTTCTAAAAAAAATGTTTCTTACTATTTTTTGTATTTAGTGCCAAGTGGATAATTCTATTCTTTTGTTATTATTACATTTCAAAATTTTACAAGCCAGCCAGGAAGTCTTTGCTTCGGCCAGCCAAAAACAAGAGACTAGCATACGGGAGTAGAGCACAAAAACTGGACACCAGAACAGTTCATTTGATGCACATATTATTGTGCAGCATTAAAAAAGAACCATTCCATTTTCATTTAGAATTATCCACTTGGCAATAAATACTAAAGATGATATAAAATACATAATTTCTTTTTAAAAACTGGGGTGGTCTAATAATTATGGCCACTAGTGTATATTGTTAAATATAACAGACAATAAATGTCAACTTGCTTAATTAGAATATTAGATGCCATCTATATTAAAACAAAGCAACTCACACTTAAGAAGATTACGTTTCAAACTAGTCACAATGTATCTTATTGCATGTAGACATATGATTCAGTTGTAAATATTTCGGTCTTTTACGTGGTATGGCGTTATAGCACTGCATCATGAATTTAAGACCAGCGTCTACTATTACGTGATTGTTATCGTCGTATGAGAGAATATCATCCTTAGTGGTAAATATGTTTGCTTAAATTTCCGTAGAACCACTCTAAAGATGGCTTATGTAAGCCATAAGCTTAGATCAAAGAGTACTTTAATAAAAAATATAAAGATGTAGTTAATTTTTTGTCTTTAAAACTAAAATACGATGTTTAAGAACGGCTCATGATTAAACATAATAGACATTCATTGTCTGTTATATTTAACAATATATATGATTTTCTGCTTTAATACTATATATATATATATATCTTGGTTAATATATATATATATATATATATATATATATATATATATATATATATTAACCAAGATTAAATAAACTTGGTTATAAACAACCGACAATTTGAAATGGTTTGTTTGAACATTATTTATGATCGATACTCATATTTAAGTAGATAGTCTGTTTTTAATTAAACAGTATTATATATTTATATCTACCGGCTTGATTATTTACGATAATTTTTTATTACGAAAATGTGTGCCATTCGGCAGGATTCGAACCTGTTACAGAAATTAATGTTACGGAAATTAATGAAGATTAATGAAACTTAAAAATAATGTTCAAACAAATAATTTCAAACCAAGTTTTGTTAATCTTCGTTAATTTCCGTAACATGTTTACATTTGTTGATATTAGGATAAATTTCAGAGCATATATGTTCATTGCGATAGATCGAAAACTGTGTTCTATAGGCTTAATTAAAACCTCGATTAGACTAACGGCCATTCGTGGTCGAGAGGTCTAAGACGTGCCAGATCATATGGTAGCTTCTCATATGTGGATAGGGGTCGCAGGTTCGAATCCTGCCGATTGACACACATTTTCGTAATAGAAATTTATCGTAAATAATCAGGCCGGTAGATATAAATATATAATACTGTTTAATTAAAAACAGAATATCTACTTAAATATGAGTATCGATCAAAAATAATGTTCAAAACAAATCATTATATATATATATATATATATATATATATATGCAAAAACACGTTCTCATACACACACACACACACATACACATATATATATATATATATATATATATATATATATATATATATATGAGAGAATTTCAAACCTGTCAAGACGGAAGGGACAATCTAAAAGATTTTAATCAATTAATATAAATTATTCGTTAGATCATACGAGAGAGTTCGATGGATATTATTCAGTGTACGTCAGTCAGTTAAGTGCCATACGTGATACACGCTTGGGTGATCATGTCTCGAAAAAGACATGACTGACTGGGCAGAAGACGTATCCCGCAGTAGGTTGCCATTGCTTTCTGCAGTAGACTGGTTGCCGACCAAGGCTATAGAACCCAATCTGTCCTGTTATTTGTCTCATAGCTAGAGGAGGAATAGATGTATTATATTTTTAATTAGTAATTAGTGGGGGATCAGTTTATTACTATATATCGATAGAAAACCGACCCCCCACTTTATGACCAGTAGAAACTTTCATCATGTTTGCAACTATTATATTCAGTCAGTCAGTTAAGTGCCATGCGTGATACACGCTTGGGCGATCATGTCTCGAAAGAGACATGACTGAATGGGCAGAAGATTATCCCGCAGTAGGTTGCCATTGCTTTCTGCGGTAGACTGGTTGCCGACCAAGGCTATAGAACCCAATCTGTCCTGCTATTTATCCCATAACTCCCAGTCTGTCCTGTTATTTAACCCATAACTGGAAGGAATAGACGGATTAATACCTTTCCCAAGGGTATTTGCGCGTAAGTGAATACAATGGTTTCAACTGGAATTCGAACTCGGCTCCCCGGCTATCTCGTTACCGAGCCGATATCCACTGTACCACAACGCACATCCGGTGTACGTACCTCTACTAAATCGTCG
This sequence comes from Ascarosepion bandense, assembly GCA_037127315.1. Taxonomy (NCBI): domain Eukaryota; kingdom Metazoa; phylum Mollusca; class Cephalopoda; order Sepiida; family Sepiidae; genus Ascarosepion; species Ascarosepion bandense. Next base: position 1,738,888 of record JBBBDQ010001605.1, read on the forward strand.
AAAAAACAGCATAGTATGAATAAAAAGACACCAAAACGAATTAATAAAAATTAATAAAAACGAATTTTTCCCATCATTATGTTTATATTATTATAAAGAGGAAAGTACTTTTTAGTTATTTGAAAACATCTATTAATCTCTTTTAACATTGGTAAAAATCTCGTTTTGATTTTAGTTAGCAGGTAACCAAATCATTACAAGAATTTACAATGATAATATTGTATGTAATATTAACGTAATATTACATAATTCATTTTTTTTTTCGGAAACACATGAATTTTGAACATTCTTGCAATAATCAAATAATTGTCGGATTTTATTAAAACTTTCAGGAATTATTCATCAATGAATAAAATTAATTTTGTCGTTATTATTTAAAAATATCTTGGTAAAAATATTTTTTTTACATCTGTTATCTCCTTCACATAAATTCATGAAATTTTAAGAAATTAAATTTTGTTGCGATAAATGGTTTTAGTAATTAAACTCAGGACTCATTGGCGAATGTAAATCATCGATTATGTTTTGAAAAATATCTGCCTTCATTTACGATAATCTTCTTCTAATAATAAAATAAAAAATGCAATATAACTATGACATTGTTTAATTTGATAAACTTTTCGTTGCTTGAATAAATTATATAAATTAATGACATTATAGTCCGACGAAAAAACTTCGATTAATAATGAAATTTTAAAGAATTGTTCTATTTTGTTATTATAATATAAACTTGTTTATAAATGGAACTTTGTGTGTGTGTGTGTGTGTGTCCGTTTCCTATAGAATCTGAAACGACTGAACCGATTTTCTTGAAAATTTACACAGTTGTACTATAAGCGTCTGCGAGTGTTCTTAGCTAGGTTTTGGGTCGAGGTACCCCCCGATAAATATAGAAAATCGATAATCGAAAAAATCGGGTTATAGAAAGAGTGGTCCAATTTTAACAAATTTGATACACTCATAGACAACGACATAAGAAACGATTTTCAGAGGTTTCAAGATTGCAGTTCTTACAATAGTGCAGAAAATCGATAATATATACATATAAAAGGCAAGATGTTTGTGTGTGTGTCTGTTTATCTGCCTGTATGTCTGTATTTTTTAGCCCTTTTATTTTAGTTTTTGCTTCGGGTTTGGCTCTAAGTAGGTATAATTGTAGTTCTGAGTCTCAGCCATGATACCATTTACTCAGAGGACTTATTTAGCATTCAAAATTCAGTTTACGATGAAAAAACTTATTTGATATCGATACCAGCAAACAAAAATTTGACTTACATCCATTCATTTTTCTTTCAGTCTACGGTTTCGCTTTAACTGGGAACAACTATTGCTTTTTAGTCTTTCGTGTCAACGTCCAAAGAGTCTGAGCTCCGGGACCATGGATTAGTTTTAAAGCTTTCATTACTCCCGAGCAACGCCGGGCAATAATGCTAGTAATTTATAAAGATTTAACAATATTATGAAGATTATTTTTACTAATCAAAAATTAAAAAGTAATATATAAATCGTCGTACTTTACTATATTTAAATTTGTGTGTGTGTGTGTGTGTGTGTGTGTGTGTGTGTGTGTGTGTGTGTGTGTGTGTGTGTGTGTGTGTCTTTGAAGTTTTTTTTTATATTGTAATTTCTATGTTCAAATTAAAAGGTCATGTGTTTCAGAGTTTCTTCCTCTTACGGGAGACAAATATGAAGTCATCTTATAGAAAAACAAACACAAAGACTTAGTCGTAGGAAAGTAAAAAGGGTAATTATTTATAGGAAGACAAACAGGAAGACTTATTATAGGAGGACAAATAGGGAAATTAATTATAAGAAGACAAACAGGAAGACTTATTATAGGGGAACAAATAGGGAAATTAATTATAAGAAGACAAACAGGAAGACTTATTATAGGAGGACAAATAGGGAAATTAATTATAAGAAGACAAATCGGAAGACAATTTATAGAAAGGCAGCTAGGAAGAATAATTATAGTAAAGCAGACAACCTATAGGGAGAAAAAAAGATTTTAAGACAGCTTACAGTAGGATATGCGTTGTGGTGCAGTGGATATCGGCTCGGAACGAGAAATCGGGGAACCGATTTCGAATTCCAGTTGAATTACTTGCATTCACTTACGCGCAAAATCCGTCTCTTCCCTCCAGTTATGGGTTAAATAATAGGACAGATTGGGTTCTATAGCATTGGTAGGCAACCAGTCTACCGTAGAAAGCAATGGCAACCTACTGCGGGATAATCTTCTGCCCAGTCAGTCATGTCTCGAAAGAGACATGATCGCCCAAGCGTGTATCACGTATGGCACTTTACTGACTGACTGATACAAAAATAGGAAGGGTCGAAAGGCAATGAAGACGACTACAGATTGTCAAATAGTAAGACTAGTAAAAGAAAGGCCAGGAGGAAGACTACATGTAGTCAAATAAGAAGACTAGTAATAGAAAGGCAATAAAGAAAACTACAGATAGTCAAATAGGTACGCTGCTAAATGCACTACAGATAGTCAAATAGGTACGCTGCTTAATGCACTACAGATAGTCAAATAGGTACGCTGCTAAATGCACTACAGATAGTCAAATAGGTACGCTGCTAAATGCACTACAGATAGTCAAATAGGTACGCTGCTTAATGCACTACAGATAGTCAAATAGGTACGCTGCTAAATGCACTACAGATAGTCAAATAGGTACGCTGCTAAATGCACTACAGATAGTCAAATAGGTACGCTGCTTAATGCACTACAGATAGTCAAATAGGTACGCTGCTAAATGCACTACAGATAGTCAAATAGGTACGCTGCTAAATGCACTACAGATAGTCAAATAGGTACGCTGCTAAATGCACTACAGATAGTCAAATAGGTAAGCTGCTTAATGCACTACAGATAGTCAAATAGGTACGCTGCTTAATGCACTACAGATAGTCAAATAGGTACGCTGCTAAATGCACTACAGATAGTCAAATAGGTACGCTGCTAAATGCACTACAGATAGTCAAATAGGTACGCTGCTAAATGCACTACAGATAGTCAAATAGGTACGCTGCTTAATGCACTACAGATTGTCAAATAGGTACGCTGCTAAATGCACTACAGATAGTCAAATAGGTACGCTGCTAAATGCACTACAGATAGTCAAATAGGTACGCTGCTTAATGTACTACAGATAGTCAAATAGGTACGCTGCTTAATGCACTACAGACAGTCAAATAGGTACGCTGCTAAATGCACTACAGATAGTCAAATAGGTACGCTGCTTAATCGACTACAGATAGTCAAATAGGTACGCTGCTAAATGCACTACAGATAGTCAAATAGGTACGCTGCTAAATGCACTACAGATAGTCAAATAGGTACGCTGCTAAATGCACTACAGATAGTCAAATAGGTACGCTGCTTAATGTACTACAGATAGTCAAATAGGTACGCTGCTTAATGCACTACAGATAGTCAAATAGGTACGCTGCTTAATGTACTACAGATAGTCAAATAGGTACGCTGCTTAATGTACTACAGATAGTCAAATATGTACGCTGCTTAATGCACTACAGATAGTCAAATAGGTACGCTGCTAAATGCACTACAGATAGTCAAATAGGTACGCTGCTAAATGCACTACAGATAGTCAAATAGGTACGCTGCTTAATGCACTACAGATAGTCAAATAGGTACGCTGCTTAATGCACCACAGATAGTCAAATAGGTACGCTACTAAATGCACTACAGATAGTCAAATAGGTACGCTGCTAAATGCACTACAGATAGTCAAATAGGTACGCTGCTAAATGCACTACAGATAGTCAAATAGGTACGCTGCTTAATGCACTACAGATAGTCAAATAGGTACGCTGCTTAATGCACTACAGATAGTCAAATAGGTACGCTGCTTAATGTACTACAGATAGTCAAATAGGTACGCTGCTTAATGCACTACAGATAGTCAAATAGGTATGCTGCTAAATGCACTACAGATAGTCAAATAGGTACGCTGCTAAATGCACTACAGATAATCAAATAGGTACGCTGCTTAATGTACTACAGTTATTCAAATAGGTACGCTGCTTAATGCACTACAGATAATCAAATAGGTACGCTGCTAAATGCACTACAGATAGTCAAATAGGTACGCTGCTAAATGCACTACAGATAGTCAAATAGGTACGCTGCTTAATGCACTACAGATAGTCAAATAGGTACGCTGCTAAATGCACTACAGATAGTCAAATAGGTACGCTGCTAAATGCACTACAGATAGTCAAATAGGTACGCTGCTAAATGCACTACAGATAGTCAAATAGGTACGCTGCTTAATGCACTACAGATAGTCAAATAGGTACGCTGCTAAATGCACTACAGATAGTCAAATAGGTACGCTGCTAAATGCACTACAGATAGTCAAATAGGTACGCTGCTTAATGCACTACAGATAGTCAAATAGGTACGCTGCTAAATGCACTACAGATAGTCAAATAGGTACGCTGCTTAATGTACTACAGATAGTCAAATAGGTACGCTGCTTAATGCACTACAGATAGTCAAATAGGTACGCTGCTAAATGCACTACAGATAGTCAAATAGGTACGCTGCTAAATGCACTACAGATAGTCAAATAGATACGCTGCTAAATGCACTACAGATAGTCAAATAGGTACGCTGCTTAATGCACTACAGATTGTCAAATAGGTACGCTGCTAAATGCACTACAGATAGTCAAATAGGTACGCTGCTAAATGCACTACAGATAGTCAAATAGGTACGCTGCTTAATGTACTACAGATAGTCAAATAGGTACGCTGCTTAATGCACTACAGACAGTCAAATAGGTACGCTGCTAAATGCACTACAGATAGTCAAATAGGGACGCTGCTTAATCGACTACAGATAGTCAAATAGGTACGCTGCTAAATGCACTACAGATAGTCAAGTAGGTACGCTGCTAAATGCATTACAGATAGTCAAATAGGTACGCTGCTAAATGCACTACTGATAGTCAAATAGGTACGCTGCTTAATGTACTACAGATAGTCAAATAGGTACGCTGCTTAATGCACTACAGATAGTCAAATAGGTACGCTGCTTAATGTACTACAGATAGTCAAATAGGTACGCTGCTTAATGTACTACAGATAGTCAAATATGTAATGCTGCTTAATGTACTACAGATAGTCAAATAGGTACGCTGCTTAATGCACTACAGATAGTCAAATAGGTACGCTGCTAAATGCACTACAGATAGTCAAATAGGTACGCTGCTTACCCACTCATAGTAGATAGTCAAATAGGTACGCTGCTTACCCACTCACAGATAGTCAAATAGGTACGCTACTAAATGCACTACAGATAGTCAAATAGGTACGCTGCTAAATGCACTACAGATAGTCAAATAGGTACGCTGCAAAATGCACTACAGATAGTCAAATAGGTACGCTGCTAAATGCACTACAGATAGTCAAATAGGTACGCTGCTTAATGCACTACAGATAGTCAAATAGGTACGCTGCTTAATGCACTACAGATAGTCAAATAGGTACGCTGCTTAATGTACTACAGATAGTCAAATAGGTACGCTGCTTAATGCACTACAGATAGTCAAATAGGTACGCTGCTAAATGCACTACAGATAGTCAAATAGGTACGCTGCTAAATGCACTACAGATAATCAAATAGGTACGCTGCTTAATGTACTACAGTTATTCAAATAGGTACGCTGCTTAATGCACTACAGATAGTCAAATAGGCACGCTGCTAAATGCACTACAGATAGTCAAATAGGTACGCTGCTTAATGCACCACAGATAGTCAAATAGGCATTGCTTAATGTACCACAGATAGTCAACAGGTACGCTGCTTAATGTACTACAGATAGTCAAATAGGTACGCTGCTTAATGTACTACAGATAGTCAAATAGGTACGCTGCTTAATGTACTACAGATAGTCAAATAGGTACGCTGCTTAATGTACTACAGATATCAAACAGGGTACGCTGCTTAATGTACTACAGATAGTCAAATAGGTACGCTGCTTAATGTACTACAGATAGTCAAATAGGTACGCTGCTTAATGTACTACAGATAGTCAAATAGGTACGCTGCTTAATGTACTACAGATAGTCAAACAGGTATCGCTGCTTAATGTACTACAGTTATTCAAATAGGCACGCTGCTTAATGCACTACAGATAGTCAAATAGGTACGTTGCCAAATGCACCACAGATAGTCAAATAGGTACGCTGCTAAATGCACTACAGATAGTCAAATAGGTACGCCGCTTAATGCACTACAGATAGTCAAATAGGTACGCTGCTTAACAAATACAGATAGTCAAATAGGTACGCTGCTTAATGTAACACAGATAGTCAACAGGTACGCTGCTTAATGTACTACAGATAGTCAAATAGGTACGCTGCTTAATGTACCACAGATAGTCAAATAGGGTACGCTGCTTAATGTACTACAGATAGTCAAATAGGTACGCTGCCATCGTACTACGCAGATAGTCAAATAGGTACGCTGAAGCTTACTGCACTACAGATAGTCAAATAGGTACGCTAATGTACCACAGATAGTCAAATAGGTGCTGCTAATGTACTACAGATAGTCAAATAGGTACGCTGCTTACCCACCACAGATAGTCAAATAGGTACGCTGCTTAATGCACCACAGATAGTCAAATATGTACGCTGCTTAATGCACTACAGATAGTCAAATTGGTACGCTGCTAAATGCACTACAGATAGTCAAATAGGTACGCTGCTTAATGTACTACAGATAGTCAAATAGGTACGCTGCTTAATGCACTACAGATAGTCAAATAGGTACGCTACTAAATGCACTACAGATAGTCAAATAGGTACGCTGCTTAATGCACTACAGATAGTCAAATAGGTACGCTGCTAAATGCACTACAGATAGTCAAATAGGTACGCTGCTTAATGCACTACAGATAGTGAAATATGTACGCTGCTTAATGCACTACAGATAGTCAAATAGGTACGCTGCTTAATGCACTACAGATAGTCAAATAGGTACGCTGCTAAATGCACTACAGATAGTCAAATAGGTACGCTGCTTAATCGACTACAGATAGTCAAATAGGTACGCTGCTAAATGCACTACAGATAGTCAAATAGGTACGCTACTAAATCCACTACAGATAGTCAAATAGGTACGCTACTAAATCCACTACAGATAGTCAAATAGGTACGCTGCTTAATCGACTACAGATAGTCAAATAGGTATGCTGCTTAATGCACTACAGATAGTCAAATAGGTACGATGCTTAATGCACTACAGATAATCAAATAAGTACGCTGCTTAAACCTATGATTAAATATTTGTAGATATTTTTTTCGGTTTTGAAATTTTGGATTTCTTTTCAGCCAAATTTAAACGTATTTCATTCGAAACAGACGAAAATCGAATCGAAATGATTGGTAAAGGCCTTGGAAAACTGAGAATTACCAACGAGTGGGTGGTTTCCGCTTTGTGGGTAGATAAGCTAAACTAATTTGTAACCAACGTTATCTTACTCAGCATCACAAATCGATCGATAAATCGCACATTTCGGAATAACAGAAGTGAAATATTGATTCGTAATCAATCAATACTTTTCCATAGTCCATAAAGTATTAATTTTAACACGTCATCCAAACGCCAAAATATGTATATTTTATAATACGTATCTAAAAATCGATATATATATATATATATATATATATATATATATATATATATATATATGTATCGATCAAAAAAAAAGTTTAAAATCACTTCTGTCCTAACACTTTTGCACACTACCGGTAGTATGCAAAAGTATTAGGACAGGGGTGGTTTTCTTAAAAACCTCAATGAAATTCAAATACAGAGTGAAATGCCAAGTAAATTTCTAATAAATATTGATTATTTTAAACTAGGTGTAAAAGAAATGTATTAAAAAGATACTTAATTTTTCCTATTTTCTATTAAACAAGTTATTTTGAAACTACTCAATGTTCTATTATCCTTGGATGGGACTGACTTTTTCTTGTTCCCCTCTTTCGAATTGATAAATCTAATGTTACTTTGCAAGACCCACTTTGGGAACAAATACAAGCTGTTTGGCAGGAGATACCATTAGATACATTGAGGAAGCTTGTGATGCCAATGCCTGACAGAATGAAGGTTGTGATCAAAGCAAAAGGCTATTATACTAAATATTAAATTTATTTGTAACAAATATTTTCGTTGCTAAAGCATTTGTTGAGTAAATCAAATAAAATTACTTTAATTAAATTGTTTATTTTCTGTCAATATGCCACATAGAAGATTAAATAGTTCTTGTCCTAATACTTTTGCACATTACTGTATCTATCTATCTATCTATCTATCTATCTATCTATCTATCTATATATATATATATATATATATATATATATATATATATAGTTATTGGCTAGGTATAAATGGAATAATATTCCGTATCCAAAGAAACACCATTCTTAAAAAAGTGCTCAGTACAATGTAGAGCTAATAATATTTATTCAGAAATTTTAACATGGATATGCTATAATATCACTACAAAAGTAGCTATTTTGTTTCGATACTACTTGTGTCTTATCAAGTGATGAGGTTTATTTCAAGTTGAAGAGCAACTTAAAATAAACATACCTATGTTACAAATTCTGAATATATATATATATTCAGAAATTATAACATATATATATATATATATATATATATATATATATATATATATATATATATATAAATACTGCTAAAAAAAATTAGAGGAACGTTTCGAAAACACATCAGATCTAAACAGGGAAAAATAATCTTGAATATCTTTCCTGATAATAAGTAGGTCATGTATTAGTAACAAAATAACGCCATATAATTTGATAGAAATAAAAATGACTCCCCTACTGGGGGGAGAAATCAAAGACACCCAAAAAATAAAAGTGAAAAAATGATGCAGTAGACTGGTCTATTTTGCCAAATTGTCATTTAGCAACTCAAAATGATTCTCAGTAATTTGTGTGAGCCCCCGCTCCCACGTGCTTATACGTATGTCTGACAACGTCGGGGCATGCTCCTAATGAGACAACGGATGGTGTCCTGGGGGTCTTCTCCCAGATCTGAACCATGGCATCACTGAGCTGCTGGACAGACTGAGGTGCAACCTGGCTGTACCGGATGGAATCTAAACATAATATCCCAGACGTGTTCTATTGGGTTTAGGTCAGGTGAACGTAGGGGCCAGTCAATGGTATCAATTCGTTCATCCTCCAGGAACTGCCTGCATACTCTAGCTACATGAGGTCGGGCATTGTCGTGGACCAGGAGGAACCCAGGTCCCATTGCACCAGCGTAGGTTCTGACAATTGGTCCAAGGATTTCATCCCGATACCTAATAGCAGTCAGTGTGCCATTATCTAACCTGTAAAGGTCTGTGTGTCCATCCAGTGATATGCCTCCCCAGACCATCACTGACCCACCACCAAACCGGTCATACTGAATGATGTTGCAGGCAGCATAACGTTCTCCACTGTTTTGCTTGGCATTCGCACCCTTGTTGATTTTTTTTTCTTTGTAAATTTTGTCAACTGCACTTTATAGTAGGGTCAGTTGGCCATCGTCTGTGAGAAAAAAGAACAGCATGACGTAATTCACTCTGACAGAAATTTGGAAAAGGGCATGCTGTACTATTTTGCATTCGCACCGGAATCACCAGCACAAACATTCAGGTTGTTTGGGTGTAACTCTGAGGACAGTTTAGAGAAATAGTAAAGAGTTGGGTGACTCAAATGCTGATTCGTTATTACTCGATTCATCTTCCCATAGGACTTTAGACTCAACACGGAGTCCTACATCAATTGCTTTGAGAAGTTAGTGCTCTTCTAGGTCAAGAGTGTGGATGTTGGAAGAGCGTATATTTGGTACTAGGATTCTGCACCATACCACATAAGCAAAAGTACCCAGTCGTGGCTGTCAGATAATAATATTAATTCAGAAAAATTTATTGTAATTTATTGCAATGAGACCGATCGATATTTTGTTGCATATGAGGTGTTTATCTGAACTTATTTATAAATGGAACTTTGTATGTGTGTGTGTATCTCTGTGTGCGTGTATCCGTTACCTATAGACTCCGAAACGGCTGAACCGATTTTCTTGAAAATTTACACAGTTGTACTATAAGCGTCTGTGAGTGTTCTTAGCTAGGTTTTGTGTCGAGGTACCCCCGATAAATATCGAAAATCGATAATCGAAAAATTCGGGTTATAGAAGGAATGGTCCGATTTTAATCAAATTTTATACACTCATAGACAAAGACATAAGAAACGATATTCAGAAGTTTCAAGGTTGCAGTTCTTACAATAGTGCAGAAAATCGATAATATGACGAGCCGTTGTGCGAAACCGCGGTAGGTCTTGGCGATCTTGCGATTTTTTCTCGTGTGTTTTTGCTCTGCGTAACTGCCTCTTAGTTAATCCTTTTTGGTTAGTTTAGTATCGAGCACTTTTCTTTCTTTGTGGTTTGTTCCGTTTGAGGGTTTTTTTTCTTTGCTGTGAAGTGCTGTATGTATTGTCGGTGCTCCGCAGTTTTCTTTTTTTTCCCCTCGTTGTCCAAAGCTTTATAGCCGAGGGCGATAACGGAGTTAGATTCTGCCGGTTATTCGTGGTTCTTAAAAATTACTTGTGTAACATTTTAAGATTTGAATACGTACAGAGTCAATTTTATTATTATTATATATATATATATATATGAGAGGCAAGATGTTTGTGTGTGTGTCTGTTTATCTGTCTATATGTCCTTTATACAAATTTTCAATTTTTATCCAATTCTCACCAAACTTCACACAAATATTCTTTAGGCTGAGTTTGAGCTCCAGGACCATGAATTAGTTTTAAAGCTTTCATTACACCCGAGCAACGCCGGGCTATACTGCTAGTAAGCTTCATAAATTAATGTTTCGATAAAAAAAATAAGTCTGTATAATTAAGTTTTGTGATTTATTTGAAAATTAGTGGCATTAATTTAATCCCTACCCTGTCAAATAGCTCATGACAAAGGGAAAGCAGTTCGGGGTAGGAATTCCCACGAGGCCATACCCCAAGAAGAATATGCATAGCCAGACTATTCCTCCCAAGAAATTTTACACGGCAGATGAACGACCATATCATCTGTGTCACGACCATATCTATTAGTCTATAAACTTTATATGTCGATTCCTGCTATGGTCACACAACCTACTAAGTCTGCCGGAAGACCTAAGGCAGATATTAGTATGTTGTTATGACTATATTTCAGGGTGTTTTGGTTTTTTTTACCTCCCATAACATCATTAGCGTTACATAAACTAAGTTCTTCTCAATGTGTAGGTTGTACTTATGTTGGGACGCCCGCGCCTATTCGGCTATAATGGACTATTACATTACTATGTAAAGTAATGGTGGCATCTACGTGTAGAGAGTGTGCCGAGCAGCCGATCGACAAGTCAGTCGTAGACTTCCGGTGACGACCCGGAAGTACCCATTGCTCTACTACGTCTTACGACGGTTGGGACGATTAACCTTTATTCTTGTATTGGATACTAATAACCTTTGTAAATACTATTTTCACGGACTACAACAATTAACCTATTCCTGTTGTTGAGTTATTTATTCTTACTCACGACATAACAACTTATCAAGACAATGTTTCCTGTTTCTCTTGTGTTGTTGTGTTTCATTTTCTATCATTCCAAGCACACCTACTATGGCGGCTATTATTATTATTAGCGGAACCTGTGGAATTTCCACGGAAGGATAATTATGATTTCCTGGAAAAATTTTACTTTTCATCCTACAAATGATAGTAACGTCTTCAAACATAAAGGGATTTGATAATAAAATAACGATAACACAGTGTTATTTTATTAAAATATCTATAAAAGTAATGTCTATAGAAGCTACTTTACTGTAATCTTATATTATATTAAGCGACGTATGCACAGGCCATAACCAAAATATCTATAAAAGTAATGTCGATAGAAGCTACTTTACTGTAATCTTATATTATATTAAGCGACGTATGCACAGACCATAACCAAAATATCTATAAAAGTAATGTCCATAGAAGCTACTTTACTGTAATCTTATATTATATTAAGCGACGTATGCACAGACCATAACCAAAATATCTATAAAAGTAATGTCCATAGAAGCTACTTTACTGTAATCTTATATTATATTAAGCGACGTATGCACAGGCCATAACCAAAATATCTATAAAAGTAATGTCCATAGAAGCTACTTTACTGTAATCTTATATTATATTAAGCGACGTATGCACAGACCATAACCAAAATATCTATAAAAGTAATGTCCATAGAAGCTACTTTACTGTAATCTTATATTATATTAAGCGACGTATGCACAGGCCATAACCAAAATATCTATAAAAGTAATGTCCATAGAAGCTACTTTACTGTAATCTTATATTATATTAAGCGGCGTATGCACAGGCCATAACCAAAATATCTATAAAAGTAATGTCCATAGAAGCTACTTTACTGTAATCTTATATTATATTAAGCGACGTATGCACAGGCCATAACCAAAATATCTATAAAAGTAATGTCCATAGAAGCTACTTTACTGTAATCTTATATTATATTAAGCGGCGTATGCACAAACTATTAAAAAAAGCTCCTATTAGCATAGAACAGGCTAGCTTCCCTGAGAGTAAAACACTACGGCTCCCTGGTTTCACACTCTCAGCGGATCTCAAGTGGAATGACTATATCGAATCCATTGCTACATCTGCTGCCAAGAAGGTCGGTTCACTGTGCAGGGCCAGGAAGTTTTTCCCGTCTGAGTTCATCCTCCTACAATGTATAAATCTACCCCCCCCCCCCTGTATTGAATACTGCTGTCACATCTGCTATTCACCTCGGGGTTCTTGAAAAAAACCAACAGAGAATATGTAATGTGATCGATACCGATTTAGCAGCTCGGCTGCAGTCGCTCTCTCACCGGCGGGACGTGGCTTCCCTGTACCTTTTCTATAAATACTTTCACGGCTGCTGCTCCGATGAACTTAGATCACTGGTGCCCCCTAGGTATGAATTTACACGAGCTTCTAGATTAGCAACTAGGTCCCACCATTTTACAGTAAAACCGATTTGCTTCAATTTTCCTGTCTATGTAGATGGTGTAATCCCATAGAATGGTGACATCTATTTCTGTAAGCGTTGCTGGGTGATGTTCATACCAGTGTTTGTTTACATATTTTCCATAGTGTTTGCACATTGTCCTTTGTAAATATTGCCCCACTCTATCGTGACGATTTTTATATTCATTTGGAATAGGTACAGAACATACTGAGATTAGATAGTCTACTGTTTCTTGATATTTATCACAGAACCTGCATTTTGGATCCACGTTATTATATATAATATTTGCCTGAAAGTTCCTAGTGAAAAGACTTTGGTCTTCTGTTGCAAGAATAAAGCCTTCAGTTTCAGACTTTAATCCAGATGAACGTAACCATCGAGGAGATATCAACATTGGGTTTATTTAGTACGTTCTTGATATTGGCCATGCAGAGGTCTGTCTTGCCAGCGTTGTTTCATCTGTTCAAGAACTTTATCGTTTATCCTCATCATCATCATCATTATTATTATTATTATTATTATTATTATTATTATTCTGTTTGATTTCTGTTGTAGACTCATTTCCTTCAAGGTTCAAAGCGGAGGTTCTAAAAAAATGGCCAAGTTTACATACATTTTACAAAGATAAAGCTCTTCGTAATATGGGAGTTGTACGTATGAGCACATTTTTCTTTTGTATTTCTTTCAAACATGAGCTATCAACGATCCCTTTAATGAGTCTATTAGAATACAATCCGAGTGCTCCAACTACCACTGGAATTATTCATGTCCTCATTTTTGCGATTTCCACTTCTAGATCCTTGTATTTTTTAGTTTCTTTAGTATGATTTTAAGTTTTGTTTAACGACTGTGGTTTATTTAAACCACAGTCGTTAAACAAAACTTAAAATCATGCCAAAATGTGGGGTTTTAAGGTATGTTTTTAATGTTCGGTTATAGCGAGAATGTTTATTAAATCAGATTTTGATGAAATTTTTTAAATAATTTCATTTTAAAATACTGGATTTGACTTTTAGTTTTGTATTCAAAAATGTATTATTGGTAATATTTTTCATTTCAAAAATAAGTTTTTCTTTAAAAATCTATTGTTGGTAATATTTTTCCTTCAAAAATGCATATTTTTCTATAAAGTCTATTTTTATGTCTATATTTCTATAAAAATGTATTTTTATGTGTATATTTCTATAAAAGTCTATTTTTATACTTTCATCCTGTTTTGACTCCAGTTTGGAGGGGTTAACTATTGGCCCATAGCTTGGACCCTAACAAGTGCTACCACTACAGGTCAGGGTTGACCTGAGAACGACAGCAATTAAGAGGTGGTTCCATGCTCCTCACAACCTTCTAATCAGAGACCTTGCTGCCGGATGCAGTTTACCGTCATACCCAGTGTATTTGAAGATCTTTAATGATACATTACAATCTGTAGAAACTGCCATTGTCAATAAGAAAACTCATTCTGTTTTTGCGGTCTTTGGTCACTATGTTTGGTTGATTATTATTATTATTATTATTATTATTATTATTATTATTATTATTATTATTATTATTATGTCATTTTTCATCATATTTCGATTTCTGCTATGGTCGCACTACCAACCAAGTCTACGGGAAGACCTAAGGCAGGTCGTGGCGTGTTGTTATGACTCCATTTTATGTTTTTTCTATCTCCCCTATCATCCCTAGCGTTACATAGATAAAGTTTTCCTTAGTGTGTGGGCTGTACTTAATAAGACAATTTTTTGTATATCTCTTAAGCTGGGGTTTCCAGGGATTCTTTCAATGTGTTGTTTTATTACATTTTTTATCATTCCAAGTGCACCTACTATCACTGGCACAACTCTTGTTTTCAATTTCCACATTTTTTCTATTTCAATTTCCAGGTTTTTATATTTTGACAGTTTTTCAAATTCCTTGGTTGCTATGTTACAATCCGCTGGACAAGCCATATGAATTAATAAGCAAGTTTTTTTCTTTTTGGTTTTTAACAATAATGTCCGGCCTATTTGCTTCAATTTTTCTGTCTGTGTAGAAGGTGTAATCCCATAGAATGGTGACATCTTCTATTTCTGTAACCGGTGTTGGGTGATGTTCATACCAGTGTTTGTTTACATATTTTCCATAATGTTTGCACATTGTCCAATGTAAATATTGCCCCACTCTATTGTGACGATTTTTATATTCATTTGGAACAGGTACAGAACATCCTGAGATTAGATAGTCTACTATTTCTTGATATTTATCACAGAACCTGCATTTTGGATCCACTTTATTATGTATAATATTTTCCTTAAAGTTTCTAGTGAAAAGACTTTATTATTATTATTATTATTGTTATAATTACTTGAAACCATATTTTTAGTGACTACCAATGTTTGAATTGACGCCCCGTTTCTTAAACAGTGTGTATTACGTCTACCGGTCTACGCACTCGAGAAAAGCTAATAAAGAAAATTTAACGGAAGAAAACTAAAGAACTTTCCTATTGTTATTGAGTATATGTTGAATTTTTTTAGAAAATGAATATCTTACTGGTGAAAATAGACTTCGTAAATTAATTTTCAAAAGGTAACATTAACGACCATTTTTAGGAGATTCTTCTAACTCCAAATGGTGACTACAAACATTTATACTCTTGTCTACTTTGAAATATACAACGAAAGAACAGTCTTTTCTTGGTCGGGACGAGAACTTTTCGCTACGTACTTTCAAAATTGTCTGTGTCAAAATATTACACATTTTCTTTTTAAAATTTCTACTTGATTGCTACGAGAAATTTTTAACACCATTTGAAAAAAAAACAAACTTTATGATAAACCCACTTTAATAATCAAGTAACCAAAGAAAACGCTACATTTACCACCAAAGCATTGACATTTGTCTAATGAAAACGCCACATTTCCTACCAAATTATTGACATTTGACCAATAAAAACGCTATATTTACCTCCACTGCATCGACATTTGACCAATGAAAACGCTACATTTACCACCAAAGCGTCGACATTTGACCAATGAAAACTCTACATTTACTACCAAAGCGTCGACATTTGACCAATGAAAACGCTACATTTACCACCAAAGCATCGATTTTTGACCAATGAAAACACTAAATTTGCTACCAAAGCATTGGTATTTGGCCAATGGAAACGCTTCCTTTACCACCAAAGCATTGACATTTGACCAATGAAAACGCTAAATTTTCTACCAAAGCATTGACATTTGACTAATGAAAAGGTTACATTTACAACCAAAGCATTGATATTTGGCCAATGAAAACGCTTCCTTTACCACCAAAGCATTGACATTTGACCAATGAAAACGCTAAATTTGCTACCAAAGCATTGCTATTTGGCCAATGAAAACGCTTCCTTTACCACCAAAGCATTGACATTTGACCAATGAAAACGCTACATTTACAACCAAAGCATTAACATTTGAACAATGAGAAACGCTTTCTTTACCACTAAACCATTGACATTTGACATTGACGGAAGCTTAGTACTACTACTACTACTACTACTACTTCTGCTACTACTACTACTAATAATAATGATGATGATAATACCAATAACAATGATCGTAATAAAGGTTCAATGTCAAAGGATCCAATAATAAATCACAAATTATCCTTTTCAGCATCTCCTTTGGAGGTGTGAACGCGTACTAATATGTTTGAATTAAAAACTGCGTTTTTATTAATTTGGAAATGAAGCCGGCTGAGATGTTTATGGTTTTAGAACATGACTCAAAACGCAGTAGATTTCAATGGATATATGATATCCTTTAATGACAGGTATCACTTCCCACCTTTCAAGGACGAATAAAACAATTGCCCAAAATATATATTCTGTTTATTGTTCAGAGAAATAACATCGATTAGTTTTTGTTAACTCATGTACTTTTGATCTACTCCAAGATAATGCTCAGAAGTGATTTTTTTATAATCTTATCACCCCAAGCAAGGCATTTTACTGCCACTGTTGAGCAGGGGGTTACATAGGAGGAAAATTGTGAGAAAGAGTGACAAGTTATAGGGGGTGTCAGGAAGTGGGCAAGAGAAGAATGAGAATACTGATGAGAGTAAAGTGGACGGAGAAAGGAGCATGAGAGAGAGAGAGAGAGAGAGAGGATACAAGTTAGTGAGATAGGAGATTACTATTGACTTTGCATTTAAATTCTTGAAGATTGTAGTCGTCGGGATAGCAAGTAAGCGGAAGGGAATTTCACAGGCGGAAAGTGCGAGAAAAGAAGCTAATGGAATAGAATTTGCGTTTAAATTTCATTGGTTTCACAGTGAAAGGGTGGGACCTAGTTGCTAATCTTGTGGCTCGAGTAAATTCATATATAGGGGGCACTAGTGAGCTAAGTTCACCGGAGCAGAAGCAGTAAAAATATTTGTAGAAGAGACACAGGGAAGCCACATTGCGTCGGTGAGAAAGTGACTGTATCCGAGCTCATAAGTTGGGATCGATCACATTACAGATTCTCCGTTGAATTTTGTCAAGGACACCTAGGTGGATAGCAGGAGCACCCGACTAGATATGACAGCAGTATTTAATGTATGGGTGGATGGTAGATTTGCATTTGTTTTTTTTTTTGTTCTTTTTTAATCATATCACCCCAAGCAAGGCGATAACGCCACTGATGCGCAGGGGGCTACGTAAGAGTAAAACGATTGGAAAAGAGAAAGCCGGAAAACACATCCTAACCAGGAAACAAGGGATGATCCTCTTCACCTGTTCAATAGACGTGGATGGAGTGTGAACCGGGCGATAGTTTAGTCTATCTACTCCAATTGAAAAAAATAAAAAAAGAAATGAGTGAAAAGATTGGAAAAGAGAAAAACGGAAACCTCATCCTAAGCAGGAAACAAGGGATGAGCCTCTTCACCTGTTCAATAGACGTGGGTGAAGTGTGAACCGGGCGATAGTTTAGTCTATCTACTCCAATAATATGTGCAGGATTCTTTCAAAAGGGAAAAGCTTTCTGGCCCTGCACAGAGAACCGACCTTCTTAGCAGTGGATTTAGCGATGGATTCTATATAGTCATTCCACTTGAGGTCTGTTGTGGTAGTTAACCCGCGGAGGCGCAGTGTTTTACTTTCAGGGAGACTAGCCTGATCCATGCTAATGGCGGGGGTAGGAGCGATTGTCTGTGATGGTTAATAGATAGCAGCTTCGTTTTGGAAGCATTAAACGGAAGGGAATTCCACAGGCGCGAAGTGCGAGAAAAGAAGCTGTTGGAGTAGAATTTGCGTTTACATTTGTTTTACAGTAAAAGGTTGGAACCTAGTTGCTAATCTTGAGGCTCGAGTAAATTCATATATAGGCGGCACCAGTGGGCTAAGTTCGTTGGAGCAGAAGCCGTGAAAGTATTTGTAGAAGAGACACAGAGAAGCCGCATTGCGCCGGTAAGAAAGTGACTCTATCTGAGCTGCCAAGTCGGGATCGATCACATCAGAGATTCTTCATTGAATTTTGTCAAGGACCTCTAGGTGGATAGCAGGGGCACCCGACCAGATATGGCAGCAGTATTCAATGCACGGGCGGATGGTAGTTTTGTATATGTGCAGGATTCTTTCAAAAGGGAAAAGCTTTCTGGCCCTGCACAGGGAACCGATCTTCTTTGAAGTGGATTTAGCGATGGATTCTATATAGTCATTCCACTTGAGGTCTGTTGTGGAAGTTAACCCGAGGAGGTGCAGTGTTTTACTTTCAGGGAGACTAGACTGATCGATAAGAGAAACTTATTGTAACTGTAATTTTTGTGATGGTGATTTTTGTAAACCCACATACACGCACTCTTGTTATAATTATTTTAGAATTTTAAATTCATCTGTTGTAACAATGCTGGTTTTGCAAGCGTTCTAATATATGGAGGATGGGTAGACTTAAAAAAAAAAAACAGTAGCTACTCATGCATCTACGTTCATTCCATAATGAATTTGAACACTCTCGGCTAGTGGCGTGTGTTTACATTATATATAACACGATAAAGTGCGCCTTCCGCTACTGAGCGCTCAGAGGTACAATCGCCGACTGATGCCAAATCAGTATCATTCCTGGCTAGAAGCAATCGGACGTCAAACCGTACTGATGAGATGTGATACAGCGAAACAGATCTGTCCACGGATGACAATATATATATATATATATATATATATATATATATATATATATATATATATATATATATATTTTAGATAGATAGATAAAGAATGACCGGAGAAGTGTGTAAAAGCGTTTAGAAAAATAATTACAGAACATTTTTACAATCTTTATCAGCATCAAAAAGAAAACATGTTCGAATCCTTGAAAAAAAATAAATTAAAAAATTAATAAAAATGTTTAAGACAAAGAAGGTTATATATACGCAAAATCTAAAGTGAGCCAAAACCTACCGCGGTTTCACACTACGGATCGTCAGGGAAAAGGCTTTGCCCTGACGATCCGTAGTGTGAAACCGCGGTAGGTTTTGGCTCACTTTAGATTTTTCGTGTGTTTTTGCTCTACTATTGTATTTTAGTACTTTCGTATCGAGCACTTTTTCTTGTGTTTGGTTCCGTTTGGGGTTTTTTTTCTTTACTGCGAAATCTTGAATGTTTTGTTCTTGTTCCGCTGGTTTCTTTTTTTCTCCCCATTTATCCGACGACTTAGTACACCGGATTGTAACGGATTTAGGTTCTGTTTGTTAATGTTTTTTTCGAGAGTTTATATTGACATATATTTACGGAGTGCATTCTTATAGAGTCTAAGTAGTTATTATTATCATTATTATCATATATATATATATATATATATATATATATATATATATATATATATATGAACTCATTTATAAATGGAACTTTGTCCATGTGTGTGTGTGTTTGTGTATGTGTGTATCCGCTACCTATAGATTCCGAAACGGCTGAACCGATTTTCTTGAAAATTTACACAGTTGTACTATAAGCGTCTGTGAGTGTTCTTAGCTAGGTTTTGTGTTGAGGTACCCGCGATAAATATCGAAAATCGATAATCCAAAAAATCGTGTTATAGAAGGAGTGGTCCGATTTTAATCAAATTTGATACACTCATAGACAAAGACATAAGAAATGATATTCAGAAGCGTCAAGGTTGCAGTTCTTACAATACTGCAGAAAAGCAATAATATATATATAAAAGGTAAGATGTTTGTGTGTTTGTCTGTTTATCTGCCTGTATGTCTGTATTTTTTCAGCAATTTTTTTTTAGTTTTTGCTTCAGGTTTGGCTCTAAGTAGGTATAATTGTAGTTCTTAGTCTCAGCCATGATACCATTTACTCAGAGGACTTATTTAGCCTTCAAAATTCAGTTTACTTATTTGATATCGATATTAGGAAATCAAAATTTGTCTTACATCAATTCATTTTTCTTTCAGTCTATGGTTTCGCTTTGACTGGAAACAATTATTTCTTTTTAGTCTTTCCTGCCAACGTCCAAAGAGTCTGAGCTCCAGGACCATGGATTAGTTTTAAAGCCTTCATTACACCCGAGCAACGCCGGATTATACTGCTAGTATATATATATATATATATACATATTGGTGATTGCACGGCGCGGGGGAGCAGATGTGGGAAAAGTTTCTTCAGAATTATGGCTGGTTTGGTCCTCCACTTTTATAAGCTTCAAAAGTTTATTAAAGTGATCAGCTTCTGATATTGATAACATTTGATCGTCAGCACTTTTCATTCTGCGTTTTTTTTTTTTCATTTAGCTTTTTAAGGACACATACAGAAAGCATTTTGAAAAAACAAACAAATTGTAACAACCAAATATCGAAGCAGACATGTTGTTAGGGAGAGAAAATGACAAAATAGTTATATTTTTATATCTGAAGGAAGACGTTAATTAAAAATAAATGTTCCCAACTTGATATGGAGATACATAGGCAGCCGAATGAAAGAATTGGTCAGTAATTTTAGAAAAAGAAATTTCGCTTTTAGTGAATCGGTCAATCAGAAAAAAGCAATAAAATGTCAAATCCCTAAAAATATTTTTCATCATTCATAAGTATCAGCTAAAACTCGAATACCATAAGTGAGAATAATAAAACAATACTTTTAATCCTCATTTTAAGAGCAAAGTTATAATATTTTTTAAAATTGGTAAAAATAAAAAAACAAGAAAAATAACTTATTTTTTTCTTCTTTTTTACGTCTCCCTTTTAAATCAGTCAGTTAAGTGCCATACGTGATACACGCTTGGGCGATCATGTTTCGAAAGAGACATGACTGACTAGGCAGAAGATTATCCCGCAGTAGGTTGCCATTGCTTTCTGTGGTAGACTGGTTGCCAGCCAAGGCTATAGAACCCAATCTGTCCTGTTATTTAACCCATAACTGGAAGGAAGAGACGTATTAATACCTTTCCCAAGGTATTAAGTAAGTGAATGCAATGAATTCAGCTGGAATTCGAACTCGGCTCCCCGATTTCTTGTTCCGAGCCGATATCCAATGCACCACAACGCAAGTCAGTTAAATGCCATACGTGAAACACGCTTGGGCGATCATGTCTCGAAAGAGACATGACTGACTAGGCAGAAGATTATCCCGCAGTAGGTTGCCATTGCTTTCTGCGGTAGAATGGTTGCCGACCAAGGCTATAGAACCTAATCTGTCCTGTTATTTAACCCATAACTGGAAGGAAGAGACGGATTAATGCGATGAATTCAGCTGGAATTCGAACTCTGCTTTCCGATTTCTCGTTCCGAGCCGATATCCACTGCACCACGACGACCTCCACTAAATCGCTGAAAAAACAGCATAGTATAAAAAAAAGACCCAAACTTAATAAAAACGAGCTTTATCCATCAAAATGTTTTTGTCATTATTAAGAGGAAATGATCAACGTATTTTTAAATATCTTGCAAAATAATTCTGTCACTGATACGTTATTTTTTAGAAAATTAGCAAATTTAATGTTAAAATAATCTGATTTACACAAGAATAATTTATTTATAGCATGAAATTTAAACCAAAACTAAAATTCGAAATTTTGGTAAAATATCTTGTTTTAATTTTCGTCTGCAGGTAACCAAACCATTACGAGAGTTTACAATGGAAAATGTTTGCTTACGTAACTCAGTTTTTTTTTTTCGGTGAAAAACGCATTAAATTGGAATCTTTGCAAAAATCCAATAACTGTACATTTTTAATAAAATTTTCAGAACTTATTCACAAATGAAGAAAATTATTTTTTTGTAAATCTTGGTATATACATATATATATATATATATATATATATATATATATATATATATATATATATATATGAATATTAACGAAATGGTCTTTAAAAACCGACAATTTGAAATGATTTGTTTGAACATTATTTTTGATCGATACTCGTATTGAAGTAGATATTCTATTTTATAATCAAACAGTATATATATTTTTTTGTATTGGTCTGATTATTTACGATAATTTTTTGTTACAAAAATGTGTTTAATTCGGTAGGATTCGAACCTGCGACTCCTATCTACATAGGGAAAGCCACCAGTTGATCTGGCGCGTCGTAAATTGTGTTATATAGGCTTGATTTGACTTCGTTTAGACTGTTGGTCATTCGTGGTCGAGAGGTCTAAGACGCGCCGGATCAATTGGTGGCTTCTCCTATGTGATAGGGGGAAGCAGGTTTTGTACGGCTTTGATTGATTTCCTTGCATTATTTTATTTTCGCATTTATTTTTTTCTCTCGTTGACTTTTTTGTTCTTCAAAAATGTTTTGTAGAGGAAAGAAAATCAAAGCAGACAAATTACACTCTTCTGTTAGTATTGACGTTAGTATTAACTAGGTACCTTCAATATTTCGGCATAAATTTTTGATACCTAAGTGTAAAATGAAATTCTTAAAATGACGATTTCATTTCAGATTTAATTAAAAGCTTACTGATTAAATTTCTTAGTTCCCTTAAGTAAAAAAAAATCTGGTGTATTTCAGATAGAAATTATATAGATTGAAATGTCATCATCGATTTTTAAAATATTTCAAAATATTTCAGACACTTTATTTTAGTAAAATAGAAAATTGAAAGTTACATTTATCTTATTTTAAAGAAATATTGCTTACTTATAGCATAAAAAAGTAATATACAAACAATTATTAACGATTGGTCGTGTCCATCTGATCGAACGTTTGATGTACTGTTGAATGACGAAGCGATGACAGCTGCTAGGCATGACCATAAATACAATTTTCATAAATCTAAGGGAATGGACAAATCTCTTAAATTACATAACCTTTTCATAATAATGGCAATTTTAGTCAACCATACATGAAAATATACTTTCGCGCAAATACCCTTGGGAAAGATATTAATCCGTCTCTTCCTTCCAGTTATAGGTTAAATAGCAGGACAGACTGGGTTCTGTAGCCTTCGTTGGCAACCAGTCTACCGCAGAAAGTAATGACAACCTACTGCGGGATAATCTTTTGCTCGGTCAGTCGTGTCTCTTTCGAGACTTGATCGCCCAAGCGTGTATCACGTATGGCACTTAACTGACTGACTGAATATAATAGTTGCAAACATGATGAAAGTTTCTACTGGTCATAAAGTGGAGGATCGGTTTTCTATTGATATATAGTAATAAAATGATCCCCCACTAATTACTAATTAAAAATATAATATATCTATTCCTCCTCTAGCTATGAGACAAATAACAGGACAGACTTGGTTCTATAGCCTTAGTCGGCAACGAGTCTACAGCAGAAAGCAATGGCAACCTACTGCGGGATAAACTTCTGCCCAGTCAGTCATGTCTCTTTCTAGACATGATCGCCCAAGCGTGTATCACGTATGGCACTTAACTGACTGACTGAATATAATAGTTGCAAACATGATGAAAGTTTCTACTGGTCATAAAGTGGAGGATCGGTTTTCTATTGATATATAGTAATAAACTGATCCCCCACTTACTAATTAAAAATATAATACATCTATTCCTCCTCTAGCTATGAGACAAATAACAGGACAGATTGGGTTCTATTGCCTTGGCTGGCAACCAGTCTACCGCAGAAAGCAATGGCAACCTACTGCGGGATAATCTCCTGCCCAGTCAGTCATGTCTCTTTCGAGGCATGATCGCCCAAGCGTGTATCACGTATGGCACTTAACTGACTGACATGAAAATAAGGGACGTATTAAGTAAGTAGAATAATCTTTGCAATTTTAGACTTGTAACTTTCGTTTACACATAATTATTATATCACATGAAAGGAAAATCCCAATAAAGAATTTTACACGATTTTAAACTGTTATAAATTATTATAATTAAAGCGTAAAAAAAAATTGAAAAAATTCTTGTAAAAATTTATTATTCATCTGAAAAATTTCATTTCTTCAAGCAATAATGTCCTTAATATTACTTATTTACAAAAGCAATTAAAAGCTTTTTAATGAAGTAATGTCATTGTTGTATTGGATTTATTATTTTTCAATTCAAAGCAGATTTTTATTTAGATAGCACAAGTATGAAAAAAAAAAAAAAAAAGAAGGTGATTTACAAACTCCAAAAAATTTTCAAGAAAGAAAAATTCTGTGCGAAATTTCATTAAATTAAGTAAGTGGGGGGAAGCATATTTACCAAAAAAAGTTTTTAACCAAAATTAAAAAAAAAACACTTCATAAATAATTTAATTCATTTGTAAATAAGTTCTGAATATTTCATTAAAATAGGACAATTATTTGATTTTTACAAGAATTTCGAAATAAATGTGTTTTTAACGGAAAAAAACGCAAAAAAAAATAAATAAATCAATTTCAAAAGTTTTAGAAGGCCGTGACGTAATCAAAACAAGATTTTAACCAAAATTTTGAACATGATAGAAAGGATTAAAAATTTTTTTAAAATAATTTAAAAAATTCTTTGATCTTTCCACTTAAAAATTATGTAAACATTTTGATGGAAAAAGTTCGTTTTTATTAAGTTTCCTTATTTATTCATACTATGCAGATCGCCCAAGCGTGTATCACGTATGGCACTTAACTGACTGACTAGTATTAAACCTTTGATTCTGTTTTGAAATTGAGCTCTCGTGTGTTCCAACAACTTGAGAGTGGCAAAGAGGGCAAGAATAGATCCTTACTCCGTTATTATGAATGAAAATTTATTCTGTTTTTAGTGAAATAACATATTACTTATACTCAAACTTATTCCTAAGTTGTGTATATGATTGTGGTGTGTAGTATGAAAATGAAGTTTGAACCATCCTCCACAGAAAAATCTTGGCCCCTAAGTGGCTCGTCACATTCAGGGTTCCACATTCGCCACTGTATATATATGCAACATATCCTCATTCAAACACACACACACACACACACACACACACACACATATATATATATATATATGTATTGTAACTAAGTTGTTGAACTCGTAGGTTTACTGACCTTTTGATCATGCATTTACTTTCATAAAGAGTGCTCGATACAAATGTAGAGCGTTATACTGTAATGGTTGTTACAATGTTTTTAAAAACATTGTAACAACCATTACAGATATATATATATATATATATATATATATATATATATATATATATATAAAAGATAATTCACACTGCAATCAAAGGATAATATGTGTGAAGGCTGTTATTATAAAAGAGAACCAACCAACATCGAATGAGATGTCTTTCCCCATAGGGGACTGTTTATATGTATATAAATCTTTCTTTGAGTTTATATATATATATATATATATATATATATATAGTCATCCGCAGACAGATCTGTTTCGCAGCTCATCAGTACGGTTAGATTCCGATTACTTTTAACCCAGGATTGAAACCCGACCGAAATGACATCAGTCGGCGATTCTAACCTCTGGGTTATGAGCGCACGATAGAAGAAGGCAGACATTTTTTAAACGAATTATTACGCGACCGAGGTTTTTACCACGTGGTGTCTTCAGGTAATTTGCAATAACTGATTTTATCGTTTTTTTTTTAAAGAACGCTCACGGAACGGGGATTTTGTTTGAATGCTCACGTAGCAGGGAATTTTTGAACGCGCAATTTTTAAAATAAGAAGAAATTTAAAGTTTTCATCCATGGTTGTATGAACCTAATTGGTATTTAATTGTATGGTTACATTTAGTCATAATTTCTGTTCTTTCGTTCAGTAGTTCATTTTTGTTTGGGAATAGCATAATAGCTAACTTTTCTTTCTGACACAGTCTAAAAAGGCTTGGCTGTTTTCACTATACTCCAATATATATATATATATATATATATATATATATATATATATATATATATATATACTAACGAAACTCGGTTATAAACAAAATATATATACATATATATTAACGAAACTATTTTCGATTTATCGCAATAACCATATCTGGTCTGAAATGTATCGTAATGTCAACAAATGTAAACATGTTCGGAAATTAACCAAGATTAACAAACCTTGGTTATAAACAACCGACAATTTGTTCAAAAAAATCATTACAAATTGTCGTTTGTTTATAACCAAGTTTCGTTAATCTTGGTTAATGTCCGTAACATGTTTACATTTGTTGACATTACAACACATTTCAGAGCAGATATATAATTGTGTTATATAAGCTTGATTGCAACCTCGTTTAGACTGATAGTCATTCGTGGTCGAGAGGTCTAAGATGTGCCAAATCACATGATAGCTTTCCCTATATGGAAAGAGACGCAGGTACGTAATAAAAAATTATCGTAAATAATCAGGCCAGAAGATATAAATATATAATACTATTTAATTAAAAACAGAATATCTACTTAAATACGAGTATCGATCAAAAATAATGTTCAAACAAATCATTATATATATATATATATATATATATATAGTGCAAAGAAGGAGTCAAATTTCTGGAGGCTGTTTTAATAAGAGAGAGCTGGTCAAAATTGAATAAGCTGCCTTTCTTTGTAGAGAACCGGATACTGAAATGTGTTAATAAAATGCACATAAAAAATTCAGTCTGACCATTTAAATGACGTCACTTTGAGGTACTTGGGATTGGTTTCAGTAATAATAAACGCCGGAATTTTCCAAAAATAATTACACAAACCTAAAGCAAAGAAACCCCCCCAAAAAACTAAAACAAAAAACACACAAAACAATCCTTGAAAACGAACATTTTTTCAAATGTGGTCGTATATATATATATATATATATATATATATATTTATCTCTAATTTAGATAAAGTTTAGAGGGGAAATAGTCATTTTCAACATGCCAGTTTAAGACATGCATTGTCAACCCCGTCTAAACAACAACAAAAAAATGAAGAAAATTTCTTATGCCGGAGGCCTGGTCTAGTAAAGGAAGGCTTTGGGGAATATTGGTTTTCATAGGGCTAAGCTAACGGAATCTCAGTAGTAATTTCTCTTATGGTAGTGGGAGGAATGTGGCTTGACCAGTGGGTTAGGAGGGAAAAGGAAATCTTATTGTGACTAAATAGAAGAATAAGATAATTATTTGAATTTATATTTATTTCTATGACGACAAATACGAATGATCTCTCTACATGTGTGTGTGTGTGTTTGTATGTGTCGATATTCTATGATATATTCCTATTATATGATATTCTATGATATATTCATATTATATTTAAAATTTTTGATATCCACATTTTTATATTTCGAATTATCACTATATTTTTTTAATATAAATTCTGCAGACATATGTCTTTGTGCATATTGTTTGTGTATATCCTATTTATGTATTTTTATTTATGCAATTATTTTATTTATTATTTTTATATCCATCCCGTAAATAAAAAAAATGAACTGACTCACTCTCATTTTAAATAAATAAACATTCAAAACCCACCTAAAAATAAAATGGGATGCTCTACCATCATTATAGTCCAGTAGTACGGAAAATCTCGATGATTAACGAAATGGTTTTAACAACCGACATATTGAAATTATTTGTTTGAACATTAGTTCGTTAATCCTCGGGATTTTCCGTAACATTGTAGTTTCCATTTGTTGACATTACGACATATTTCAGAGCAGAGATGGTTGTTTGCGTAGACTCGAAAATTGTGTTATATAGGCTTGATTTGACTTCGTTTAGACTGTGGTATCATCAACGGTCGAGTGGTCTAAGATGTCCCAGATGAATTGATGGCTTCCCCGATGTTGATAGGAGTCGCAGGTTCGAATACTACCGAATGACGCACATTTTCGTACACAATTTATCGTAAATTATCAGGCCGGTAGAAATAAATACACTGTTTGATAAAAACAGAATATCTATTCAAATACGATTATCGACTAAAAATAATGTTCAAACAAATAATTTCAATATGTCGGTTGTTAAAACCATTTCGTTAATCATCGGGATTTCCGTTATATATGTATATCTAAATCTAAACTTATTTATGAATGGAACTTTGTGTGTGTGTGTGTGTGTGTGTGTGTGTGTGTGTGTGTGTCTGTGTGTGTGTCCGTTACCTATAGACTTCAAAACGGCTGAACCGATTTTCTTGACAATTTACACAGTTGTACTATAAGCGTCTGTGAGTGTTCTTAGCTAGGTTTTGTGTTGAGGTACCCCCGATAAATATCGAAACTCGATAGTCGAAAAAATTGAAGTTCAAAATGAAGATTAAAACTGATAGAAAGTGATTGGTTTGGACAGATTTCAACCAAGGTGGGTGACTGCGGCGAGCCTTTTTTGCGTGAAGGGGGCTAGTTTTCCTTTTCTCTTTTAGGTTTCCTTGTCACATCGGGATAGTTTCCTGTAGAACGCTTGCCTTGTTAGGATAGTCTCTACTCGTTTAACTAGTTAATGTGAGTACGTGTTGTTCCTGGCCTGTTCCCGGTCCCATTTTTTGTTATGAATCAATAGCATTTCACCAATAACACTGTTTTGTTCACTGCTAACTTTAATCCGACTTAATGGAACACCCTGTATATATATATATTTTTTTCTAAACATATATTATTAAATATAACAGACAATGAATGTCTTATGTTTAATCATGAGCCGTTCTAAACATCGTATTTTCGCTTTAATTTCAGTTGAATAAATACACAAAGATTGTCCAACATTTGAGTATTTTTTTTATTATGCTGGTTCTAAGCTTTTGGCTCACATGAGCCATCTTCAGAGAGGTTACAGGGACATTACTATAAAGACATCCACCATTAAATATGATTTTATCTTATGCTGACATAAAACATTGCTATGCAACGATAACAGTCACCGAATAGCAGACGCAGTTCCTAAATTTGCAATGCGGTTCTGTGATGTCACACTGCGTGAGAGACCAAAATGCTAAATCCATATGTTTAAATGCAATGTAATGTCTTGTGACCAGATTAAAATGTGATTTTATTAAGTGTGGGTTGTTTTGATTTAATGTTGATAACCTCCAATATCTGAAGTTGTTTTTTTACCATGTGTATGTGCGACTATTATAGCGTTATCGACAAAAATCTGTCCAATATTACGTTATTGTCATTAAGTAATAAACTCCTATATGTATAAGATACGTAGATGAGATTTCCATTTTAGCTAAAAAATATTGATCAAATTACACAACTTAAAAAAAATTTGAAAGTCAAGCTGTCCTTAAGTTTACATTAAAACTGATTAACAATAAAATTTATGATACAATTATATACATGACGCAAACACACACCAGTAGCCAAGAGTGTTCAATATATATATATATATATATATATATATATATATATATATATATGTATATATATATATATATATATATATATATATATATATAAGCTAAGCAAGACACCTAAAAATTCTTAAGGTCAACAGACAAGACAAGTCCCCAATCTCATACACAAGAAAACCCCACGCAAACACACAAAACTGACCGAGTAATAACCCCCACACACACCAATCTCTGCGAAATTCTAACCAAAAGATATACCCGACAGATAAAAACGTACACTCCAACAGATAATACCATTAATCAACAATTTAGCACTTACACACAAGGTTCTTCAAAACTCTAGAAGACACATTCCCTTCATTATCAATAACCCCAACCAACCTCCCACAACAACAATGAACCAAATATAGGGAGCAGACGAATTCAGTTTTGCATTTACCTCCCGAAGAAACGTACCCAACGTTGAAACAAACATATGATTGTCGAGGACATATATTAAAAAATACTGTACATGTTCTAAAACATAATTGATAATATATATATATATATATATATATATATATATATATATATATATATATAGAAAGTAACTAACCTAAAGAGTCAGTGAACGTACCAAGGTTTCACCTAACCGATTGGCCAACCTTCCCTGAAGATCCGGTCAGGTGAAACCTTCGTAGGTTCGTTGGCTCTTCAGGTTAATTACTTTCTTTGTTTGCTCTACTTGTGTATTGAGCGCTTTTTGTTTTAGGTTACTCATCTCGGGTTTTTTTCTTTAGACTACGTACTTTGACTGATGTTCAAGTGCTTATCTCTTTCTTTTTTTATTACCATTTTTTTCCTTCCGCGTATATTCTCGGAGGGTTTTTCGAAACGAGTATAGCGATAAATTTGCACACACACACACACACACACACACACATATATATATATATATTGTTCTATGGTGATGGCACGTCTCAGTTTCATACGTTATGCAATCATCAAAAGTAATATAAACATTACAATTACAGGTGCATAGTACAGGATATTACAAACATACATTTCATATTTATGCATGAAATCTCGAGTCGTGCCATCGATGTAAGACAATATGCATGTTTATCAACATAAAATAGCTCCAAGATTCGCAACCTTCCCAGTTTGCTTTTGCCCCCATTTTTTATCTTGACTGGGTCAGTATTTGATTTTCCCATTCCATTATTTATTTTATCCTCCCCCATTCCCTAACTGAGTGTGCTACTTGAATTCGCCGTTTGGCTGAATACAGCAGCCACTCTGATTTCGTGGGATGGACGGGCCTTACGAACATTTATCTTTTTCAAAGGATAGTTTTATTTGAATATTTTGTGATATTTAGTTCGTTTTGAGTATTTCACCACCCCCTACTTTATCATTTCATTTTCATTAAATCTTTTAAATATATAGCAGTAAATAGCAGCATTTTTATGTCATGGGTTTGTTTCCTCTTTTTAGGTGCCCCTTGTAAATACGTTGTATTGTGGTGCGTGAAGGATTGGGAGGTGATAGATGGGTTCTTGGTATTATCTTTTGTTATAATCCATGTCGAGATTCGCAACCTACCCAGTTTATTTTTGGTACCATTTTTATCTTGACTGGGTCAGTCTTTAATTTTCCCATTCCATTATTTATTTTATCCTCTCCCATTCACTTATTGAGTGTGCTACTTGATTTCGCCTTTTGGCGGAATACAGCAACCATTCTGATTTTGTGGGGTGGACGAGTCTTTTTGTTTCATCGTCTCACACCATGCAAGGCGGTAACGCCACTGATGCGCAGGGGGCTACATAATAGTAAAAATTATATAGAAGAGAGTAAAGAGAGGGACGAACCAGTTAGAAAGGGGCAAGGGAAGGCTTGGAATACAGGTGTGGTGACAGTTGCAGAGGTGGAGAGAAAGGAAAGGATATGCAGGGTGGCGAAGAAAGAACTAGGGTCAGGGTGGTGAAGAAAGAACTAGGGTCAAGTTGTTAAGGGTCATAATTATTTTTAATAATTGTTTTTTTTTTAATAATCGTTTCACCCCAAGCAAGGCAGTGACGCCACTGATGTGCAGGGGGCTACATAAGAGTAAAAAGATTAGATAGGAGGAGAGTAAAGAGAAAGACAAACCAGTTAGAAAGAAGCAAGAGAATGATGGGAATACAGGTGTAATGACAGTCGCTAAAGTGGAGAAAAAGGGAAAGATATACAGGATGATGTAGAAAGAACTAGAGCCTAGTGATTATTGGGTATTGATATTGAATTTAAATTCTTGGAGGTTGTAGCCGTCAGGAAAGCAAGAATATGGAAGAGAGTTCCACAGGCGGGAAGTGCGAGGAAAAAAAGGTATTGGAGTAGAATTCTCATCTGCATTTGGTTGATCTAACTGTGAATGGGTGGGACCCAGTTGCCATTCTGGTTGCACGAGTAAACTCCTGTAACAGGGGAGTACCAGTGACCTAAGTTTGTCGGAGCAGAAGCCATGAAAATATTTATAGAACAGACAGAGGGAAGCCACATCCCGTCGGTGAGAAAGCGGCTGGAGTCGAACCGATAAGTTGGTACCTATCACATTACTGATTGTTCTTTGGAGCCTGTCAAGAACACTGAGATGAACAGCGGGGGCGCTTGACGATATATGGCAGTAATATTCCATATGGTTGATTTGTATATGTATGACAGCAGTATTACTAACATTTGTGATATTTTGGTTCATTTTTGACTATTCCATCCCCCTTCCCTTTTTCATTTCGTTATAATTAAATCTTTTAGATACATTTTTGTCATTATTGTATATATTAGCAAATTTTGATGGGTTTGTTTCCCCTTTTTTAGGTGCCCCTTGTAAATATGTGGTATTGTTGTGCGTAAAGTATTGGAAGGTGATGGATGTGTTCTTGTGGTGAATGCGCAAATTGTTAATGAGTAATAGGGTTGTGAAAGTGTTCAGCTAGGTATAAGATTGGTACGAAAGAGCACCCTCTATCCACAAGCCTTATTTTAGCCATGAACCACATTTTGTATCAATTTATACAAATAAATATCTATATGTGAAATAGCTCTGTTCATCATACATTGGGCACAGTTTTATTAACACCTGAAAAATAATATTATACGTGTGTACCCCACATGTATATTTATTTATTCACGTCGAGATCTAAAGGCGAATTGGCATGGCGAATGAAGCATTCCAGAAGTTGAGTAAAGTATTAAGAAACAGGACAATTTCGCTAGAAACAAGGAAGAGAGTACTGGATTGCTATGTGTTGTCAGTTCTTCAATATGGCACTGAATGTTGGACAATATCTTCGAAGATGAAGGAAAAACTTGAAGCAACTGAATTGTGCTTCTATAGAAGAATACTAGATAGAAAGTGGGGGATCAATTCCATATTACAATCATTATATAAACTGATCCCTCACTTTGTGGTCACATCAGTTTCATTACATTTATATTCCTGAGAACCAGAAGCAGAAGAATGCATTCCAGGAGCTGAGTAAAGTATTAAGAAACAGAAAAATTTCACTAGAAACAAAGAAGAGAGAACTGGATTGCGATGTGTTGTCAGTTCTTCAATATGGCAGTGAATGTTGGACAATATTTTCAAAGATGAAGGAAAAACTGGAAGCGACTGAAATGTGGTTCTACAGAAGGATGCTGTGGATATCATGGACTGAACATGTGAGCAATGATAAGGTTTTGGAAAGGATGGAAACGAAAAGTAATTAATACTGAGCATCAGAAAGAGACAGCTAAAGTTCCTTGGACATGCAATGAGGAAGGAGGGCTTGGAGTGTCTGATACGAACAGGTCAGATAGAGGGGAAAGCATATTTGAAGG
Source organism: Ascarosepion bandense (assembly GCA_037127315.1). Classification (NCBI taxonomy): domain Eukaryota; kingdom Metazoa; phylum Mollusca; class Cephalopoda; order Sepiida; family Sepiidae; genus Ascarosepion; species Ascarosepion bandense. The sequence continues at coordinate 1,772,510 of JBBBDQ010001605.1, forward strand.
GCCTGAGCAGTTGAATGTTAAAGTGGGGCTTGCGAGATGTTACAGGAGAAAGCGGGCTAAGAGCCATCAGGGATAGGGAGACGTGGAAGGCCATGATTGCGTGCGTCCTGAAAAGACAAGGCACATAAAAGAAGAATATTTTGGATGGTAAACTGTATAAAAACGATCCAATTATATTTCTTTAAAAACCAGATATATCTTCGTGAAATATGTGTATCCCATATATATAACATTATAGAATTAGAATTCTATAATGTTATATATATATATATATATATATATATATATATATATATGGGATACATATTTTTTTTATGTGCCGTGACACTTTAGCAGTTTTGTGAGGAAAGACTTTTTTCTGAATTTGAAAGTTCATTATTGGTAGAATTTTTTCGTAGTATCCGAAGATGGCCAAGACGTTTTGGCCGCGTTCATGTGTAGTACTATTAAGAGAAGATCGGTTGTATTTTGTTTTAAATGAGAATTGATTCTTATATCTTCAAAACGAATGTGCGTTGTGGCGCAGTGGATATCGGCTCGGAACAAGAAATCGGGGAGCCGAGTTCAAATTCCAGTTGAATTCCTTGCATTCACTTCCGCGGAAATACCCTTGGGAAAGGATTTTTAATCCGTCTATTCCTTCCAGTTATGGGTTAAATAATAGGACAGATTGGATTCTATAGCCTTGGTCGGCAAACAGTCTACCGCAAAAAGCAATGGCAACCTACTGCGTGATAATCTTCTGCCCAGTCAGTCATGTCTCTTTCGAGACATGATCGCCCAAGCGTGTATCACGTATGGCACTTAACTGACTGACTGATTTGTCTCTTAAAAATCTTTCAACAAAATTTGTCAGACAACAGAATATCTTCTGCAAGACAAGGACTATTTCTTCTCCTCTAATGTTGCCTTCATCTGCTGGACAATATCATCAAAGATGAAGGAAAAACTTGAAGCAACTGAAATGTGTTGTGCAGAAGGATGCGTGATGATCAGCTGGGTACAGTAAGAGCTCAGTGCGAAATTGGTTCGTGACGGACGTCTTTGAATATGTCAGTGACGAGGCAAAATTTCGATGAGTCGATTAAATATTTTATTTGTGTTTACGGATCTTAGTGTCTTTGTTATATTGTTTGTTTCACTGATTGGTTTTCTGTCTCTACAAAATTCTATTTTACTTGTTTCCTTCTCAGTTTCTTCGTTTCTTTTTCTGTATTTTTCCGGTTCTATTTTGTAGATTTCTTAGTTTCATTTTTGTCGCTAACCAGTTGTATTTTGTAGGTTTCTTTCTTTGTTTCTTTTTTGTCGCTAACCAGTTCTATTTTGTTGATTTTTCTTTGTTTCTTTTTTGTCGCTAACCAGTTCTATTTTGTAGGTTCCTTTCTTTGTTTCGTTTGTTTCTATCGATAACTATTTCTGTTTTCAAGATTTATTTCTTTGTTTCTTTTTCTGTCGTTAAACAGTTCGATTTTGTAGGTTTCTTTGTTTCTTTTTAATCGCTAACCAGTTCTATTCTGTAGGTTTCTTTGTTTCTTTATTATTGCTAACCAGTTCTATTTTGGAGATTTTTTCTTAGTATCTTATTTGTCGTTAACCAGTACTATTTTGTAGGTGTCTTTCTTTTGTTCTTTTTCTGTCGTTAAACAGTTCGATTTTCTAGGTTTTTTTCTTTGTTTCTTTTTTGTCGCTAACCAGTTCTATTTTGTAGGTTTCTTTCTTTGTTTCGTTTTCTGTCGTTAAACAATTCAACTTTGTAGGTTTCTCTCTTTGTTTCTTTTTCTGTCGTTAAACGGTTTAATTTTCTAGGTTTTTTCTTTGTTTCTTTTTTGTCGCTAACCCGTTCTATTTTGTAGATTTTTTATTTGTTTCTTTTTTGTCGTTAAACAGTTCAACTTTGTAGGTTTCTTTCTTTGTTTCTTTTTCTATTGTTAACCTCTTTTATTTTGTAGGTTTGTTAGTTTCTTTTCCTATCCTTAACCAGTTCTATTTTGTAGGATTCTCTCTCTGTTTCTTTTTCTGTCGTTAAACAGATCATTTTGTAGGTTTCTTTCTTTGCTATTCTGTCATTAATCATTTCTATTTTGTAGGTTTCTTTCTTTGTTTCTTTTTGTCGCTAACCAGTTCCATTTTGTAGGTTTCTTTGTTTCTTTTTTGCGCTAACCAGTTCTATTTTGTTGATTTCTTTCTTTGTTTCTTTTTTGTCGCTAACCTGTTCTATTTTGTAGAATTATTTCTTTGTTTCTTTTTCTGTCGTTAAACAGTTATATTTTGTAGGTTTCTTTCTTTGCTTCTTTTAATGTTTTTTACCCAGTTCTTTTTTGCATGTTTCTTTCTTTGTTTTCTTTTTCTGTCAATTTTCTGTCAATTTTCTGCCAATTCTGTTTTATATGTTTCTTTCGTTGTTTCTATTTCTGTCGTTACCCAGTTCTACTTGCATGTTTCCTTCTCTGTTTATTTTCTGTCTTTATCTGGTTCTACTTTTCTTTTGGCTTTTGTTAGGTTGCTAGAGTTCTGATTTTCTAGGTAGCGTTTTAAAGCATCATAATTTAAAAACGGTACGCGTCATTCGAAATTTCCGTGACACACAATGATTAAGACAAGTTTATAAATTTAATCCTCACAAAGCTTATTGAATCAAGAGTGGCAGGAGGAAAACTTTTTATATGAAACTATGATGAAGCGAGAAGAAGAAGAAAGTAAAGATTCAAAATATGCCGAATGCTACAAGGAACAGGAAGTAGTGGAGTGCAATGATCACCCAAAAAGTAAAAGAAGGGTATCCTATTAACCCAAGAAAACTAACCATGAGTATATAGTACCTAGGGCAAATGACACCATTTTAATTACAATTTAATTAAATTTTCAGTGCCAGATTTTCTAACCTAAATAATATGTTTTTTAGTTTCTATTAATGTTAACTCAAAGTACTAATTTGAAGTGTTTGCATGTAAAATATTTCAAATAAAGATTTATATTTAATATTTTTTTGATATTTTCAAAATCGGGTATGGTATACCCATGGTTAGTAGAGGTGTAACTTTAATTAATGGTTAGTGATCCAGGGTTTATATAAGATTCTAATAGGATATAAATTGGGGAATCAGTTTTATATTGTTTTAAAGTAATAAACTGGTCACCACTTTGAATTACTATATATGATATGAGCTGGGTAAACTCGCATTAACCCGAGAACACTAAACATTAGTATAACGTACCCAGATGACGCCATTTTAATTACAATTGTCAGTACCTGATTTTTTACCCAAATAGGTTTTTCAGTTCCTATTAATGTTACCTCAAAGTACAAACTTCGAAGTGTCTGCATGTAAAATATTTCAAATAAAGATTTATATTTAATGTGTTTTTGATATTTTCAAAATCGGGTATGGTATGCCCATGGTTAGTAGAGGTGTAACTTTAATTAATGGTTAGTGATCCAGGGTTTATATGAGATTCTACTTGGACATAAATTGGGGATTCAGTTTTCTATTGTAATTAAGTAATAAACTGATTCACCTTTTTGAATTACTATATATGATACGACCTGGGTAAACAAGCAGTCATACAAGATTGTAATTGGACATAAATTGGGGGATCAGCTTTCTATTGTTATTAAGTAATAAACTGATCACCCCTTTGAATTACTGTAAATAATATGACCTGGCTAAACTAGCATTAACTCGAGAACACTAACTACAGGTATATTGTCAGTCAGTTAAGTGCCATACGTAAAACACGCTTGGGCGATCATGTCTCGAAAGAGACATGACTGACTGGGCAGAAGATTATCCCGCAGTAGGTTGCCAAGGCTATAGAACCCAATCTGTCCTGTTATTTAACCCATAACTGGAAGGAAGAGACGGATTAATACCTTTCCCAAGGGTATTTGCGAGGTATATAGTACACAGCACAAATGACGCCATTTTAATTACAATTTAATTACAAATTTCAGTAGCTGATTTTCTTACCTAAATAAAATGTTTTTCAGTTCCTATTAATGTTAACTCGAAGTACAAATTTTGAAGGGCCTAAATGTAAAATATTTCAAATAAAGATTTATATTTGATATTTTCAAAATCGGGTATGATATACCCATGGTAGGTGGTGGTGTAATTTTAATTGATGGTTAGTGTTAAAGAGTTAAAGACGAATGTCACAGGTTGAATAGATGGCAAGTCACAATTTTAAAAATGAACAAAACAAGTAATAAAATGGAGAGCATATAGACCCAAATTTAAAATAATAATGATTTTTATAATAAAAAGACATGAAATTACTAAAAAAAAATAATTGTAATAATGAAAGGTGCATTAACCCCAACTGCTGGGATAAAAAGTAACATTGATATAAGGAAATAAAATTAATAACAGTAATAATAGATAGACTATTGATACAGGGGTTTGGAATAAAAAGCAGCCAAACAAAGATGGAATAAGACTAGTAATAAAATAATAGTAATAATGAAGAGTGTATAGAGCCTGGGTATTGGGATAAAAAGCAACGATAATAAGATGGAATAAAACGAATAATGAAATAAGTGTAATATTGAAGACTGTATAGAGCCATAGTGTTGGGATAAAAAGCAACGATAATAAGATGGAATAAAATTAGTAATAAAATAATAATAATAATGAAGAGTGTATAGAGCCTGAGTGTTGGGATAAAAAGCAACAATATTGACATGGAATAAAACGAATAATGAAATAATTGTAATAATGAAGACTGTATAGAGCCAGAGTGTTGGGATAAAAAGCAACGATAATAAAATGGAATAAAATTAGTAATAAAATAATAATAATAATGAAGAGTGTATAGAGCCGGAGTGTTGGGATAAAAAGCAACAATACTGACATGGAATAAAACGAATAATGAAATAATTGTAATAATGAAGACTGTATAGAGCCAGAGTGTTGGGATAAAAAGCAACGATAATAAAATGGAATAAAACTAGTAATAAAATAATAGGAATAATGAAGAGTGTATAGAGCCAGAGTGTTGGGATAAAAAGCAACAATAATCAAATGAAATAAAACTAGCACTAATAATAATAATAATAATAGAATAATATTAATACTAATAATAAAGAGTGTATAGCGCCAGATTGTTGGACTAAAAAGCAACAATAATCAACTGGAATAAAACTAGTAATAATAATAATAATAATAATAATAATAATAATAATAATAAGGAGTGTATAGAGTCAGATTGTTAGGATAAAAAGTAACAAAATTAAGACGGAATAAAATTAGTAATAACATAATAGTAATAATGAAGAGTGTATAGAGCCAGAGTGTTGGGATAAAAAGCAACAATAATAAGATGGACTAAAACTAGTAACGAAGTAACAGTACCAATGTATTGACAACGTACTCTTGTGTCATTGATTCCGTTGACGTAATGTGTAAAATTTCGTCCACAAATGATTCAGTGTTGATTCCAAGTCTCGTCGAAAACCAATTTTCTATCCCATCTCGTCCTACTTGTTCCTGCAATTGAAGAGCAGGGAGTGTATAAAAATCGTATATTTTTTGACCCCACAGTATCTGTTAACCCCATAAACAGACTCGCTGTCATACCAACCAACATGCTGGATTCAATCCACTGACAAAGATACAAAGGTTCCATTCAGCTCTCAATTCCAACCGACTGTATAGATAAACACGAACGCCTCTCTAAATATAACAATTGCTCAGTTTCAAGATACAAACGTATCGTCTATCCGGAAACTCGATTCGGTTTCATATCTACTTGATCTCTAGTTACGAAGTTACTATTTATAGTTAGAAATAGCGACTCTTCGAAAAGCAAATCCTTTGGCGTGACCTCTACTTGAAACCTGATACATTCGCTTCACAAAATAAATGAACAGTAGGGCATTTGTTCCTCAATTACTGACTAATACAATATATATATATATATACACACACACACACACACAGTCATCCAAAAACAGATCTGTTTCGCTGTATCACGGCTCATCAGTACGGTTAGACAGCCGATTGCTTTTTACACAGGACTGAAACCCGACCGAATTGGTGTCAGTCGGCGATTCTACCTCTGAGCTACGGGCGCTCGGTAGAAGGTGGCAAAATTTTTAGCGTGTATATTATCATCTGAGAGTGTAATTCATTGCTGAATTTATATATATATATATATATATATATATATATATATACATATATATATATATATATGGCGGACCTGTACGATAATACCATCACTTGTATATATTGTTGATTATCATTTTTTTTTTTACTTTTTTCAGTGCAATATCATCGATTAGACCCTAAACTTTCCGATTATCAAAAAAAAAAAAATTTGGAAAAATTCATTAGTTAAGATTTTTAGGAATGCTCATTTTTTCATACAACCTAATAGTAAATCGATCCTCCATTTTGTAAACACTCGCGTTGGGGTCGCTTTGATGTCGCTGAGACCATGTTTAGAGAAGCTTACAATTTGAAGATCGACAAACCCATGGGAAATTTTTAATTATCCTTACTTCATATCAATGAAAAATGTGTTATTTGAAACATTAAAAAAAGGTTTTGGAAAGAGTTTCTGTAAAAATTTTGTAATGAAAATTATGATATGAAAAACATTAAAAAAAAATTTAACAGAGAATCTTTAAAATAATTCCTATTCTAAAAACAGTTTGAATAAAAACATTTCCGGGAACGATTTTTTTCATTAATTTCCTACAAGTTTTGGAGAAAGAAAAAAAAGAAAAAGAAAAAGGCCAACTCGAAGCGATTGTTTTCAAAAGAGTACTTTGCCAACTTATATAGTTACGAAAATCAATGACCAAATGCTCAGAAAATCTGACGAAACAAGTCTTAACTAATCAGTACACTTCACCGGTTATGGGTTTCAATGTGTGCTGTGCGGAAATGTAGATTTGAATTGGATTATAACCCTCTCCATTTTCGTGATTTCGCGCTTGAATACAAAACTGGGCAGATGGGAAAAATTCAAAAAGTCTCTGGCGAGAAAGAATTCGCTTAAAATAATGATTCAGCCTTGCATGGTTGGCTAATGTTGATCGTAGCTCACTCCGTCTGGATCCTGTTGGATATAACGGCGCTTCCCTCTAGCAAATGGGTTTACAGATTCGAAACCTGCCGGGGAACGCATATTTTTCTTCAGAAACATTTTTCGAACATTCAAGCCGGTACACGAAAATAGAAATAATGTTTAATTAAAAAACGGAGTGTCTACGTAGATACTAATATCCACTAAAAATAACGTTTATTATACATATATATATATATATATATATATATATATATATATATGAAGGTTAACGAAATGGTTATAAACAAACCGACAATTTTAAATTATTTGTTTTAACATTATATTTGATCGATACTCGGTATTTTTGATCGGTAGAAATAAATATATACTATTGTTTGATTATAAACAGAATATTTTTCTTTAACCCTCTAGGGCCATTCGTATCATATTTGATACAGTATGAAAACAAGCCTTGAAAGAAATATTTTCCTGAAAAATTTTTTTAAGAGAAATATTTTATAAATTTCAAATGAAAGCAGTACTGACTGCTCAGTCAATGAATACCAAATGTTTCCTTATAGGAAAATACCAAATGTTTCCTTATAGGGAAATACTGTATCAAATATGATACGAATGGCCCTAGAGGGTTAATAGATAGATAGATAGATAGATAGATAGATAGATAGATAGATAGATAGATAGATAGATAAACAGACTGAGATAGATAGATAGATAGATAGATAGATAGATAGATAGACTGAGATTAACCCTCTAGGGCCATTCGTATCATATTTGATACAGTATGAAAACAAGCCTTGAAAGAAATATTTTCCTGAAAAATTTTTTAAGAGAAATATTTTATAAATTTCAAATGAAAGCAGTACTGACTGCTCAGTCAATGAATACCAAATGTTTCCTTATAAGGAAATACCAAATGTTTCCTTATAGGGAAAAATAATGTTCAAACAATTCATTTCAAATATATCTACTTAAATACGAGTATCGATAAAAAATAATGTTCAAACAATTCATTTTAAATTGTCGGTTGTTTATAACCAAGTTTCGTTAAAATATATATATATACATATATTAAATCTAAAAAAAAAGAAGTGTATATAGGTAAAAAACTAGATCCTATTAATCTTAATTTTTATTTTATCAATATTAAAAATTTATTTTATCAATATTAAAGATTTATTTTATCAATATTAAAAAGGATCCCGATGGAGGGCTCGTTGTAAATAGTATTATCTATTTTACAGAGCCAAATATGTATATTATATCAATAAATTCCGAAAAATATATTTCGTTGAATAGCTATTTCAGCGAGAAAACATTCGCTTTATCAGCAACGATCCGAAACAAAGATTTATTAATTCAAATATGTTACGAAAATTCACATACCGGAAGTAGCTCATAAACATATCCATACACAGGAAGCTAAAAAAAAAAGGTGGGAGGTTTAAGAAAAAAACTATTTAAAATTTAGCAAGAAGACAAAAACAAAAAAAAAAAAAAAAAAACAGGAGACGGAGATTCATGATAATAGAAGACTTTTATATTACGTCTTGGGAAAGGTATTAATCCGTTTCTTTCCTCCAATTATGGGTTAAAAATCAGGGCAGATTGGGTTCTATAGCCTTGGCTGGCAACCAGTCTACCGGAGAAAGCAATGGCAACATACCGCGGAAGATTCTTCTGCCCAGTCAGTCATGTCTCTTTCGAGACATGATCGCCCAAGCAACTGACTGAATGTAATAGTTGGAAACAATTAAAGCTGATACTGGGCATAAAGTGGAGGATCGGTTTTATATTGCTATGAAGTAATAAACTGATCTCTCACTAATTACTACTTGATAAAATAATCTAATCCATCTTTTCTTCTTTAGCTATGAGTCAAATAACAGGACAGATTGAGTTCTATAGCCTTGTTTGGCAACCAGTCTACCGCAGAAAGTAATGGCAACATACTGCGGAATAATCTTCTGCCCAGTCAGTCATGTCTCTTTCGAGACATGATAACCCAAGCATGTATCACATATGGCACTTAACTGAATGACTGTATTAAAGAATAAAGCGTCAAAATTTAACCATGTCACAGGAACAAGAAGTGGTGGAGGACAGTAAACGAATTTTTTTTTAGATCGAGTTTTCTCGATGAAATAGCTGTTCAAGGAAATGTAATTTTCGAAATTTATTGATATATATATATTTGTTTCTAATGATATATATATTTGTTTCTGATGTTTTTTGTTTCTGATGATTTTGTTTCTGATGAAGGGCCGAGGACGGTCTGAAATATCAAATATAATAATAGAAATAAACAAATACTGTCAAAAAAATACATTTTTAAACTTAAAACTTTTTAGTAGTTTTTCCTGTATATATATATATATATATATATATATATATCCGATTGCTTTTAACCTGGATTGAAACCCGATCGAATTAACATCAGTCGGTGATTCTACCTTTGAGCTATGGGCGCTCGGTAGAAGAAGGCAAACTTTTAGCCTGTGATATACCATGTAGACACATACCAGTAGCTAAGAGTGTTCTAATTCATAACTGAATGAACAATGCGTGGATGCTAGAGTAGCTACTGTTTTTTCAATGTCTACCATTCCTCCAGAGTCCTCAACCAGGGTGTGAGAGCGTAAATAGTCATCCGCAGACAGATCTGTTTCGCTGTATCATTGCTTATCAGTACGGTTAGATATCCGACTGCTTTTAGCCTGGATCGAAATCTGACCGACTTGATATCAGTCGGTGATTCTACCTCAGATCAATATATATATATATATATATATATATATATATATATATAAACATGAATATCACTTAAATTACAGGCTATTCTGGACGATTGCAATAAATTTCAAATGCTAACTAGTAATACCACCACCCAACTTAAAAAAATATTCATAAACTTATTACTGCAAACAATGGTGAAATAGGATCCTATGAACTTCAAAAGATTATAGGTGACTATCAGTCTGGCTATCTTATGGAAATGTAAAAATCCATAAAAAAGATCATCCCCTCCGACCTATCATTTCAAAAATACCCACACCAATATATAACCTTTCCAAAGCATTTAACAAAATAATTACTCCCTACCTGCCAAGTAAATATGGTATTAACCAAATAATTGCATCTTTGGATGTCCAAAACTTATGTTCCTGTCGATGAAAGGATTGTTATCATTATCCGTGATGGAGGCAATCATGCTACTCTCCCACCAATCAATATATAAACCACTATTGAAAAAAAACAAAAACTATTATTAGCATGCAACACACAAGTACCCTTTCATGACCTCCTATGTAATATTTTTACTCAAATAGATGGTATCGCGATGAGATCTCCTTTAGGTCCCCTCTTTTCTAGTTATTATATGAGAAAAGAAAATAATTAATGACAATAATAAAACCCTATATATGTAAGATACATAGATGACATTTTCATTTTAGCTAAGAATAGTGATCAAATTACACAGTTTAAAAACAAATTTGAAAGTCACTCCGTCCTCAAATTTATATTAGAACTTAATATTTATAATAAAATTCCATTCCTTAATGCATTAATTGATTTTAGCACACACAGATTTACTACTTCTCTATATAAGAAACCAACTAGCATAAACTTGTGTCTTCTTAATTATAATTTGTTTTTTTTGTTTTTTTAATCATTTCACCCCGAGCAAGGCGGAAACGCCACTGATGTGCAGGGGGTTACATAAATGTAAAAAGATTAATTAGAAAAGAGTGAGGAGTACAAACTAGTTAGAAAGGAACAATAGAAAGCTGAGAAAGCAGGTGCGATGACAGATACATAGGTGGAGAGAAAGGGAAGGTTATACAGGGGAGGGGAGAGAGCTAGAGGCCAGTGGTTAATAGATGAGTATTGACTTTGCATTTAAATTTTTGGAGGTTGATATAACAATACAAGTTAGCTGTTATAAAAAACTTAATTCAACGCACACTAATGATATCTTTTTCCAAATCCATATTCTATAAAGAATTACATAACATTAAACACTTGTTAACAATGTATTTCCTAACTCCGTCATTGATCAACAAATTAAAATTGATCTCGATAAACTTAATAATACTTCTAACAATATTGATAATATTAATAATAATAATAATAATAATAGTGTACGTAAAAATAAACATAACACTATCAACTTATACTATTACAACCAAACGCATAATAATTACAAACATGATGAAACAACACTCAAAACATTATACGTAGAAATGTTAAACTAATAAATAATATTTATCAAATTAAGCTCATCATATATTATAAAAAATCTAAAACAATTGACCTCATAGTCTCTAATAACCTTACAACCACACAACTAAATCCTCTACAGAAAACCAATGTAGTGTATCAATTTACATGCCCGTTTAGAGATGAGTAACTTCTTCTTCTTCTTCATTTATGTGCCATGTCCTTTCAGGACGTAGGCGATTGTGGCTTTCCACATCTCCCTATCCCGGTGGCTCTTAGCACACTTTCTCCTGTTGCACCATGCAACCCACGTTCCATCACCCAACTGATTAGGTCCTTCAAATATGTTATCCGCTGTTTTCCTCTGTCTCTTTTTCCCTCTATCAGGTTCTCCAAGCCCTCCTTCCTCATTGCATGTCCCAGGAACTTTAGTTGTCTCTTCCTGATGCTCAGTATTAATTTTCTTTTCGTTTCCATTCTTTCTAAAACCTCGTCATTGCTCACATGCTCGGTCCATGACTACGCACAGTAAAATCTTTCAAAATAAATGTAGCATCATTCGAGAGTACTCAAGAAAAAAATAATAGAAAATAAAAGTTAACATATATTTTGTCAAATTTACCGATAAACAACTTATTCAGGGATTTAAACTATTTAAGAAATACAGTCAGTTACGTTCCATACGTGATATACGCTCGGGCGATCATGTCTCGAAAGAGACATGGCTTATCTGGCAAAAGATTTTCCCGCAGTAGGTTGCTATTATTTTCTATGGTAGATTTGTTGCCAACCAAGCCTATAGAATCTAATCTGTCCTGCTATTCAGATCTTTTATCCAGATCAGCCAGTTTTGCCATACGTGAAACACACTTGAGCGATCATGTCTCCCCACAACTTCCTCTAACAATAGCTGTTGACCTTTTCAGTTAAATATCATACATTATACACGCTTAGGTAGTCATGTCTCTTTCAATACATGATTGAATGAGTAGAAGATTTTCCCGCAGTAGGTTGCCATTTATTTCTGCGGTAGACTGGTTGCCAACCAAGGCAAAAGAACCCAATATCTCCTGTCATCCAATTCTTTTGTCGAGATTTGTCAGTTCAATGCCATAAGTAATACAAGCTTTGGGGATCATGTCTGGAAAGTGACATGGCAGACTGGGCATGAGATTTTCCCACAATAGGTTGCCATTATTTTCTGCGGTAGACTTGTTTCCAACCAAGACTATAGAACACAATTTGTCCAACTATTCAATTCTTTTGTCCAGATCAATCAGTTAAGTGCTATACGTGATACATGCTTGGACGATCATGTCTCGAAAGATGCATGGCTGACTGGACAGAACATTTTCCCGCAGTAGTTTGCCATTATTTTCGCGGTAGTCTGGTTGCCAGCCAAGGCTATAAAACTCAACCTGCCCAGCTATTTAGCCCATAGCCGGAGGTAGAAGCGACCGTTAATACCTTTTCCAAGGGTATTTGCGCGTAAGTGAATGGAATGAATTCAACTAGAATTCGAACTCGGTACTCCGATTTATCGTTCGAAGCCGATATCCACTGCACCAAAACGCACATCCACGAAATGCGCCTTATTTAACTAATATATATATTGTGGATCTTCGTCACCAATTTGTTGTGGAGTTGTGTCGAAATTTTGCCGCAAAGTTGTAGGGATCAGGTTGTCTGGAAATAAAAACACGGAAAACATACGGTTGGTTCAAAACAATCTATTAGCAGAACAAGAATATATGTACAAGGAAAGTGATAATAATTAAGTAAGCAGAATAAGTAAGTCCAAATGCTACAGTTACGCTGCTTATTGCTTTACTAGAAACTGGCTTTACTGCTTACAAGCTGTCGTTAACAGCCGAACTTAACTGCTTTCCGGAAGTTACGCAGGTAATTATATATAGTAAGAGGAAGAGTCCATTCCTCGTAGAAGGGCACCATAACAAAATGCATATTTTTTGTCAGTCTAAACGTTATTTTAGTGTGTTATATTTAGAATCCCTGATTCTTTTTTTTTAATCAATTATTGCCGCCCGGCTTAGGTTGATAAATCGAGATAATGATGCCAAAATAACTCAAGAAACATTTAGCAAATTATCTAACAGTCAGTTAATTGCAAATGAGAAACGCAGCCAATTCATGTCAATTTTTTTCCATTGCTGGAGCCCCGGAAAACATCTTGAGTCTGACCGAATGTAGGTCGTGGCGATCGAGTTGATATTATAGTGTACACCCGTTTAAATTAAGATATTGGGGGTATGTGCAAAACCTGAAGCTTTGTTTTTTTTTTTTTATAAGCGTTTCACCCCGAGCAAGGCATGCCACTGCCACTACTGCGCAGGGGGATACATAGAGTGGAGAAAGGATGATTAAATATAGGAAATGTCAGAGGGTGGGTGATAGGCGGGTAAGGATACCGAGAATGAGGGTTGGGTAGATGAGAGTGTTCTGAGAATAATTGGGAGTTAGTGTGATAGGAGGTGTCTATTGACCCTACATTTAAACACCTGGAGATTGTAACTGTCGGGAAAGCAGACTTGTGGAAGGGAGTTCCACAGGCGGGAAGCGCGAGAAAAGAAGCTGTTGGAGTAGAATTTACGGTTACATCTTATTTGTTTAACTGTAAAAGGGTGGGACCTAGTTGCTAATCTAGTATCTCGTGTAAATTCGTGCTTAGGCGGCACCAGTGATCTAAGCTCATCGGAGCAGAAGCCATGAAAGTACTTGTAGAAAAGGCACAGGGAAGCCACATCACGCCGGTGAGAGAGTGGTTGCAGCCGGTCTGCCAAGTCAGTATCAACCACGTTTTTTCTAGTAGTTAGTTAAATAGCATGGATTAATGACTATATTTCTGTAATTACAGAGGAATTGGCAACTGGATTCAAAATTTATATCAAATATGAAGTTACATAGTGAATAATATCGGGGTTTTTGTAGTGCCATATCGCGCATGGACGAGCGTCCCTTCATGAAACACCGGTGGGCAACCCCGAGGCCACATTATGCTGCAAGCTGCGCCAGTTTCCATTCCTCACAGGCTGCAAATAGTAACCAACTGATTCTGCCCTTGTCCTCTCTCCTCAGTCGTCTATCACCCTCCTTCTGACATTTCCTATACCCAATCCCTCTATGTAACCCCCTGCGCTATAGTGGCAGTGGAATGCCTTGTTTGGGGTGACACGATTAAAAAAAAAATTAAATCTACAAAGTAGGCGCAACCAGTAGATATGAAAATAAATTAAATAAACAAAGGATAGTTCGAATGATATTAAATATCAAACATTCAAAACTTCAAATATGCAAAAAAACTGTTTTTTTTTTTTGTTTTTTTTTTACAGAAATGCCTCATCTTACTTCGGTGATTTCTTCCAAGAGAGGCGATTTAATTTGAAAAATGACTTAAGTCAAATTAAAAAAGTCTTGGGGCTCTAGCGAAAAGGCCACCCTAACAATTGCCATGAAAGTATTCATAGAAAAGGCACAGGGAGGCAACCTTACGGCAGTGAGAATGTGACTGAAGCCGAGTCGTCATATGAGGACCTATAATATTGCTGATTCTTCTTTGGATTTTATCAAGAACCTTTAGTGTGCTTAAATCTTTAAAAAGTCTAGGTAGAATCACGAAGAGCTCATCCAAACAATTGACGTGAAAGTATTTATAGAAAAGGCAGAGGGAGGCCACCTTATGGCGGTGAATAAGTCACTGAAGCTGAGCTGTCAAATGTACATTCATACATATATGTAAATATCATTAAAATAAGGTGCATTTCGATTGTAAGCATTGGGTGGGGGTAGTAATATCGGCTTGGAACGAGAAATTGGAATGCAGAATTCTGGTTCCAAGTGAATGTGTTGCATTCACTTACGCACAAATACGGTCGCTTCTACCTCCAACAATTGGGATAAATAGCTGAACAAATTCCCATAGAAAAGATATTAATCCGTCTCTACCCTCCAGTTATTGGTTAAATAATAGGACAGATGAGGTTCTATAGCCTTGGCTGGCAAACAGTCTACCGCAAGAAGCAATGGCAACCTACTGCGGGATAGTTTTCTGCCCAGTCAGTCATGTCTCTTTCGAAATATGATCGCCCAAAGCGTGTATCACATATAGCACTTAACTGACTGAATGTAATAGTTGGAAACATAATTAAAGCTGTTGCTGGGCATTGTTATGAATCAATAAACTGATCCCCCACTTATTACTACTTATAAATATAATCTAATACATATTTTCTCCCTTTAGCTATGAGTCAAATAACAGGACAATTTGGGTTCTATATCTTTGGCTGGAAACCAGTCTAGTGCAGAAAGTAATGGCAACCTACTGCGGGAAAATCTTCTGCTCAGTCAGTCATGTCTGTTTCGAGACATGATCACGCAAGCGTGTATCAAGTATGACCCTTAACTGACTGACTGAATATAATAGTTGGAAACATATATAAAGTGATACTAAGCATAAAGTGGAGTTATCGGTTTTCTATTGTTTTGATGCAATAAACTGATCCCCCACTAACTACTACTTAATAATATAATCTAATACATCTTTTCTCCCTTTAGCTATGAGTCAAATAACAGGACAGATTGGGTTCTATAGCCTTTGGTTGGCAACCAATTTACCGCAGAAAGGTAATGGCAACTTACTGCGGGATAATCTTCTGCCCAGTCAGTCATAGCTCGAAAAAGACATGATCGCCCAAGCGTGCATCACGTATGGCACTTAACTGACTGATTTTTAAGCTATAAACATATAGAAATAAATTAACAATGATAAAAATAAATTGCAAAAGGTGACTTTAAAGCCATCTGAAGCTGATTGACAGAAACCCTATACACCTTCGGCGTGTTTGAAATAGGCTGCCATTTACAGCTTCACGCTTAATTACCAGAGTGTAGGAATGTAATCCGATCAATCAGTGAGAATTGACTGTATTAACTAACGTAGGTTTATAATACCCGAAAAATTTGATTCACTCAAATGATTACAGATAATGCGACACATGAAGCTAAAAGTAGATCAGGAAATTCATAGGAAATCGTTTGTCTATATGAATAAATTGTAAATACAGAAGAAAGATTTTGCCATTGATCACCATTTAATTGGCTTATGTGGAGGCTGATGATATTCAGTCAGTCAGTTAAGTGCCATACGTGATACACGCTTGGGCGATCGTGTCTCGAAAGAGACATGACTGACTGGGCAGAAGATTATCCCGCAGTAGGTTGCCATTGCTTTCTGCGGTAGACTGGCTGCCATCCAAGGCTACAGAACCCAATCTGTCCTGTTATTTAACACCTAGCTATAATGTGAAAAGATAAATTAGATTAGATTATTAAATAGTAATTAGTGAGGGATCAGTTTATTACTTCATCACAATAGAAAACAGATCTGCCACTTTATGCCCAGTATCAGCTTTAAGTATGTTTCCAACTATTACAATCAGTCAGTCACTTAAGTTCCATACGCTATATACACTTTGACCGATCATGTCTCTTTCGAGACATGACTGACTGGGTAGAAGATTTTCCCGCAATAGGTTGCCATTGCTTTCTGCGGTAGACTGGTTGCCGACCAAGGCTATAGAACCCAATCTGTCCTGTTATTTAACCCATAACTGGAAGGAAGAGACGGATTAATACCTTTCCCAAGGGTATTTGCGCGTAAGTGAATGCAATGAATTCGGTTGCAATTCGAACTCGGCTCCCCGATTTCTCGTTCCGAGTTGATATCCAATGCACCACAACGCACATCCGCACATCCGATGATATTCAGTTGTCGAAAACAAACATTTAAGATACCAAGAGTAGATATGATTTCATTTTGTGAGCTATTGTATAATTGAACAGTAAGCCCATTTAAGGACAGAGTGGTCACAACTCCCCCTCCTAATTAAAAAATATACTTGAGAAGACAACTTAAAAAAAAACCTTACCGCCAAAGTGTATGATGCATACGAATTTTACAGAATATTGAACTGTTTTTTTTATTGGTTTATTACATATACTGCTAAGTATATCACTGGTTTGTATAAACATTTAAGTTACCAAGAATATGAATTTAAACACAGACTGGCAGATATTATAAACGAATGTTCCTTCTTCAGGTGATGACTCAAATGAAGACCAGGGGTCTCAACACCCATTTAGTCTTACAGCGAACCTGGCTAAAATCCGTGTATTTCTGCGTTCGCACGTAAATGCGCATATATATATATATATATATATATATATATATATATATATATATAGCCTTTGAGATTTGGAAGATATCACTCGACTGGCGGTCGAGAGCGAGGAAAATTTTACTTACTCCAAAATCATTTTACTCAACCGACTCTATTTTCTTAATAGTCGCCTTATGTAAACATAGCGTGAATCGCTGACAGAAAACAAAAAAAAAAAAATGAAATTTTAATTAAAATTTCGCACGTGTTAAAAAGGATTTGAAAAATTAAAAAGATAATAACCATATTTTATCTTTCCTCTTAATAATAGCCTAAGCATGTTGATGATCAAACTTTGTTTGTATTAAGTTAGTTTGAGGCCTTTTAACATGTTTTTTAATTTAATTTTTTAATTTCAATTTAATTCTCTTTATTGTTAATAACTTAAATGTTCTATGTTTAGCGTGTGTTAATATTTATTCTTTGATAATGGCTTATGTGAGCCGAAAGCTTAGACCCGATAAAAAATCAACAATTACTGTGATTTTTTGTTGTCTTTCAACGATATTACCATCAAGTATATCAGACGGTATGAACGGATCCTACACAAAATTAATAGACAAAGCTTGTCTATATTATTCAATGAAACCTGCATTAATGAATATATATATATATGTTTCGATCTCTGATATTGTTCAATGGATATGTTTCCTACTTTGTCCTTTTATATTATTCAATCATCTTGTCGAATTCTGATCCATATATTCAACTATATATATATATATATACTATATTCATCCGTAGACAGATCTGTTTTGCTGTATTACAGCTCATCAGTAGGGCTTAGACTCCGGTCGCTTCCTAAATGTTTATTAGTACAAAACCGTACTAAAATAAACAATAAATGAAATATAATACTTACAGGCATTGTGGAAGTAAACAAGATGAATAATAAAAAAAAAGACGAAGGAAGAACGACCAACCGGTTTCAATCCCAACCTCTTCAGGGTCATCTGTGAAATTTATTTGCAATTTAAAAATGAAGATGAAAATGTATAAAAAATTTATAGACAGCAAAAAGAGAGGAACAGGAAAATAATTGAGATAATTATTTTTCCTCTTTTATTCCTTTTCCTGTAAACATTAGATACTGATAATATGAAGTCATATATATATATATATATATATATATATATATAACACTTTAGACATATATCTACGTGTCTGTACAAAATGGTCGTTGCGCCAACCAGAGAGTTAATTTGGCCTTTTGGACTGCTCTTGTTCACCAGACTTTAACTGTCTAAACACCCACTTCATCGGGTCTACTTCATGATAAAATTGGTTTAGTCGTCGATTCAAAATGACATCGGTGGACTTTGAACAAAACTGTATTTCATTTGAAAAACATCAGAAAGATATTCGCAAGGGTCTTGAGCTTAATCTGCCTGAAAATGCCGCAAAAATAAGTTGTTTTGACATCTAACGAATAAATGGTCGCTTTCATCTAAGAAAGGCAGGCATATAATAATAACCAAAGACGACACACAGTAACTCATTACAAATTATACGCCATTTTTGAAACAGCTATTGCAAATGGCGCCCAAATTTTCCGTTTCTGAAAAAAAATATATATGACCCTAGCAGGACCAATGCGTTTGTTTAAGGTAGAATTCTTGATAATTTAATCTGTAACATTAACTTTGCTCTGCTTAGTGATCAAGAAAGGTTTCTTCTTCTTCTTCTTCTTCTTCTTCTTCTTCTTCTATGTGCCCTGTCCTTTCAGGGCATAGGCGATCATGGTTATCCACGTCTCTCTATCCCTTGTGGCTCCTAGTATGTTTGCTCCCGTTACTCCTGCCAACCCCCGTTTCGTCAGCCACCTGATCAGGCCTTGCTGATATGTTATCCGTTGCCTTCCCCTGTCTCTCCTTCCTTCTATTTCTGGTCAGTCAGTATCAGGTTTTCCAGGCTCTCCTTCCTCAATGTGTTGTCCCAGGAACTTCAGTTGTCTCTTCCTGATGCTTAGTATCAATTTCCTTTTTGTTGCCATTCTTTCCAACACCTCATTGTTGCTTCCGTGCTCAGTCCACGATATACGCATATAGAACCACATTTCCGCTGCTTCCAGTTTTGTCCTCATTTTCGATGATATTGTCCAGCATTCACTGCTGTATTGAAGAACTGACATCACGTAGCAGTCCAGCACTCTTTTCTTTGTTTTCAGTGAGATTTTCGTGTGTATTAGTACTTTGCCCAGTTTTTGGAACGCGTCTTTTGCCATGCCAATTCGCCTTCGGAATTCCGTTTGGCATTTTCCATCTCCAGTTAGGACATTTCCTAGGTATTTAGATTTTTGTACTTGCTTGATTCTGATATCTCCTACATTTATTTGGCATTTTGGGTCGCACCTTTTGCGGTTACTTTAGCTGAATTTTACCGCAACCATTTAGGCCACGGTAAACAAGGCCCAGTTACCTACTTTAAGAGGTGCACATCTCTATTTTGGACAGTTCGATTTCTATATATTCTAGCTTTATTTTTGTATCTGAACCACAAACAAAATTTTTTTTAATGTATTTTTTTTTTATCCGAGAATATTTCTTATTACGATAAACGCTATTTTTTTAATCAGTGGGTATCGGCTTGGAACAAGAAATCGGAGAGACAAGTTCGAATTTCAGTTGAGTTCCTTGCATTCACTTATGCACAAATAACCTTGGGAAAGGTATTAATGCGTCTCTTCCCCCCAGTCATGGGTTTAATAATAAGACAGATTGGGTTCTATAGCCTTGGCTGGCAACCAGTCTGCCGCAGAAAGTAATGGCAACCTACCCCGGGATAATCTTCTGTCCAGGCAGTCATGTCTCCTTTGAGACATAATCGCCGAAGCGTGTATCACGTATAGGAATTTATCTAACTGAATGTAATAGTTGAAACACACTTAAAGCTGATACTGGGCATAAACTGGGGTCCGGTTTTCTATTGCTTTGAAGGTAATAAACTGATCCCCCACTAATTACTACTTAATAATATAATCTAATACATCTTTTCTCCCTTTAGCTATAAGTCAAATAACAGGACAGATTGGGTTCTATAGCCTTGGCTGGCAACCAGTCTACCGCAGTAAGCAATGGAAACCTACTGCGGGATAATCTTCTGCCCAGTCAGTCATGTCTCTAAAGAGACATGAATGCCCAAAACGTGTATCGCGTATGGCACTTAATAGACTGACTCCAAGCAAGGCGGTACCGACATTGATACGCAGAAGTCTACATAAGAGTAAAAGTTTAGTCAGAAGGAGGGTGAAGATAAAGACGAACCAGTTACAGGCGGTGTCAGAGAAAGGGCAAGAAAAAGATGGGAATACAGGGGTGAAGATAGTTGAGAAAGTAGAGAGACAGGAAAAGAACAAAATATACAGGATAATGTGGAAAGGACTGGAGTCAAGTGGATAAGAGATGGGAATTGAATTGCATTTAAATTCCTGGAGGTTGTAGCTATCAGGAAAGCAAGAATACGGAAGGGAGTTCCACAGTCAGGAAGTGCGAGAAAAGAAGCTTGTGGAGTAGAATTGTCGGTTGCATTTGGTTGATCTAACTGTAAATAGGTGGGACCTTGTTGCCAGTCTGGTTGCACGAGTAAATTCATGTGGCAGGGGAACCAGTGACTTAAGAAGCCATGAAAATATTTGTAGAATAGACAGAGAGAAGCCACATCCCGTGAGTGAGAAATTGGCTGGAGTCGAGACAAGAACTATTTTATCTTTTATGAGGCATCAAAATAATTGCGACAATTTACCAATCGCACCTAGTATATATACAGTACTGTGCAAAAGTATTAGGACGAGAACTATTTTATCTTTCATGAGGCATCAAAATAATTGCGACAATTTACCAATCGCACCTAGTATATCTACAGTACTGTGCAAAAGTATTAGGTCAAGAACTATTTTATCTTTTATGAGGCATCAAAATAATTGCGACAATTTACCAATCGCACCTAGTATATATCCAGTACTGTGCAAAAGTATTAGGACAAGAACTATTTTATCTTTTATGAGGCATCAAAATCATTGCGACAATTTACCAATCGCACCTAGTATATCTACAGTACTGTGCAAAAGTATTAGGACAAGAACTATTTTATCTTTTATGAGGCATCAAAATCATTGCGACAATTTACCAATCGCACCTAGTATATCTACAGTACTGTGCAAAAGTATTAGGACAAGAACTATTTTATCTTTTATGAGGCATCAAAATAATTGCGACAATTTACCAATCGCACCTAGTATATATACAGTACTGTGCAAAAGTATTAGGACAAGAACTATTTTATCTTTTATGAGGCATCAAAATCATTGCGACAATTTACCAATCGCACCTAGTATATATACAGTACTGTGCAAAAGTCTTAGGACAAGAACTATTTTATCTTTTATGAGGCATCAAAATCATTGCGACAATTTACCAATCGCACCTATTATATATATATATATATATATATATATATATATATATATATATAGTACTGTGCAAAAGTATTAGGACAAGAACTATTTTATCTTTTATGAGGCACATTGACAAAAAATAAACAATTTAATTAAAGTAATTTTATTTGATTTACTCAACAAATGCTTTAATAAGAAAAAAATTCTTGTTACAAAATAAATTTAATATTTAGTATAATTGCCTTTGCTTTGTAATAATAAAATAATTGCGAGAAATTTACCAATCGCACCTAATAGATATATATACGCATCGCGCATTCACTAATGAATTATAGCACTCTGTCTAGTGGGCGTGTATAGTGAGAATATATATGCTAAAAAGGCTACCTTCTTCTACCGTGCGCCCATAGCCCAGAGGTAGAATCGCCGACTGACGCCACTTTGTTCGGGTTTCAATCCTGTGTCAGAAGCAATTGGAGTTTAACCGTACTGTGAGCTGCGATACAGCAAAACAGATCTGTCTGCGGATAACACTATATATATATATATATATATATATATATAGTACTGTGCAAAGGTATTAGAACAAGAACTATTTTATCTTTTATGAGACATCAAAATAAAGTTTAAAATCACCCTTGTCCTAACACTTTTACATACTATCAGGGGTGATTTTCCTAAAAACCTCACTGAAATTCAAATACAGAGTGAAAAGCCACACATTTGTAAGAATTATTTGATTGAAAAGGAAGAGGAAGGAAGGCTTCAGAATTTGAATTGGCCTCTACAAAGCACTGATCTAAATTCTATTGAACATCTATGGGATATTTTGGATAAAAAAATTTCATAAATCTTATGTTACTTCGCAAGACACATTTTGGGAACAAATACAAGCTGCTTGGCAGGAGATACCATTAGATACATGAAAGAAGCTTGTGATGTCAATACCTGACAGAATGAAGAGGGTGATCAAAGCAAAAGGCTATTATAATAAATATTAAACTTATTTTTCTTCTTAAAGCACTTGTTGAGTAAATCAAATAAAATCACTTTAATTAAAAAAACAATTTAATTAAAGTAATTTTATATAATTTTTTTTATCGTATCACCCCGAGCAAGGCGGTAACGCCACTGATGTGCAGGGGGCTACGTACTAGTGAAAAGATTGGAAAAGAGAAAGCCGGAAACCACATCCTAAACAGGGAACAAGGGGTGAGCCTCTTAACCTGTTCAATAGACGTGGGTGGAGTGTGAACTGGGCGATAGATAGATCTATCTACTCCAATTGAAAAAAAAAAGTGAGAAGATTGGAAAAGAGAAAGCCGGAATCCACATCCTAAACATGGAACAAGAGGTGATTTTTCTATCAGTATGTAATTTCTATCAATATGTCTTATAAAAGCTAAAATAATTCTTGTCCTAATACTTTTTCACCGAACTTTATATTTTACATTAACACTACCTAATGAAAATTGTGATATAGCAGAGTAGGAAGTTCAATCAGTCAGCTTAATGAGCCACATAACAAAACTCATCATCCGGATTCTGATGAATAGAACGCACAGAAGAGTTGTAATATAACAATCTAGGCCCACCCGAGGAAGTGAGGAAGCGGGGGCGTTTTCCGGTCGTTGAAAGGAACGGATGTTTGTTTGACCTTATTTCCGGCAGTAGCGGAAATGGCTACAAGAGGCAGACAGAACAGGTGTCTCTGAGAATTACGTAGGCGTCACGTGGGCGTCGCGTGATCAAGGCAAAGCCGGAAGAAACAAGATATATAAAGACTGCGAAAACACGGATTCGCGAGTCAGACAGACGAGTCTAGTCAGAGAGACGAGTCTGGACAGACGACAGTAGCAGTAGAGGAGCAACAGATACGACACCCCCCCCGTCACCCCGTCAACCCTTGGAAGCGCGCTCTCACTCTCTGTTCACTAGGCTACACGGTCCATCGTCATCAATAAAAAATATTATTATATATTTTTATATACACCCGTGTTTGTCTGTTTATTGGTATACAACACACGTGTAATTTTGGTGCCTAAGTGACTTGGTTTTGAAACAACAAAACAGATTGATACGAACGGGTTACCACGGACGACAACGAGAAAGGATAGGAAGAAAAAAAAAAGAAGACGAAAATATAGCAGCCGTATGACTAGACATCAGCCAAGGTAAAGTGACTTATTGATTTAATAGTGTGTGTGTTCTCTGCTCGTGTTTATAATAAGTCCAGTTAGAAAAAAAAATGCATACTTTTGCCATTGAGAAAAATGGATTGTTCGGTAGAGAGATACGGGGTACAGGTTACATGTAGAGAGTGGCAGGGAACGCCGGTGAAGTAGAGAGAGTATTATGCCTAGCGCTTAGGTTTGGGGTTGACGGGGAGGAGTGGGGTGTTAAAGTTGGGGGAGGAAGGAAAGTGTTAAAGTGGAGTGTTAAAGTTGGTGATTTGTTTTTTCTTTTTTTGTTAATGTTTTACCATATATGTGAAGTGAGTTAAAGTGGATAATTGGATTAACTTGTTGATAACAATGTTTTCTTTGGTTTGTGCAAGAAAATAGTTAATATTTCGTAGAATAAATATTTAATGAAATAATTTTGGTTTGTGTCTTAATTTTACTTAAAAAGCGGCATGAACTTTCCAGACAACCCGATAGAAATATTGACGAACAACTATTCTCAATGTGATTATGAAGGTCAGTTGTATGGTTGAAATAGTTGAGTTTTTCTGACCAGTACTCGAGCCGAATTAAAAAAACAAAAAAACAATCGATGTTCTACGTACACAAACTTTCCCCAATTGGAGTATTAGCGTAAAATGACCCTCTTCATTTTCTCCATTTGGCCTTGTATTGCATGAACTAAATCAAAATTGGTAAACATTAACAAATTATAAATAGCTGAATGCTACCACAATAGGAAAATCAGAGAAACGAAAGGGTTCTTTAATTTTGATCTCGTCAACAGAATTTGTTCGTAAACGTCAATTTGTAATCTTTACACAGATATTGTCAAAATTTAAAAATGTTTGTGTTTTGCGTGACATTTCTACAGCATAGAAATGACTTAAATGTTATCGAGAGTTTTAAAGTGTAATTTTAATTATGCAGTTAACAACAGCCAACAAAATCGCCAATTATAAATATATCTCAACATCGTTGCTTGAAAACAACTGCATTGTTTGGTTATTTCGTTGCGAATACACCGATTATATATATTCTTAAAACATTCACCCGCGTCTCAGTGTTTCGCGATATGAGTCAGATATTGAAAAGATATTTTGTTATCAATATGGTGGAATCGGATTATTTGGGGAGATTTGGGAAAATTAAATTAAAATCTAAAACTTATTTTTATTTACGTAAAAGTACTTCACTTTTATGCTTTTGTGCAGGTTCCCATCAATTCAACATCCTCTGTGAATTTTCACTTTATGCGACTTGGGAAATATCTTTTGAAGATATATTAATTTCTGAAAACTAGTAAATACCTTGGAACAGGTAGATATGGAAAGATTTAGTGAAGGATATGAACAACTCCCGAAGAAGTTGACGATAGGAGTCATTGCTGGCGTGGTCGGCGTAATAATAATCCTGGGAATAATAGCCAGGAAGCGGATTTTTAAGTGTAAAAGAAGCAACAGTGCTTCGGAAAAGGAAATTGAGTTATCCGTTGTGAATAGTACTCCGGGGTCAACGGGCGTTCAACCCTCAAATGTCTCGGCGTTAAACAGAGAGATGTTAACAAATCAGATATGCTTGGTTTCGAATCCAGAGGAAGTAGTTCAGGGAATGGAAAGCATTGTACAACCTAAGGAACTACGAGTTACGGGTCCATTTTTTTTTAGACTAAATTAATATCCTCCACAAGTAAATTGCATGCGGATTAACGTTGGAATCAGGGTAATTTTCTTCATTTTCTATTGAACATTTCCTCGGTCAGACTATGAATGTTATGTACGGCAGATAATGGCCATTTTTTTCTGTGTTCAAACATAGTATGTTTGAAATTAAATTAAATTAAATGAGGTTACGTGGTAACAATAAACTCAAGCAGAGACACGCATGGTGTTGGTCAAAGGTCATTTACTCGATGTTAGTTTAGAAACTGGGGCGCGGTTACCGCCTATAATCACGTGGTTATGCATCGGGGTGTCTACGCTTATGGACAGAGTCGAGAAAGAAAATGAACATTTTTAAGAACTTTGCCCAATTCTGTGAAAATGGATATTAAAAAAAAAAAAAAGAAAAAAAAAGGAGGAGGAAAAAAAGAAAGAAAAAAAAAGAGAACAATGAAACATCGAGCTGGTAGAACAATTTTCAAGATGGACACGAACTGTTGGGTTGCCGATGTAGGCTCCCCTATTTTTTTTTTTGTTTTTGTTGTTGTTTTGTTTGTTTCGACACATGTTTTATACAATTGTAGGGCTTGTGTGGCATGGGGAGGAGAGTGAGGATGTTGCACTGAAAATGTTCTTAGGTGAACATTTTGGAAAATGGGTGGGCGAGGAATGTAATATAACAATCTAGGCTCACCCGAGGAAGTGAGGAAGCGGGGGCGTTTTCCGGTCGTTGAAAGGAACGGATGTTTGTTTGACCTTATTTCCGGCAGTAGCGGAAATGGCTACAAGAGGCAGACAGAACAGGTGTCTCTGAGAATTACGTAGGCGTCGCGTGGGCGTCGCGTGATCAAGGCAAAGCCGGAAGAAACAAGATATATAAAGACTGCGAAAACACGGATTCGCGAGTCAGACAGACGAGTCTAGTCAGAGAGACGAGTCTGGACAGACGACAGTAGCAGTAGAGGAGCAACAGATACGACACCCCCCCGTCACCCCGTCAACCCTTGGAAGCGCGCTCTCACTCTCTGTTCACTAGGCTACACGGTCCATCGTTCATTAATAAAAATATCACTTGATATATTTTTATATACAGACATGTTTGTTATTTATGGATATATAACAGAGTAAGGTCAGAGATAGGATAAGAACAATGCGGGTTCGTCAATGACACCGGAACAAGAAACGCGATATTTATACTGGCAGTGTTATCAGAAAGAACAATACAAACGCAGGAGGACCTGTTCTTATAGGCTACGCAAACGTGTCGACAAAATAAGGCACAAAGATCTGTTAGATCTGCTCAGAATTCTTGACATATTTGGGAAATACATTATAAAAATCAAGAACCAATACTGGCAGCAAACCGTCTGCATACGGGCAGGAAATTGATTCAGCAGATATACACGAATAGAAAGGAGGCGTAGTTGGTTGGTTGTTTTGTTTTTATGGCATATCAACCTCGGCGGGTCTTTTATTGTCAACTAAATTTTATATACCTTTTTCTTTCAACAATTTATTGTTGTTTTATTTATATAAGTTTTGTGCCTAGTAATACTTTTTTCTTTTCGAGTATCAAGATTCATTGGGATTTATTTTTAAGCGCAGGGTCCCAAAGTTCTGCCCTTGTTATTTAACCCTTAACTGGAGGGAAGGGACGAATTAATACCTTTCCCAAGGGTACTAGTGCTTAAGTGAATGCAGGGTATTCAACTGGAATTCGAACTCGGCTCACCGATTTCTCTTTCCGAGCCGATATCCACTGCACCACAACGCACATCCGTCACTAAACGCTTACAGCACCTGGTATTCCCAAACGGTCACCCATGTAAGTATTGACCAGGCTCAACGTTGCTTAACTTCGGTGATCGAGAAAGGGGTGTATAACAAGGATTACCGGTTTAATTCAAAATGTACAGCTAATTTCTGAAAGAAAGAGAGATCTTGCCAAGATACATCATTGGCGGTGGGAAAGTGGGACAAGGGAAAACAGTGCTTGAGCCAATGGATGGCAGATCAAGGTATGGGAGAAATATTAAGACAAAATGTGTTATGATCTACAAGGAGCAGTGATAGCTAACGTCTTGAAGGGACACGGCACCTATAATAAGAATAATAATATACTCCTAAGAGGGTTCACGAGACTCTTGCACCAGCCTTGGAAATGATATATCTGTTTATGTTTATTTATATATTAGCAGTATAGTTCCGGCGTTGCTCGGGTGCAATGAAAGCTTTAAAACTAATGGATGCTTCTGGAGCTCAGACTCTTTGGCGGTTGGCACGAAAAAATATCAAGCAAATAGAGAAATTTAACGTCCTAGGAAGTGTTTTAACGGAGGACAAAAAGAGAGACACTGAGTTCCAAAGGCACATTGGCATGGCAAAAGACGTATTGTAAAAGGTAAATTCAGAGACAGGCAAATTTCATTGGAAACCAAGAAAAAATACGGACATGTTACGTGATATCTACAGAAGGATACTGAGGATATCATGGACCAAGCATGTGAGCAACGAAGAGGTTTTGCATAGAATGGAAACAAAAACGAAACATATACTGAAACGACAGATAAAGACACGTAATGAGAAATGAGGGCTTAGAGAATCTGATACTCACAGGAAGTTAGATGGAAAGTGGGACAAGGGAAAACAATGCTTGAGCCTATGGATGGCAGAGCAAGGTATGGGAGAAATATCAATACAAAATTTGTTATGAGCTACAAGGAGCAGAAAGATGTAGAAGGCAATGAACCCCTTACGTCTTCAAGGGAAACAGCACCTATAATAAGAATAAAAGACTCCTAAGAGTGGGTTCACGAGACTGTTACACCGGCCTTGGAAAGGAAATTTATTTTTATTTTTATTTATATACTAGCAGTATAACCCGGCGTTGCCCGGGTGTAATGAAAGCTTTATAACTAATCAATGGTCCTGGAATTCAGACTCTTTGGACGTTGGCACGAAAAACGTAGATTGTTGAAAGGTTGATCTCGAAGCCGAAGAACTTAGAAAAATGAATGGATGAAAGTCAAATTTTGATGACAGTAACGATATCAAATAAGTTTTCCGTCGCAAACTGGATAAATTTTCATCAATTTAGATTTTAACTAGCAGTATAGCCCGGCGTTACTCGGGTGTAATGAAAGCTTTAAAATTAATCCATGGACCTGGAGATAAGACTCAGCCTAAAGAATATTTGAAATAATAAAATAATTGCGACAATTTACCAATCGCACCTAATATCTATCTATCTATCTATCTATCTATATATATATATATATATATATATATATATATATATACTAGCAGTATAGCTCGGCGTTACTCGGGTGTAATGAAAGCTTTAAAATTAATCCATGGTCCTGGAGATCAGACTCAGCCTAAAGAATATTTTAAATAATAAAATAATTGCGACAATTTACCAATCGAACCTACTATCTATCTATCTATCTATCTATCTATCTATCTATATATATATATATATATATATATATATATATATACTAGCAGTATAGCCCGGCGTTACTCGGGTGTAATGAAAGCTTTAAAATTAATCCATGGTCCTGGAGCTCAGACTCTTTGGACGTTGGCACGAAAGACTCAAAAGCAATAGTTGTTTCCAAGTCAAAGCAAAACCATAGATTGAAAGAAAAATGAATGGAGTCAAATAAGTCATTCCAAGGATAAACTAACCTAAGTAAGTCCATGAAAACTTATCGTACCCACTGGGCGTAAAATTGCAGAAAATGAGCCGTATTAATGGCTGAATATCGGTTTTTGATCAGATTCGATAGAATATCGGTGGTATCTATTTCCAATATCGAGGGAGGGGGAATCAGAAAAAATAAGTAGCCCATGATCTGACCGGAAGCTTAAAGAATATTTATGTGAAGCTTGGTGAGAATCGGATAAAAATTGTGGATTTGTATAAAAGACATACAGACAGACAGATATAAGGATAGATAGACAGACACACGCACACAAACATTATGACTTATATATATATATATATATACACGCACACACATAGATAGATAGACATATATATATATAAATGTACGTATATATACATCGATGTACATATTTTTGAATTAACTTCTGATGTATTTTTCCATTATTTCAGATTTGTGATCCAAGCAAAATTTTCTACGCGGAAAATATCACATAGTGGACTATATATATAATACACGAAATCTTCGGATATTACTGAACTTGCCAATGGTTATTGATGTGAACTGAAATTTAAAAAAAAAGAGACGTTAGCGACA
>JBBBDQ010001605.1:1807500-1857500 GCA_037127315.1 Ascarosepion bandense
CTTAACTTCTAAAATCAATTTTACCCTTATGGAACATCGTACTTAATAAAAATGAACATATTTACACACAACATTTTTTTTTTACTTATTTTAAAAATATAATTAGTGAACAATCTTTTTTATTAAACTTTTTAATTTTTGATAGGCAATATAATCAGCAATTCTTAACTAAAAAAGTTAGGGTGACAGTTTCTTTAAAAATTTTTAAAAATATTTTAAAAACTTTATGAAATATTATAATAAAAAAAATAAAAACAATTCTTTTAAATTTTTATTAGTAATCGAAATTTTTTTTTAATCTTTAGACTATAATGTCCTTAATAATTATTATTTATTCCAGCAATTAAAAGTTTATCAAATTAAATTATATCAGAGTTTTATTGCATTTTTATTTTACTTTTTGCATCAGATTTTCGAATAGTGTCATAAAATTTAAAATAAAAAAAATAGATTATTTATATTCCCCGATGAGTCTTACGTTTAACTAATAAAAAATATTTTGCAGCCAATTAAAATTTAATAAAATTTCATTTATTTATGGGTAACAGAGTTCAAAGAAATCACGAAGATTTTTAAAAAATAGTTATTTCAAAAATAATTTCATTCGTTTGTGAATAAATACTGAAATTTTCATTAAAATCCGACAATTATCTGATTTTTGCGAGCAATTTCCAAATTAATGTGTTTGTCACCGAAGAAAGTGAGTTATGTAATATTACGTGATCGATTGTAAACAGTCGTAATATTTTCTGCAACGCTAACTTAAATCAAAACAAAATTTTCTGCCAAAATTTCAAACATGCGAGAAGGATTAAAAAATTTTAAAATATAATTAAAAATTACTTTGATTTTTCCTCTTAATAATATAAACATTTTGATGGAAAAAGCTCGTTTTACTAGTGTGTTGTATATATACTAGTTCAAATGTCTAACAGCGAAATTAGATTTACGAAAAAAAAATACTAAAAGAAAAACAGTAAACCACGCGTTCTGAGAATAGAACGTGAACACCATTACGCATTCACGATCAGCCATGTGATACCGTCATGTTCGCTGAAACGCTCCACCATTTCTTTTTTTCCATATCCAAATAGACCTATTTTCCGTTACTTCTATTAGATGTTTTAAACTTTTGGCCCATTGATTCCAATTTAGTCCAGAAATTGGTACAGATTGCCTGCAACGAAACCCCTTGCTCCAATTTCCACTGCTCTAATAATTACATTATACCCTTCCTTCACCAGCACTGATTTTAGATTTTCATATTTATTCGTTTTATATTCGTGGCTTTGTTCCATCCGGCTTTCATGTGGTACTGTTAAATATTATGTCTTGCTTAGCCTACGAGCCGTAACGTCACTAGAAATTGCCCTCAAATAATTCCAACAGTGCTAATTAACTCACTTTGAGTTATTTATTTAAGGCGTCTTGCCTAGTTCATTTGGTGCTACAAGGTGCGGTTTATTTACTTTACAACATCATTTCATCTCAAGCAAGGCAATAAAGCCACTAAGACGCAAGAATTTACTCAGTGTTAGAGAATATGAGAAAATCTACTGTTAAGAAGAAAGGACAATCTATATTAAAAAGCAAGATGTGTATATCTGTCTGTTTTTTATGTTCTTTATGTTCTTTATACAAATCCACAATTTTTATCCGATTCTCACTAAACTTCACACAAATATTCTTTACGCTTCCGGTCAGTTCAAGGGCTACTTATTTTTTCCGATTTCCCTCCGATATTGGAAACCTATACCCCGAAATCAGATCAGGTCTGATCAAGATCAGGTTTTCAGCCATTTTCTCGTGGTTCTTGCCGCAGAATTTGATCTAACTTGGTATAACTATAGTTTTTAGTCTCAAACATTAGTAGATCTTCTCAGACGACTCATTTTCCCCGATATTGGAAATCGAAACCCCCCATATTCTATCGAATTTGATCAAAAACCGATATTCAGCCATCAATACGGCTCATTTTCGCCAATTTTACTCCCGATGGGTACGATAAGTTTTCATGAACTTACTTAGGTTAGTTTATCCTTGGATGACTTATTTGACTCCGATATTGGAAATCGATACACCGATATCCTATCGGGTCTGATCAAAATCAGGTTTTCAGCCCATGTATTTTGGTTTTTGCTTCAGGTTTTGCTCTAAGCTGATATAATTGTAGTTCTTAGTCTCAGCCATGATGCCATTTACTCCAAAGACATATTTAGCCTTCAAAATTCAGTTTGCGACGGAAAACATTTTTGACATCGATACCAGAAATCAAAATTTGATTTGCATCCATTCATTTTAGTTAAGTTCTGCGGCTTCAAGATCAACCTTTTAACAACCTACGTTTTTTGTGCCAACGGCCAAAGAGTCTGAGCTCCAGAACCATCGATTTGTTTTAAAGCTTTCATTGCACCCAAGCAACGCCGGGCTATACTGCTAATATATAAATAAAAATAAACAGATATATCATTTCCAAGGCTGGTGCAAGAGTCTCGTGAACCCTCTTAGGAGTATATTATTATTCTTATTATAGGTGCCGTGTCCCTTCAAGACGTTAGCGATCACTGCTCCTTGTAGATCATAACACATTTTGTCTTAATATTTCTCCCATATCTCGCTGTGCCAAAATTAGGAGTTTATTATTCTTATTATAGGTGCCGTGTCCCTTCAGGACGTAGGCGACCATTGCTTTTTACATCATTCTGTTTCTTTGTAGTTCATAATACATTTTGTCTTGATATTTCTTCCATACCTTGCTCTGCCATCCATTGGCTCAAGCACTGTTTTCCCTTGTCCCAACTTACCCTCTCCCCTCCCTGTGAGTATCAGATTCTCTAAGCCCTCATTTCTCATTACGTGTCTTCATCTGTCGCTTCAGTATATGTTTCGTTTTTGTTTCCATTCTATGCAAAACCTCGTCGTTGCTCACATGTTTGGTCCATGATATCCTCAGTATCCTTCTGTAGATATCACGTAACAGTTCTTTTTTTTTTGGGGGGGGGGTTCAATGAAATTTGTATGTCTCTAAATTCACTGTTTACCTTTTACTATACGTCTTTTTTCATGCAAATGCACCTTCGGAACTCAGTGTCGCTCTTTCTGTCCTTCTGTTAAAACACTTCCTAGGAAAGTTAAATTTCTCTATTTGCTTGATATTTTTTCGTGCCAACCGCCAAAGAGTCTGAGCCTCCAGAACCATCGATTAGTTTTAAAGCTTTCATTACACACGGGCAACGCCGGGCTATACTGCTAGTAAAAGAGTAAGAATTAAGAAGACAGAAGATAGCGATTGCCCGTGCGTTTAGTTTTCGGAAGATCAAAGATGCTTGGGAAGAATAAAACCGGAATTAATTATACACCGTTATTTGCAATAATTTGCTGCTTTTTGTTGTAGCTTTTCAGTAAAATTCCACCAGATTTGATGTGAAAAATATTTCAACAAATTCTTAAATCATGACTATATAGAAGTCAAACCTAAATCCGCTGCTAAGTCGGTTCTCTGTGTAGGGCCAGGCTGCTCCGATGAACTTGAGATCACTGCTGCCCCCTAGGTACGAATTTGCACGAAAAACTAGATTAGCAACTAGGTCCCACCCTTTTACAGTGAAACCGATAAAATGCAACCGCAATTTCTACCCCAAAGTTTCTTCTCTCGCACTTCCCGACTGTGGAAATTCCCTTCCGCATGACGGCTACAATCTCCAGGAGTTTAAATGTAAGGTCAATAGACACCTCCTAACACACTAACCATCTTTCAAGCAATCTTCCCATCTACCCAACCCCCAGCCTAGGTATCCTTACCCATCTATCGCCCTCCTTCTGACATTTCCTATATCTGACCACCCCTTCTCTTCCCCTTCCTCTATGTAATCCCATGCGCAATCGTGGCAGTGGAATGCCTTGCTTGGGGTGAAATGATTAAAAAAAAGTTTTTTTCCGCTTGAAACAATCCTGCACCTATATAAATCTACCATCCGCCCGTGCATCGAATACTGTTGCCATATCTGGTCGGGTACTTCTGCTATCCAGCTAGATGTCCTTGACAAAATCCAACGGAGAATCTGTAATGTGATAGATCCCGACTTGGCAGCTCGGATACAGTTACATTCTCACGGGTGCAATGTGGCTTCCTTCTGTCTCTTCTACAAGGACTTTCACGGCTTCTTTTTCGATGAACTTAGCTCACTGGTGCTCCCTATATATAAATTTACTCGAGCAACGAGATTAGCAACTAGGTCCCACCCTTTTACTGTGAAACCAATAAATTGTAAACGCAAATTCCACTCTTACAGCTTCTTTTCTCGCACTTCCCGCTTGTGAAATTCCCTTCTGTTTACTTGCTTTCCCGATAGCTATAATCTCCAAGAATTTAAATAGTCAATAGTCATCTCCTATATCACTAACTTGTATCCTCTCTCCCTCATGCTGCTTTCTCCGTCCACGCCACTCTCATCAGTATTCTCATCCTTCTTTTACCCACTTCCTGACACCCCCTATAACCAGTCACTCTCGGATATAAAGTGGGGGATCAATTCAACATTACAATCAATATATAAACTGATCCCTTACTTTATGACCACATTAATCCTTCACTTACCCTCTTCTTGACACCCCCTATAACCAGTCACTCTTTCTCTTAACTTTCCTCCTATGTAACCCCCTGCAAAACAGTGGCAATAAAATGCCTTGCTTTGGGCGATATGATTATAAACATTTTTTTAAAATTCTATACTATTATGTGGATATAAAGTGGGGGATCAATTCTACATTACAATCAATATATAAACTGATCCCTTACTTTATGACCACATTAATCCTTCACTTACCCTATTCTTGACACACCCTATAACCAGTCACTCTTTCTCATAACTTTCCTCCTATGTAACCCCTTGCAAAACAGTGGCAGTAAAATGCTTTGCTTTGGGCGATATGATTATAAACATTTTATGTGGATATAAAGTGGGGGATCAATTCAACATTACAATCAATATATAAACTGATCCCTTACTTTATGGCCTCTCCCTCATGCTTCTTTCTCCATCCACGCCACTCTCATCAGTATTCTCATCCTTCTTTTACCCACTTCTTGACACCCCCTATAACCAGTCACTCTTTCTCATAACTTTCCTCCTATGTAACCCCTTGCAAAACAGTGGCAATAAAATGCCTTGCTTTGGGCGATATGATTATAAAAAGAAAATGTTTTAATTAATGGTAACGATAATCTTAACCGTTTCTTTTTCTACAATAAAACATTTGGCATTCATTGACCGAGAAGCTAATACAGCTTTCGGTTGAAATTTCTAGAAAACTTCTGTTGAAATATTTAATCAAGAAAATAGTTTTTTTTATATTAAGTAGGTTGAGGATTTTTTAGGTACATTTGTATACTAGTGAGCCAGCCATGAGCTGACTCATTTTATAGTTTACCAATTGAAGGCTTAACCAATCAGAAGGCTCAAAATATTCAATACGACGTGTATAAAAGGCGATCATATTTTCCCAAATTAGTCCGATTCAGGAGAATGTCTGACTCGTGGGTGTTAATCTTTGACGTTGTTTCATTGAACTGATTACGTACTACGCTGTATGTTATATTCATAAATTATGGTGGACATGGTCGACAAGGTAGCGGTTATCGTTTTTTCCATCATTGATTAGGAGACATTTGGAATTCACTGACCGAGCAGGCAGTCAGGGTTTCGGTTTAAATTAGTAAAATGCTTCACTTAGAAAAATCTTTCAGGAAAATAGGTTGCTCAAGTCCAGCGGCTGTTATCGCTCTTTCCAGTAGTGACATTAGCAGTTTTCCTACAAAGAAACATTTAGCATTCATTGACCGAATAACCAGTGTTGGTTCCGGTTGAAATTTTTTAAATGCTTCCCTTAAAGTCAACCAATTTTGTCTCATAGACTCAAGCATAAACACAGTTACTATTTATCTATAGATAATCAAAGATAAACACGGTCAGTATAGACTCAAGTCGGTACCTCCAGCCAAAACAGCATAGTATGAACAAAAAAGGTCCTAAACTTAATAAAACAAACTTTCCTTCAAAATATTTATATTATTATTAAAAGGAAAGTTCAAAGTAATTTTTAATTATTTTAAAAAATTTTTAATCCTTTCTAACATATTCGAAATTTTGTCAGAAAGTTTTGTTTTGATTTGAGTTAGCGGCTAAAGAAACGTTACGACTGTTTTACAATGGTAACCTAATGATTGCATTACCCACTTTTCTGCGGTAGACTGGTTGCCGACCAAGGCTATAGAACCCAATCTGTCCTGTTATTTAACCCATAACTGGAAAGAAGAGACGGATTAATAACCTTTCCCGAGGGTATTTGCGCGTAAGTGAATGCAATGAATTCAACTGGAATTCGAAATCGGCTCTCCGACTTCTTGTTCCGAGCCGATATTCACTGGAGGTTTGTTGTCGTATCCCGCGACCTAATAACGAAATTTCTTGGCCATTACTCTGTTGGTCTTTTCTGTTTACAATGGACACAGAGGCCTTTAAAGTAACTTTAATTATTTTTAGAAATGTTTTAATTCCTTCTAACATTTTTGAAATTTTGTCAGAAAGTTTTGTTTTGATTTGAGTTAGCGGCTAAAGAAACGTTACGACTGTTTTACAATGGAAACATAATGATTGCATCACACTTTTTTTTCAGTGACAAATACATTAATTTAGAAATTCTCGCAAAAATCAAATAAATGTCGGATTTTAATGAAACTTTGAGTACTCATTTACAAATGAATGAAATTATTTTTGAAATTATTATTTTTTTTTAAATCTTGATAAAACTATTTTTTACCTCTGTTCACCCTCCTCCACGTAAATTCATGAAATCTTAATAAATTTTATATTGATGGCTAACTTTTGTTTTATTAGTTCCACGCAGGACTCATTGGGGAACATAAATCATCTATTTTTTTAATTTTCAGTCTGCAATCATTATCCGAAAATCTTCTCCAAAGAGTAAAATAAAAAAATGCAATAAAACTCTGATATAATTTAATTTGATAAGCTTTTAAAGTGTAATCTCTTGGCTTTCAATTAAAGCTAATTTTAAAGCTCGAAGATGGCTTATTTATTTTTAAAATTTCAGTTTAAATATTGGTAGCAAAAATGGGTGGAGGTACCTCGACTCAAGTATGAATCCAACCAGTCGTAACGTTGAGAGTAAAGTATGAATCTGACCAAGGCCTACCAACAAAAGCAACTATAAACACGGACAATATTTACCTATAGACAAATGTATGAATTTGACCAATATTTGCTTATAGACTCCTGTATAAACATGGTCAATATTTACCTATAAGAACAAGGATAAAAACGTCCAGTATCAGTTAAGTGCCATACATGGTACACCACTTTTGTTCCAGGGCAGAAGAATACCCCACAGTAGGTTGCCATTGCCTTTTGCGGTAGACTGGTTGCCAGCCAAGGCTATAGAACCCAATCTATCCTATTATTTAACCCATAACTGGAGGGAAGAGACGGGTTTAATACCTTTCCCAAGGGTATTTCTGCGTAAGTGAATGCAAGGAATTCAACTGGAATTCGAACTCGGCACCCCGATTTGTCGATACCCCGAGCCGATATCCACTGCACCACAGCGCACATCCACTTCCAACATAGACTCTAGAATAAATCCGATCACTTTTAACGTAGAGAGTAAAGTATGAACCAGGCAAAGGCTTACAAAAAAAAAATAAAAAATAAAAAAGCAGCTATAAACAGGGGTGATATTTACCTATAGACTCAAGTATAAAGCCAAAAGATATATATACATATTAGTCATCCACATACAAGCCTGTTTTACTGTATCACAGCTCATCAGTGTGGCTAGACACATCCATTTGCTTCCAGCTGGGATCGAAAGACGACCGATTTAGTGTCCCTACTTCCTAAGCCATGAGCGCCTGAAATGAGAGAGGAGAAAGACATAAGTTCTATAAATCTGGGGAATTGTTCCTATAGACTCAAGTATAAAGCTAGCCAATAATTGTTCCTATAGACTCAAGTATAACGCTAACCAATAATGGTTCCGATAGACTCAAGTTTAAAGCTAACCAATAATTGTTCCTACAGACTCAAGTATAAACCGAAAAGATATATAGACCAATGTGTATATATAGACTCAATTTTAAGCCCAGAAAATATTTACATACTAGCAGCAGAGCCCGGCGTTGCTCGGGTGTAATGAAAGCTTTAAAACTAATCCATGGTCCTGGAGCTCAAACTCTTTGGACGTTGGCACGAAAGACTATAAAGCAATATTTGTTTTCAGTTAAAGCGAAACCGTAAACTGAAAGAAAAATGAATGGATGTAAGTCAAATTTTGATTTCCTGGTATCGATATCAAATAAGTTTTTTCGTCGTAAACTCAATTTTGAAGACTAAATAAGTTCTCTGAGTAAATGGTATCATGGCTGAGACTAAGAACTACAATTATACCTACTTAGAGCCAAACCCGAAGCAAAAACTAAAATAAAAAGGCTGAAAAAGAATACAGACATACAGGAAGATAAACAGACACACACACAAACATCTTGCCTTATATATATATATATATATATATATATATATATATATATATTATCGATTTTCTGCACTATTGTAAGAACGGCAACCTTGAAAATTCTGAATATCGTTTCTTATGTCTTTGTCTATGAGTGTATCAAATTTGATTAAAATCGGACCACTCCTTCTATAACCTGATTTTTTCGATTATCGATTTTTGATATTTATCGGGGGTACCTCGACATAAAACCTAGTTAAGAACATTTGCAGATGCTTATAGTACAACTGTGCAAATTTTCAAGAAAATCGGTTCAACAGTTTCATAGTCTATAGGTAATGGACACACACACACACAGACACAGACACACACACAGACACACACAGACACACACAGACAGACACACACACACACACACACACACACATACATACACAGAGACAAAGTTCCATTTATAAATAAGTTTAGATTTAGATTTAAAGACCAGTGCCGTGTTTAACAACACCGCCCGCCCCCCGCAGAATGCGCCTTGCGGCCCCTCTATTCGCAAGATGTAACTTGCGCCCCACCCCGAACATACTGAAGCCACAATAAATGGTACTTTAAACTAAATAACATACTTTCGGAACGTAGATATTTTGTGGTCACGAAAAAAGGAAGAAATCGTGGAATTGGCGTTTTGAAGCTATACATTACGAACATTATCCTGATTATATATATATATATATATATAGAAAGAGAGAGAGAGAGAGAGAGAGAGAGAGAGAGAGAGAGAGAGAGAGAGAGAGAGACGGGTTGATAGATGTCTATTTCAACATACAAGTATAATAATAATTTTCCAGTTAATCCTAATAATTATTTTGTTAATTTTTTTATATTACTTTACATCTGCGTCTTCCCGGCCCCTAGGGAACTTTCGGCCTCCCTGCAATTGCGTGGTCTGTGTGGGGCCTAAGCACGGCCCTGATGTAAACTTAATATCTGTTTTGCCGGCCTATATGCACCTATAGAACCAAGTATAAACCCACCAGATATTTACCTATATACAGAGTTAAATCCTATAAACCCAACCAATATTTACCTAGTATTAACCTATTCTTACTGATGCACTGAAGCATAAACCAGAGAGATTTTACCTGTAGATTCAAGTTACAACCGAATCAATTTTTACCTGTCATCGAGGAGCAAATGCGTAAATAAACTGCTTTTTGTAGAGCTGCGACAAACTTAGCTGAGTTCCTTTCAAAAAAACAATCATTGTCAATGTGTCGGTCGAGTTCATTTAGAGACATACAAACATTCTTGTTATTGACAGTTTCAATCAGGGCAAGAGTCGGGATTTGCAAGTAGAACCCACTGATTTACAACTAATAATTAGCACTTACCCCAAATACAATAAATTATATTCCTCTTATCAGAAATGTCAAACTACCGATAAACCGATAGGGTAGGTGAGAAGATTAATTTCTTTATGATGTTGATTTTCATCATCATCGTCATCATTATTATTATACAACATCATCGTCATAATTATTATTATACAACATCATCATCATTAGTATTATACAACATCATCATCATTATTATTATTATACAACATCGTCGTCCTCATTATTATAATACAACATCATCGTCATCATTATTATTATACAACATCATCATCATTATTATTATTATACAACATCGTTGTCCTCATTATTATAATACAACATCATCGTCATCATTATTATTATACAACATCATCATCATTTTTATTATACAACATCATCATCATTATTATTATTATACAACATCGTCGTCCTCATTATTATAATACAACATCATCGTCATCATTATTATTATACAACATCATCATCATTATTATTATTATACAACATCGTCGTCCTCATTATTATAATACAACATCATCGTCATCATTATTATTATACAACATCATCATTATTATTATACAACATCATGATCATCATTATTATTATACAACATCATCATCATTATTATTATACAACATCATGATCATCATTATTATTATACAACATCATCGTCATCATTATTATTATACAACATCATCGTCATAATTATTATACAACATCATCATCATTATTATTATACAACATCATCATCATTATTATTATACATCATCATCATTATTATTATTATACAACATCCTCGTCATCATTATTATTATACAACATCATCATCATTATTATTATACAACATCATGATCATCATTATTATTATACAACATCATCGTCATCATTATTATTATACAACATCATCGTCATCATTATTATTATACAACATCATCGTCATCATTATTATTATACAACATCATGATCATCATTATTATACAACATCATGATCATCATTATTATTATACAACATCATCGTCATCATTATTATTATACAACATCATGATCATCATTATTATACAACATCATGATCATTATTATTATTATACAACATCATCATCATTATTATTATTATACAACATCGTCGTCCTCATTATTATAATACAACATCATCGTCATCATTATTATTATACAACATCATCATCATTATTATTATTATACAACATCGTCGTCCTCATTATTATAATACAACATCATCGTCATCATTATTATTATACAACATCATCATTATTATTATACAACATCATGATCATCATTATTATTATACAACATCATCATCATTATTATTATACAACATCATGATCATCATTATTATTATACAACATCATCGTCATCATTATTATTATACAACATCATCGTCATAATTATTATACAACATCATCATCATTATTATTATACAACATCATCATCATTATTATTATACATCATCATCATTATTATTATTATACAACATCCTCGTCATCATTATTATTATACAACATCATCATCATTATTATTATACAACATCATCATCATTATTATTATACATCATCATCATTATTATTATTATACAACATCCTCGTCATCATTATTATTATACAACATCATGATCATCATTATTATTATACAACATCATGATCATCA
This sequence comes from Ascarosepion bandense, assembly GCA_037127315.1. Taxonomy (NCBI): domain Eukaryota; kingdom Metazoa; phylum Mollusca; class Cephalopoda; order Sepiida; family Sepiidae; genus Ascarosepion; species Ascarosepion bandense. The sequence continues at coordinate 1,819,062 of JBBBDQ010001605.1, forward strand.
TTATTATTATACAACATCATCGTCATCATTATTATTATACAACATCATGATCATCATTATTATTATACAACATCATCGTCATCATTATTATTATACAACATCATCGTCATCATTATTATTATACAACATCATCGTCATCATTATTATTATACAACATCATGATCATCATTATTATTATACAACATACACAGCTTCTTCAGTGTGTCATTGGCCATGCCAAAACTCCTTCGGGTCTCAGTATCGCACTCTCTTCTTCTTTTATGGGCTTTCAGGACGTAGACGATCATGGCTTTCTACATCTCCCTATCCCTGGTGGTACTTAGCCCACTTTCTACTGTTACACCACGCAACCCTCGTTCCGTCATCCACCTGATCAGGTCCTTTAAATATGTTATCCGCTGCTTTTCCCTGTCTCTTTTTCCCTCTCTCTGGTCTGTTAGTATCAGGTTCTCCAAACCCTCCTTCCTCATTGCATGTCCCAGGAACTTTAGTTGTCTCTTCCTGATGCTCAGTATTAATTTCTCTTTCGTTTCCATTCTTTCCAAAACCTCTCCATTGCTCACATCATCGGTCCATAATATTTGCAGCATCCTTCTGTAGAACCACATTTCAGTTGCTTCCAGTTTTTCCTTCATCTCTGATGATATTGTCCAGCATTTATTGAAGAACTGACATCACATATCAATCCAGTACTCTACTTTTTGTTTCTAGCGAAATTGTCCTGTTTCTTAATATCTTTACTCAACTTCTGGAATGCTTCCTTCGCAATGCCAATTCAGTTTCGGATCTCTGTGTCGCACTTTCCGTCTTCTGTTAGAACACTTCCTAGGTATGTAAACTTTTGTACCTGCTTGATTTTAGAGTCCCTCACCTCTATTTGGCATTTTGGGCTGCTCTTTTTGCTGATGACCATGCATTCGGTTTTCTTGCAGTTTATTTGTAGTCCTTTCTTGTCACTCTCTTCAGCTACCTTCTGTAGGAGGTCTTGTAGTTTGCCTTCCGTGTCTGCTATCAGCACTATCATCTGCGTACCTTATGTTTAAATTGTGGGTATCGTACTCACCATAAGCCAAATATCCAGTTTTTTGCTGTATTCGATCAATATGAAAGAATATGAAAAATATTATAAAACGGTTAATGAATAAGATTAATAAAAAATTAATAAAAACAAAAAAAAATATTTGTATGTAACATCATAATACTGCTCGTAACAAATTATATGATTTTGTAATCTCCTCACAAATGAAGAAGATACTTGAAACAACAGAATTGTGGTTCTACAGAAGTGTTATGGTGCCCTATCTACTTTGGAATGAACTCTTCCTCCTTCATAAATACTAACCTGCGGGACTTCCCAGAGGAGGCAGTCGAGACGCAGTGTAACTTGACAATTCAAACGGACATTTCTATCTACTTATTTTGTATATATGTTCGTTATTCCAATACACTGGTTCAACCTACCTTCTTGTTTCCGTATCTTTCCTCTTGGCCCTAACATGCCACAACAATATATTAATAAATTTACATATTATCCTATGTTTTATGCATGACTGATTTTCATGCATTTTTTATAAACATCCGATGATTGCTGTAATGCATGAAACACAAAGTCTTACATAAAACATAAGATAGTATGTATATTTATTATATATATTTTTGCTCTGTTACACCGCATTGAGCACTATTCTATTCATACTTGATTAATATTTATACATTGATATATATATATATATATATATATATATATATATATATATGCGTATATATATTTTTTTAAAATCGTATCACAGCAACTGGTCTTCTGCTCAATGTAATGTCAATCTATCTATCTATCTATCTATCTATCTATCTATCTGTTCATTTCTATTTGTTTTAGTCTGTTCATATCTATCTATCTATCTATCTATCTATCTATCTATCTATCTATCTATCGCTCGTCAATAATTTTTTTGTTTATTAAAATCTGACCACCACACCCTTTCGAGCGAGCGCAATCTTTTCGTATCTCTGTTTTTCCCTCTCTATATATATCCAATGACAAACATTCCCTCTTTTCCTCTCTCTCATTCCTTTTTATGTATTAATATATCACTGATTTCTTCTATCTATCTATCTATCTATCTATCTATCTATCTATCTATTTCTTTTATTCTGCTTTTATTTATTCCATTCAGTTCATATGTCTCGTTCTTGCACTGGAGATATACTCCGAAATGACTAATATCGTTACACTAGTACCGTTGATTCATCATGTGCTAGAATCATCGGTACTAGTGTAGCGATATTAGTCAGGAAACAGATGTATTTAATACTGTTCATATCTATTTATCTATATAGCTATCCATTTCAGTTTCTATATATCTGCCAATCTATTCATATTTCTTTCTTTCCATTTTTTTTCTCTCTCTCTTTCTATATATATATATATATATATATATATATATATATATATATGTGTGTGTGTGTGTGCGTAATCAACCGGGACACACTTTAGAAAATTGCAGATGTTTACTAATAGACTCCGATTTTAGTTCTACAAACTCACGCAGAAAGAAAGAAAAATACTCGATTTTAAAATTAAATACACAAAAGCTAGGGTTAAATAGGGACTTAGGTACTTTGAATCTTTATAAATATTTCAATAGTTAAATATTTTTTAGATACAATTAAAAAAATTTTCTCTAAAACAAAATTCATAAGTATTATTAAAGATAGGTTTACGTTTACAAATATTTTTAAAAAGTCTGTCGCTTTCTGCGTCACGTGATGTAAACAATCTCTTCATGAACGCTCTCGCGAAATACGTTTCTAATTTAAATTATATATATATATATATATATATATATATATATATATATACTCGAGAAAAAATTTGGGTCTGACGAGCAACAATTGTTTTGGCTGCGAAATATGTATTACCCATAAAATTGTAGAATATCTAAAAAAAAATTCTAGATTATATTCAGTTAAATTACATACGTGATACACGCTTGGGCGGTCATGTCTCGAAAGAGACATGACTGACTGGGCAGAAGATTATCCCGCAGTAGGTTACCATTGCTTTCTGCGGTAGACTGGTTGCCATCCAGGGCAATAGAACCCAATCTGTTCTGTTATTTAACCCATAACTGGAAGGAATAGACAGCTTTATACCTTTCCCAAGGATATTTGCGCGTAAGTGAATGCAATGAATTCAGCTGGAATTCGAACTCGGGTCCCTGATTTCTTGTTCCGAGCTGATATCAAATGCACTACAACGCATATCTAGATTATATTACTCTGTTAAATAGAATAACTAAATTTAACATTCAGTTCTGTTTGAGCTCATCTCTATCGGAATTTACTTGATTTAAATAACAGATATTTTACGTTATATATATGTATTGAATACGCAAGTTCTCGTTCGATCACCGAAGTTGAGTAACGTTGAGCCTGGTTCTTAGATGGGTGACCGCTCGGAAATACCAGTGCTGTAAGCATTAATTGAGGGATGTGCGTTGTGGTGCAGTGGATATCGGCTTGAAAAGAGAAATCAGTGAGCCGGGTTCCAATTCCATTTGAACACTCTGCATTCACTTACGCAATGTTTCCCTTGGGAAACGTATTAATCCGTCCCTTCCCTCCAGTTATGGGTTAAATAACTGAGGTGTGCTGTTCATGCGATCTGTGGTCACACTTCTGAACCGATTGTTTTTATCAGCATTTCCAAAAAGTGTGGATGATGCTACACAATCCTTCACCACTCAAAACAATTCTTTGTGTGGCAGTCTAATTGAGTTAGACACTCATACGTCGAAATCAACGTGAGAGTCCACAATATATATATATATATATATCGCTCTTTTGTATATATGTGTTTATCTATATCTTTCTCATGTATATTTCTCATTCTGTTCACATCTATGTAGGTACATATATATTTTTCTTATTCAGTTCATATCTCAAATTCTGCCATATCTATCTATCTATCTATCTATCTATCTAAGTCTGTTCATATCTATCTATCTATCTATCTATCTATCTATCTATCTATCTATCTATCTAAGTCTGTTCATATCTATCTATCTATCTATCTATCTATCTATCTTAGTCTGTTCATATCTATCTATCTATCTATCTATCTTAGTCTGTTAATATCTATCTATCTATCTATCTATCTATCTATCTATCTCAGGCTGTTTATATCTATCTATCTATCTATCTATCTATCTATCTTAGTCTGTTCATATCTATCTATCTATCTATCTATCTATCTATCTATCTATCTTGGGTACCTCAGCTTGTCTTGCTGGAACCTATTACGTCTCAGTAGTGAGTTAGATCCTCACTGGGTAGCCCATATTTCGGCCTTGTGCCACATCTAAGCGGCGCTTAGAAAATCAATTATCTATTTATTTCTGTCTGTCTGTTCATTTTCATATATCTGCCTTAGTCTGTTCGTTTCTATTTATTACCCAAACCGACTGAATAAGTCATTTTCGCCCTATTTTTTGATCATATGGACAAAGAACGGTCACCCATTTTTTATCTTTCATTCGACAAAAGGAACCACAATAATAACAATGAATGAAAAAAGAAAAGAAAGAAAATAAACAGCGCGAAGAACCATGATGCCGCAACTGGAATTCACACCGTCCAGATTCTGACATTTGCCAATATCTAATCAATATTCCGCTCCGTATCGACTTGGTAACTGATTTTTCTCCAATTCCGCTGCCATTGAACTGAACAAAGACGCATAAAATTCTTTAAACAATGCCGCAACCTATCGATTATTCGTCGAACGATATTCCTCTTCTTTTGTTACGCGTTTTTGACTTTCCATTCTCCCAACAGGCAATAGTGCAGTTACCAGTCTGTCAGCGGTTGACTTTTCGGCTAAAGGTTTCGGAAAGAAGACACTGTGGATTAAACAAACGTGATTAGGATATTAATCAAAGAGAATGTACGGTAGCATTAATTAGTACAAAATCACTTCCGGATCAGTTATTTTTTCCGTCTTATTCAGGAATAGCAGTACGGCCCGGCGTTGCTCGAGTGCAATGAAAGCTTTAAAACTAATCCATGGTCTTGGAGCTCAGACTCTTTGGACGTTGGCACGAAAGACTAAAATGCAATAGTTGTTTCCAATTAAATCGAAACCGTAGACTGAAAGAAAAATGAATGGATGTAAGTCAAATTTTGATTTCCTGGTATCGATATCAAATAAGTTTTTTCGTCGTATACTGAATTTTGAAGGCTAGATAAGACCTCTGAGTAAATGATATCATGGCTGAGACTAAGAACTACAATTATACCTACTTAGAGCTAAACCCGTAGCAAAAACTAAAATAAAAAAGCTGAAAATATACAGAGATACTGGCAGATAAACAGACACACACACAAACATCTTGCCTTATATATATATATATATATATATATATATATATATATATATCGATTTTCTGTACTATTGTAAGAACTGTAATCTTGAAACTTCTGAATATCGTTTCTTACGTATTTGTCTATGAGTGTATCAAATTTGATTAAAATGGGACCACTCCTTCTATAACCCGATTTTTTCGATTATCGATTTTCGATATTTATCGGGGGTACCTCGACACAAAACCTAGCTAAGATCACTTATAGTACAACTGTGTAAAATTTCAAGAAAATCGGTTCAGCCGTTTCGGAGTCTACAGGTAACGGACACATACACAGACACGCACACACAGACAAAGTTCCATTTATAAATAAATTTAGATAGATAGATAATTTTGCCAGATTATTTGCTTGATTAATGTTTGAATTCAGGTCAGGTTCCTTGGATTCACTGAAGCGCAAATACCCTTGAAATAGATATGTATTGTGGGCTCTTCCCTTGTTCTATGATAATGAACTCGACTTGAGTATACATATACTCCTGCCATAGAGACAACCGGAAAGATCCGGAAAGACATCGGGACTGATCCGTAAGTTACCAAACGATACCGAAGTTACACAGAGAATACCGCGTCAGTTGGTATCGTAGCTTTGAGCTCCACACAGACAGAATAATATTACACGGATATACTATTTCAACAAGGCTTCACTTCAAGATTTGTATATATATATATTCCTTACTAATTGTTTTCCTGGATTACTAAGCTGCGTTCCAGTTTGTATATTTACCTTCAATATTACCTATTTTTTTAATCTCAAATATCTGTTTTGTTGTTCATTATTTTGTGTGGGTCCTCATCCGGACCCACAACAGTATAAATCGATCTTTTCTCCTCTAGGTTATGGATTTTTTTAATCGTTTCATCCCAAATACCGCCACTGTTGCGCAGGGGGCTACATGAGAATAAAATTTCATTCAGAAGGAGAGTGAAGGGAAAGACGAACCAGTTACATGGGGTGTCAGAGAAAGGGCAAGAAAAGGATGGAAACAGAGAAGTGAAAACTTTTGCGAACGTAGGAAGGAGAAGAACAAGATATACGGGGTGACGTAGAAAGGACAGAAGTCAAGTGGATAAGTGATGCGTACTGACATTGCATTTAAACTCCTAGAGGTTGTCAGGAAAGCAAGTATATGGAATGGAGTTCCACAGGCGGGAAGTGCGAGAAAAGAAACTGATGGAGTAGAAGTGACGGCTGCATTTGTTTGATCTAACTGTAAGTAGGTGGGACCTTGTTGCTAGTCTGGTTACACGAGTAAATTCTTGCGGTGGGGGTACCATTGACTTAGGGTTCGTTGGAGCAGCAGCTATGAAAATATTTGTAGAATAGATAGAGGGCAGCCGCATCCCGCCGGTGAGAAAGTGGGTGGACTCGACCTACCAGGTCGGGACCTATCGCATTACAGATTCTCTTTTGGAGCCTGTCTAGAATACTGAGATGAATAGCAGGGACTGAATAGCAGAACGGACTGCATCTTGTAGCCTAGGTTGAACGAAACGGCAATATAGTGTCGGAAAATATTCTGCATTGAAGCCTCGTCATATAGAAGAACGAGGCGGAAATGAGGAATAGTTGAGTGAGGAAGTGAACAATCTAACGTGCTTCTTCTCACGTCATTTGGTGTGGATCCTTGGTGTCTCACTGAATTTTTGCGGGTTGTGGTCACAGTCTGATAGAGGACCTTCAGTGAATCTCTTTGTTCTAGCAGCTTTCGACGTCCTTGTGAAGGCCACACCAATTACTGATAAGCACTGTGGAAAATAGATGTCTAAATTCGTTGGTGAAGCAGTTCTGCTGTTTCACGTGTAAAAAGATATCAGCTTTTGAAATAAGCGAGATGTAGGTGTTAAACGAATCAGAACGGTCGGGAATATTTACGCAAAAAATTCCTTTTAATTTGTGCCTCAAAAACACTGTTAGATCGATATGTAAAAAAAGAAAGTTTGTAAAACCGAGAGAAATATTGTTTGATGACATGATCGATAAAGGAAGAGAGAGAGAGAGAGAGAGAGAGAGAGAGAGAGAGAGAGAGGAGTGGTCAGATTTAGACAAACAAAGAGAAATTGACTAAACGATAGATGGATAATGAACACATTTAGATTAGATTAGATAGATAGATAGATAGATAGATAGATAGATAGATAGATAGATAGATAGATAGATAGATAGATAGATAGAATGACAAGGAGAAAGACCGAGATGGATAGATTAATAAATATAAACTGAGTGAATAGATAGATATCAGCAAAATAGATCTTCGAGATACATATATAGATATACGATAACGTCTAACGTACACCCATAGACAAACATTTATACATAAACACACGCACATGCACTGTGACACTCATGACTGTTCAAAATATTCTTCACCTATTAAAATTTCACTTATTTTTCTAATACAAGTGACACGTATATTAATATGCGCGCGCTCACGCACACACACACACACACACACACACACATATATATATATATATATATATATACAGGAGTGTGTTTACATTGTATATAAAACGCTAAAGTCCTCCTTCCTCTTCCGAGCGCCCACAGCTCAGAGGTAGAATCGCCGAATGATGTCAATTTGATCGTGTTTCAATCCTGGCTAGAAGCAATTGCATGTCTAACCGTACTAATGAGATGTGATACAGCGAAACATAACTGTCTGCGGATAAATATATATATATATATATTTCTTCTTTCGCCCTTTAACCCGGAAGGAGTCGTTGAGCATCATTCCACACAAACTCTCGTGTGTCGCCGTGAATGTTTTCTTGATGTGCTTTTGATGTGGCGTGTCTTGGGCGCGCTTTAACTTGGCAAATTTCATCGATCTGCAGATTAGACCACGGTATATGTCCTCCAATTAGATGATTCGCTTTGGTCACGGACACGTGGCCATTGTAGTTCAGCTGAGAAACTCCTCCGCCTTGGCTGGTCCTTTGCCTAGTGGTGCCGTGTAAACACCACTGGCTCACGTGAGTTTAGACCGTCAGCTGAAACCCTTTGTGGCAACTCGGAGCAATCATGTGAGAGATTGCAACTGTGAGCCGCGTGGATACGCTGGCAAGAAACAGCCGCCAGATGTTTACTCCATGATCACTCCTAGCAACAACAATTACTTGGTCACCATGTATTTTCTTGTCCTTTTTACATTTCCCTGATCGGCAAACATTATCGCATTCATGTGATGACATTATTCTTAATTCTTATTTTCTTTTGCCTGAAAGGAATTTTTAAGGCACTAACTTGCGCCAACATTCTCCATTTTTCACGGTCGTGTGGGAGAGCCTGGACCTTCGCGAATGTTTTCTTAGTGTGCTCGTCATGTGGCGTGTCATGAGAGCCTTAACATGGTGGAGGCCATCCCTCTTCAGGTTAGACAACAGCCGATGCGCTCCAAATCGGTTGCTTACTTTGGTTGCGAACACGTGGTCGTTTTAGTTCAGATGAGGAACCCTTCCGCCCTGGCCGGGGATCTGCGTCGAGGAGGTGCATCGCCCAGTGGTGCCATGAGTTTACCTGCCAGCTGAAATGGTTTACGGGTGAATGGCCACTTAGAGAAATCATGTGAGAGTTTTAGGAGATGGTTGAGGACCAGTGATGTCTTTTCCCCCTAAAGGGCAGCGTGTTATACTTAAAAGTAATCACCTCTATCCAGACACCCACAGGGCCAAACTATCGTCATTTAAATAACAAATATTTAGGCGAACTCCACCATATCAGACTTTTTGCTAAACTCCATACCCAACGTCAAGTGTCCCACACTTCTTCTGATCACGCACAAATTACACTGAAAATACCGGTTCACGTTCAGGCACTGTCAGCAATATATACAGTTGAAAATTGAACATTAGATAGATAGATAGATAGATAGATAGATAGATAGATAGATAGATAGATAGATAGATATGAAGAGAATGAGATAGACAGATAGATATATATGAAGGACAGTTCGTTCAGTATAGATAAGTAGCGTTATGTTCGGTCAATACTTAGATGGGAGACCGCTTGATAACTGCGTAATGTAAGCAACGCCTGCAGTTGAACATCGAGCATAGATAGATAGATAGATAGATAGATAGATAGATAGATAGATTTTGTACAGACTGTGACAGATAGATAGATAGATAGATAGATAGATAGATAGATAGATAGATAGATAGATAGATTTTGTACAGACTGTGATAGATAGATAGATAGATAGATAGATAGATAGATAGATAGATAGATAGATAGATAGATAGATAGATTTTGTACAGACTGTGATAGATAGATAGATAGATAGATAGATAGATAGATAGATAGATAGATAGTGTGTGTGTGAGAGAGAGACAGAGAGAGAGGGAGAGAGAGAGAGAAATGGTTGAGGGAGATGTATATATAAATAGATAGGAACAGTGCGGTCAGCGAAGTTAAGCAACGTTGAGTTCGGTCAATACTTAGACGGGAGAGCGCTTGGTAATTGCGTACTGTAAGCAACGCCTGCAGTTGAACATAGAACATTGAAAGAGAGAGAGAGAGAGAGAGAGAGAGAGAGAAAGTTTGAGATGGATAGATAAATAGAGAGGAACAGTGCGGCCAGGGAAGTTAAGCAACGTTGAGTTCTGTCAATATTTTGTCATGGGACAGGTTGGGGACTGCGAGTACGCTAAACAACCCTACTATCTGAAATATGCTTTGGCATTTAAAAAAAGGATTGATAAAGTGTAATAACGCAATTCGATCAAACAAGTCGCCTCTACAAGTGGCTCTTGAGCCTTCTATTGAGTGAAATATAGAAAAAGAAAATACTAATACTCTGAGTAAACGAGCAGTGTCTTGCTAGAATTCGTATGAGCCTCATCGTCCCGAACCGAGATTAAAACAGCCGGTAATATTGAGCTTGATGCAGGAAGGAGTACCATGAACCGGCTCGCTTTGCTCACAACTTCTTCTTCTTCTATGTGTGTTGTCCTTTCGGGACGTAGGTGATCATGGCTTTCCATGTCTCTCTATCCCTGGTGGCTCTTAGCACACTTTCTACTGTTACACCACGCAACCCTCGTTCCGTCATCCACCTGATCATGTCCTTCAAATATGTTATCCGTTGCTTTCCCCTGTCTCTTTTTCCATCTATCTGGCTTGCTAGTATCAGGTTCTCCAAACGCTCCTTCCTCATTGTATGTCCCAGGAACTTCAGCTGTTTCTTCCTGATGCTCAGTATTAATTTCCTTTTCGCTTGCATCCTTTCAAACACCTCATCATTGCTCTCATGCTCGATCCATGATATATGCAGCATCCTTCTGTAGAACTACATTTCAGCTTTTAACAACATAAGATGATAGGTTTTCTGTCAATTATGGCCAGATATAAACTTGTTCTCGAATGCCTAGAACATCTATCTATCTATCTATCTATCTATCTATCTATCTATCTATCTGTCTCAATCTGTTCATATCTATCTATCTATCTATCTATCTATCTATCTATCTATCTATCTATCTATCTATCTATCTCAATCTGTTCATATCATATCTATCTATCTATCTATCTATCTATCTATCTATCTATCCTATCTATCCTATCTACTCTCTGCATATCTATCTATCTATCTATCTATCTATCTATCTATCTCATCATATCTATCTATCTATCTATCTATCTATCTATCTATCTATCTATCTCATCTGTTCATATCTATCTATCTATCTATCTATCTATCTATCTATCTCAGTCTGTTCATATCTATCTATCTATCTATCTATCTATCTATCTATCTCAGTCTGTTCATATCTATCTATCTATCTATCTATCTATCTATCTATCTATCTGTTCTTATATCTATCTATCATCATCTATCTCAGTCTGTTCATATCTATCTATCTATCTATCTATCTATCTATCTATCTATCTATCTCAGTCTGTCTATCTATCTATCTATCTATCTATCTATCTATCTATCTATCTACTTCTTCTATCTATCTATCTATCTATTTCTATCTATCTATCTATCTATTTCTGTATCTATCTATCTATCTATCTATCTATCTATCTATCTATCTATCTATCTATCTCAGTCTGTTCACATCTATCTATCTATCTATCTATCTATCTATCTATCTATCTATCTATCTATCAATCGCTCGTCAATAATTTTTGTGTTTATTAAAATCTGGCCACCACACCCTTTCGAGCGAGCGCACTCTTTTCGTCTCTCTGTTTTTTTCCCTCTCTATATATATCCAATGACAAACATTCCCTCTTTTCCTCTCTCTCATTCCTTTTTATGTATTAATATATCACTGCTTTCTATCTATCTATCTATCTATCTATCTATCTATCTATCTATCTATCTATCTATCTATCTGTCAAATCAAATCATTTTCTGTTCAGCAGCTCACTTTAATTTCTTATTTTTTCCCTCTCTCGATTGTTTAGTCCAGAAGAAGCTGCCTACCAATCAGTTGTTTCATGCAATGCAATTGTCGGTCATGTCGAATATCGCTTTGATCGGTAAAAAAACAAACACAGTTCGTTTTTAATTCAGTAATAGCGGGAAGTCCCATATCTGATCAAATTTTTTTCTCACATCTGTTTCCAGCGTTTCGCAACTTTTACTTTCATTCCAATTCGAGATAAAGTGGAGAAAAATCCGGAGGCAATTGAGAAAGAAATCTAAAAATGAATCTATATTGTAATGATCCGATTTCTCTTTCTGGCTGTGTTTCGTGGTTTATTACTTTAAAAGAAGAAAAACAAAACGGCACATCGAAGCGCTGTTTTGGCTAGCGTAATACCAATAATACCAGGTCGAATTCCAGTTGAATTCCTTGCATTCGCTTAGCCGCAAATACCCTTTAGAAAAGGTATTAATCCGTCTCTTCCCTCCAGTTATGGGTGAAATAACTGGATAAATTGGGTTCTGTAGCCTTGGCTGGCAACCAGTCTACCACAGAATGCAATGGCAACCTACTGCAGGATAATCTTCTACCCAGTCAGTTATGTCTATTTCGAGGCATGATCGCCAAGCGTGTATCACGTATGGCACTTAACTGACTGACTGAATATAATAGTTGCAAACATGATGAAAGTTTCTACTGGTCATAAAGAGGGGGATCAGTTTTCTATTGATATATAGTAATAAACTGATCCCCCACTAATTACTACTTAATAATATAATACATCTCTTCCTGCTCTAGTTATGAGTCACATAATAGGACAGATTGGGTTCTATATCCTTGGTCGGCAACCAGTCTACCGCAGAAAGCAATGACATCCTACTGCGGGATAATACCGCAGAAAGCAATGGCAACCTACTGCGGAATAATCTTCTGCCCCTTCAGTCATGTCTTTTTCGAGACATGATCGCCCAAGCGTGTATCACGTATGGCTCTTAACTGACTGAATACCAATAAAATAATCTAACTCGTAGTGTGAATCAAATTTCACTTCAATTTACAGCTGAATAAGGTGATGCGTTTGCTTTGCGTTTACGTATGATATCCAGGGTAGGGCAGAGCAACTTGCTTATTTGAAATAACAAATAAAAAAAAAAGTAATGCATATATATATGTAATTCTTGAAACGGCATCAATTATTTTTTTTTTTTTGCTTCTTCTTCTTCTTCTTCTTCTTCTTCTTCTTCTTCTTCTTTGTGCGTGGTCCTTTCAGGACGTAGGCGATCATTGCCTTCCACGTCTCCTTATCCCTGGTGGCTCTTAAGACGCTTTCTCCTGTAACATCTCGCAGCCCCGTTCTATCAACCACCTGCTCAGGCTCTTCAAATATATTATCCGCTGTTCCCCTCTGTCTCTTTTTAACTCTCTCTGACCTGTTAGTATCAGGTTCTCCAAGCCCTCCTTCCTCATTGAATGTCACATGAACTTTAGCTGTCTCTTCCTGATGCTCAATATTAATTTCCTTTTCGTTTCCATTCTTTCCAAAATCTCATCATTACTGACTTGCTCGATCCATTATATCCACAGCATCCTTCTGTAGAACCACATTTCAGTTGCGTCAACTTTTTCCGTCATCTTTGAAGATATTGTCCAGCATTCACTGCCATATTGAAGAACGGACATCACATAGCAATCCAGTTCTCTCTTCTTTGTTTCTAGCGAAATTGTCCTGTTTCTTAATACTTTACTCAACTTCTGGAATGCTTCATTCGCCATGCCAATTCGCCTTCTGATCTCTGTGTAGCACTTTCCGTCTTCTGTTATAACACTTCCCAAGTATTTAAATTTTTATTTGGTTGATTTGACGTTGATTTGTGTAATGAGATCAGGTGAGAATCGAACTTCTTCTTCTTCTTCTTCTTCTTCTTCTTCTTCTTCTTCTTCTTCTTCTTCTATGTGCGTTGTCCTTTCAGGACGTAATCATGGCCTTCCACGTCACCGTATCCCTGGTGTCTCTTAGCAAGCTTTCTCTTGTAACATCTCGCAGCCCCGTTCTGCCAACGACCTTCTCAGGCCCTTCAAATATGTTATCCGCTGCTTTCCTTTGTCTCTTTTTCATCTATTCCTGTGCAGCTGCAGACATTAAATGATTCACTAACTTTTACTTCTATGTGCCCTGTCCTTTCAGGACGTAGGCGATCATGGCCTTCCACATCTCCCTGTCCCTGGTGGCTCTTAGTACGCCTTCTCCTGTTACACCATGCAACCCTCGTTCCATCATCCACCTGATTATTTCCTTCAAATATGTTATCCGCTGCTTTCCTTTGTCTCTTTTTCATCTATTCCTGTGCAGCTGCAGACATTAAATGATTCACTAACTTTTAATTCTATGTGCCCTGTCCTTTCAGGACGTAGGCGATCATGGCTTTCCACGTCTCCCTATTCCTGGTAGCTCTTAGCACGCCTTCTCCTGTGACACCATGCAACCCTCGTTCCATCATCCACCAGACTAAGTCCTTCAAATATGTTATCCGCTGCTTTCCACTGTCTCTTTTTCCCTCTATCTGGCCTGTTAGTATCAGGTTCTCCAAGCCCTTTTTCCTCATTGCAAGTCCCATGAACTTTAGTTGTCTCTTCTTGAGGCTCACTATTAATTTCTTTTTCGTTGCCATCGTTTCCAAAACCTCATCATTGCTTACATGCTAGGTCTATGATATTCGCAGCATCCTTCTGTAGAGCCACATTTAAATTTTATGTTTAACAAGCTTTAAAGATGGCATCTGTCAGATGGCGTCCGTTCTGCTCAATAAACTGGGTCAATCGTACTCTTAAGTTCCGTTCAACTCTTTCCAGCATATCGGTGGGTATGTTGGCGACAGCTTGACGAATGTCGTTCTTCAGGTGAGCCAGGGTGTTAGGATGTTCATTGTAAACAATTGACTTCAGATAGCCCCATAGAAAATAGTTACAGGGTGATAAATCAGGAGACCGTGCTGGCCAATGCAGATTGCCTCTCAAAGAGATGAGGTGTCCTGGAAAGTTCTGCTTCAAAACTGTTATTGACGAGCATGCTGTGATGTGCACTGGGGTTTCTGTAAAGTAAACAGAAAAAAAACTTTAAATCCCTCACTCTCGAATAAGCCCCTCCCCACTATCCTCGAAGCAACCATCGCTTCAGGGCGCCAAATTCAAATAAGCAAGTTGCTCTGCCCCATCCAGTATTAACGGTAACATTCGCTATTTACTCATAAGTAAATATTTGATCAAAATAAAGGGTTAGGTCAAAAATTGCAAGCACCTGAAAAATGTCCGGAGCCTAAAACGTTGTAAATTTAAACTTATTTGTAAATGGAACTCTGTGTGTGTGTGTGTGTGTGTGTGTCCGTTACCTATAGATTCCGAAACGGCTGAACCGATTTTCTTGAAAATTTACACATGTAAATGTAAATGTACTATAAGTGTCTGCGAGTGTTCTTAGCTAGGTTTTGTGTGGAGGTACCCCCGATAAATATCGAAAATCGATAATCGAAAAAATCGGGTTATAGAAGGAGTGGTCCGATTTTAATCAAATTTGATGCACTCATAGACAAAGACATAAGAAACGATATTCAGAAGTTTCAAGGTTTCAGTTCTTAAAATAGTGCAGAAAATCAATAATATATATAAAAGGCAAGATGTTTGGGTGTGTGTCTGTTTATCTGCCTGTATGTCTGTATTTTTTTCAGCCTTTTTATTTTAGTTTTTGCTTCGGGTTTGGCTCTAAGTGGGTATAATTGTAGCTCTTAGTCTTAGCCATGATACCATTTACTCAGAGGACTTATTTAGCATTCAAAATTTAGTTTACGACGAAAAAAACTTATTTGATATCGATACCAGGAAATCAAAATTTGACTTACATCCATTCATTTTTCTTTCATTCTACGGTTTCGCTTTAACTGGAAATAACTATTGCTTTTTAGTCTTTCGTGCCAACGTCCAAAGAGTCTGAGCTTCCAGGACCATGGATTCGCAATTATTTTATTATTTCAAATATTCTTTAGACTGAGTCTGAGCTCCAGGACCATGGATTAGTTTTAAAGCTTTCATTAGACCCGAGCAACGCTGGGCTATACTGCTAGTATATATATATATATATATATATATATGCGATTGGTAAATTGTCGCAATTATTTTATTATTTCAAATATTCTTTAGACTGAGTCTGAGCTCCAGGACCATGGATTAGTTTTAAAGCTTTCATTAGACCCTTGCAACGCTGGGCTATAATGCTACTTTGGCAATAAAAATGCGGACAACAGTCCAAACAGTGTAAATATTGTAAGTAATTACTATCTATTTAACGAGCAGTCAGTCCTGGTTTTGGTTGAAATATATAAGATATTTCTTTTAAAACATCTTTTCAGTAAAATAGGTTTTAGTTTAGTTGCTGTTCTCGCCATTTTGTAGTATTGACGGGTTTCATTCCTAAAATTTGTTTGAAGTAGAGTGGAACGTTGGCACTTTAATTATGACTAATTTTCTCTTTCCGTTAAAATTTATAAACTATCACACTTGAGACACTTTTTGGTGGAAAATAGGTTTCTTAACTCCAGTAGCTGTTATTGCCCTTTCCAGTATTGACCGTGTTTTTTTGTCCTTTATTACATTTTAACATCTTGATTACGTTATTACTTTACTTTCGAGTTACATATGTCATCCATTTTAGCTGTTACTGATGTTGGTAGTCCGCGAGTGATACGTTTTTGCCATTTGGTAAAGTTCTTTCGGATTATGTAGCCCCATGCCTTTTTTTTATTAATGGATCTTAGAAAGTGGTTGCATACAGCTGACAATTTAGATATTTCTGAACTCTTCTCTCTCTCTCTCTCTCTCTCTCTCTCTCTCTTTCTCTTTCTTTCTCTCTCTCTCTCTCTCTCTCTCTATATATATATATATATATATATATATATATATATCTTACTGTCATATCACGTTGAATACACCGGTTCTCACCCGATCACTGAAGTTAAGCAACGTTGAGCCTGGTCAGCACTTAGATAGGTGACCGCTTGGGAATACCAGGTGCTGTAAGCGTTATTGACGGATGTGCGCTGTGGTGCAGTGGATGTGTTATGGGTTAAATAACAAGACAGATTGAGTGCTATGGCCTTCGCTGGCAACCAAGTTTACCAGAGGAGGTAGTGGCAACCTGTTGCGGGATAATTAAAAAAAAGCCTACCTAAGCGCTGTGGGGCGTATTCAAGGCACAGTAATAACAATATCACTGTTGGCCATCCACTGCATCATTGACTGTCTCCGGTAAGTCTCGCCTATGTCGTGCCACCGGACCCAGATGGAATGGGATGAGAGAGTGAGGCTGACGAGCGTGCGCATCTCTCCCACACTTAAATCCAATTAGAGCGCAAGTCATGACTTTAGAGCGCTGGTCATGGTCTTCCTCGCCTGCGAAGGACGGACATCATATATATATATATATATATATATATATATATATATATATATATATATATGGGGGTGGGGAGAAGCCGTAAACCTTTTGCATAAAGTGTAGTTTTATTGTTATATTTATTATTAGTATTATTTATCTTTTGTATAATACATTAAGTTTCCAATAATTATATTTGTGCAATTTGTGTAACTAGACATGTTTCGAGTCCAAAGTTGACTCTCTTCAGGCAAATAAATTTCTGACACTACAGAACGAAATCCGTTCGTCTCTTCAGACATATAAATATCAAAAAGAGCATAAATATCAATAAATATCAAAAAGACATACGGATTTCGTTGTGTAAAGTCAGAAATTTATTCACCTGATGAGAGTCAACTTTGGACTCGAAACACGTGTAGCCACACAAATATAATTATTGACACTTAATGTATGATACAAAATATAAATAATATTAATAATGACAATAATAACAATAAATCTACATTTTAAACAAAACGTTTAAGCTTCTCATATCTTTTTCATCTATACCAATTTCTCCCGTTGGAACAACCCTTATTTTTGCTATATATATATATATATATATATTCTTATTTTTTTCAATTGGAGTAGATAGACTAAACTATCGCCCGGTTCACACTCCACCCACGTCTATTGAACAGGTGAAGAGGCTCATCTCTTGTTTCCTGGTTAGCATGTGGTTTCCGTTTTTTCTCTTTTCCAATCTTTTCACTCTTTGTTTTTATTTTATTTATTTATTTTTTCAATTAGAGTAAATAGACTAAACTATCGCCCGGTTCACACTCCACCCACGTCTATTGAACAGGTGAAGAGGCTCATCCCTTGTTTCCTGTTTAGGATGTGGTTTCCGGCTTTTCTCTTTTCCAATCTTTTCCTTCTGACGTAGCCCCATGCGCATCAGTGGCGATTTCGCCTTGCTTGGGTTGATATGATTAAAAAAAAAAGAAGAAAAACATATATATCATATATAGTCCGGTTTCAGTTGTATACAAATTTAAATGCTGTTGCGATGCAGCATACATAGGACGAACCGATCTGAGATTGGAGACACGGGTTGCGCAACATGTCCCCGCGAATTTACGCATGGGTAATTCCAATAGTAATATAAGGACTACTCAATCTGTGCTTGATTCAGCGATTGGCCAACACCTGTTGGACAATCCGGTTTGTGCCTCCTCTTATGAGGACAGTTGGTTTTCTGTTCTGCACAGTGCTCGTTCGTCACATCATTTACGCATCTTGGAGGCCATTTGCCTTAAAATCCAACAGCCGAGCCTGTGCAGGCAGAAAGAGCAGTTTTTACGCTCTTTGCGACTACTGGTGAGTTTATGAGTGTAACCTTTTTCTTTTTTATTTTCACTCTTGTGGAATTAATGTTTACACCCCCCTCACTTTTTAATATTTTTTAATAAATTTATTTTTAAGCGAATTCCATCTGCTCCCAGTGTCGCAAATATTCCATTCTGTTTTGTCCTCTTATTTACCTATTCATGTAATTGTGCCAGCGTGACCCTTGAAAAGTGTTGGCCGAAAGGTTCCTCGGGTTAATTAAAATGACGTCTTCACTCTTTAGAGCCATATATATATATATATATATATATATATATATATATATATCGAATGAGTACAGAACGAAGAAAGAATTTTTTCCAACGTCCAAAACATTAATTTAAAACAGTGCTCGATATATAATATATATAGAGCTGTGAATATTTTTTAGAAATTATATTTTAGAATATGTACATAATATTTTTTTATATATATGTGTGTCCTCTACAATCATATGGTTTCGCAATAAAAACGTACATCCCAACAGCTTAACTTCGCACTCTATTTCCTTCAAAATTCTAACGGTCAACACAGAAGACACATTCCCTTTATTATCAATAACCCCAACCAACCTCACACTGACAAAGAACCAAATATAGACAGCGAAGATTTCCATTCTTCTTCATTTCTCCTGAAGAGATATTGGAGACCCAATGTCGAAACAACCATATGATTGTAGAGGACACATATATATTTAAAAACATTATGTACATGTTCTAAAATATAATTTATAATAAATAATCATAGTATTTGAATTTCAGTGAGGTTTTTAGGAAAATCGCCCCTGTCCTAATATTTTTGCACACTACCAGTAGTGCGCAAAAGTGTTAGGACAGGGGTGAGTTTAAACTTTATTTTGATGCCTCATAAATGATAAAATAGTTCTTGTCCTAATATTTTTGCACAGTCATATATATATATATATATATATATATATATATATATATATATATATATATATAATGACATTTAATGATTATTAAAAAAGAATACATAAAATCTGTCTAGTAACAACAGACACTCATTAATCAAATTCTTAAGGTCAGCAAACAGGACGGGTTCCCTAATCACCCCCGCCACACACAACTGACCAAGTAATCAACCTTTTAGCTAAGCACACAATTCTTTGAAATTATAACCAAAAGATATACCCAAGCAATAAAAACGTACATCCCAACAGCTAAGGTCATAAATCAACCATTTAACTTCGCACTCTATTTCCTTCAAAATTCTAACGGTCAACACAGAAGACACATTCCCTTTATTATCAATAACCCCAACCAACCTCACACTGACAAAGAACCAAATATAGACATATATTCTTCTTCATTCCTCCTGAAGTGACATTGGAGACCCAATGTCGAAGCAACCATATGATTGGAGAGGACACATATATATATAAAAACATTATGTACATGTTCTAAAATATAATTGATAAAATATATGTGTGTGTGTATGTATGTGTGTGTGTGTGTGTGTGAAAATTAAGACTGACACGTTATTCCATGGTTAAACGGAATTCGTGTAAAATCTTCTGTACAATAAAGATGGAAGCTGACGATGGTTCACCTGAAATAGGCCCACAAACTCCGCTTAATCATGGAATAACATGTCTGTCATAATTTTTACATATATTTGCTCTAGATGTATTTATATCTCTACATCTATATCTACACCACTTGTTTATATTTATATATATATATATATATATATATATATATATGTGTGTGTGTGTGTGTATATATATATATATATATATATATATGTTTTGAGCACTCTAGCTATTGGGCGTGTTTATACACGCTAAAAAGCCTGCCGTCTTCTGCTGGACGCTAGTAGCCTAGGGGTAGAATCGCCGACTGACTCCAATTCGGTCCGGTTTCCATCCTGGGTTAGGAAGCGACCGGTTTCTAAGCCGTACTGATGAGCCGTAATACATCTGTAATATTACGGAATATAACGAAACATTGTATGAGAAGACATGGCTGGTAGAATTTTGTAAAATCATTCAATTGAATCTTTTTTTTATGAAGATAGATTTCTTACGTCCTGTAGCTGTTATATCTCTTTCTAGTATTGATTGGGTGTTTCCTTTCTAACATTTTATTTGAAGTAGTGCGGATCCTTATTATAATGATTATGCCATTATTTTCTTTTCCAGATTTTTCCAGATTCACGTGCAATATGTTTTAGTTGTTGCTACTGTAGAAAATTCTCACGTGATGTGGTTTCTGTTAGTAGCTACATTTTATTGTTAGAGGATTTGTGTAGCGCCCGTCTACTGAGTTTTGAAAAATGATTGTCATCGCTGAGATCTACTAGTTTCATTCACTGAGTGTCATTTTAAACCATTGATTTGAGAAACTGTTTTTATGCCGCTGACGAGTTTGGTTGGTTGGTTGGTTGGTTGGTTGTGTTGTTTTTATGGCATATCAACAACTCGGCGGGTCATGTATTGCCAACTAAATTTTATTTATTTATTGCTGGTAGTACCTTTTTCTTTCAACAATTTATCGTTGTTTTATATAAGTTTTGTGTCAAGCAATAATGTTTTTTCTTTTCGAGTATCAAGATTCATTGGGATTTGTTCTTAAGGGCAGGGTCCCCAAGTCCTACCCTTGTTATTTAACCCATAACTGGAGGGAAGGGACGGATTAATACCTTTCGCAAGGGTACCAGTGCTTAAGTGAATGCAGGGTATTCAACTGAAATTCGATCTCAGCTCACCGATTTCTCTTTCCGCGCCGATATCCACTGCACCACAACGCACATCCGTCACTAAACGCTTACAGCACCTGGCATTCCCAAGCGGTCACACATTTAATTACTGACCAGGCTCAACATTGCTTAACTTCGGTGATCGAGCGAGAACCGGTGTATTCAAAGTGATATGGACGTAAGCCGACGATTTTAGAGCCATGCTCATATGAATGTCTCGTTGTTTTGGTTTTTTATTATCAAAAGATGAAAAGAAAATGAATACAAATTTGAAAAAATAAAAAAATAACTAACTGATTCATAATGGTTCTGTATGAGTGTGGTCGTAGGGTCATTTGGCAGCTGAGTCAAAACTAATCAACTGGCGAAATATATATATATATATATATATATATATATATATATATATATATATATATATTACGGTCATAACGGTCATGTCACGTTGGATACACCGGTTCCCGCTCGATCACCGAAGTTGAGCCTGGTCAGTACTTAGGTGGGTGACCACTTGGGAATACCAGGTGCTGTTAGCATTCACGGATGTGCGTTGGGGTGCGGTGGATGTCGGCTTGGAGGGGGAAATCGGTGAGCCGAGTTCCAATTTCAGTCGAGCACGCTGCATTCACTTGCGCACTGGTACCCTTGGGAAAGGTATTAATCCGTTCGTTCCCTCCAATTATGGGTTAAATAATTGAGGTCTGCTGTTCGTGCGATCTGTGGCAGTCATCTGCACCAATTGTTTGTTATCAGCAGTTCCAAGAAGTGTGGATGGTACTACACAATGCCTTCACCACTATAAACAAATCTCTGTGTGGTTGTCTTGCTGGAAAAAGGTTGGACCCTCATACGTTGAACGCGACGGGAGAATCCATTATTATATATATATATATATATATATAAGTCAAGATATTGTTGGCACTATTAATTCCCATGATTCAAATTTAGTCCAGAAATTGGTACAGATTGCCTGCAACGAAACCCCTTGCTCCAATTTCCACTGCTCTAATAATTACATTATACCCTTCCTTCACCAGCACTGATTTTAGATTTTCATATTTAATCGTTTTATGTTCGTGGCTTTGTTCCATCCGGCTTTCATGTGGTACGGTTAAATATTATGTCTTGCTTAGCCTACTAGCCGTGACGTAACTAGGAATTGCCCTCAAATAACTCCAACAGTGCTACTTGACTCACTTTGAGTTATTTATTTAAGGCGTCTTGACTAGTTCATTTGGTGCTACAAGGTGTGGTTTATTTACTCTAGAACATCATTTCATATCAAGCAAGGCAATAAAGCCACTAAGACGCAATAGTTTACTCAGTGTTAGAGAATACGAGAAAAACTACTGCTGAGAAGAATGGATAATCTATATTTATAAAAAGCAAGATGTTTGTGTGTGTGTGTCTATCTGTCTGTATGTCCTTTATACAAATCCACAATTTTTATCCGATTCTCATGAAACTTCACACAAATATTCTTTAGAAATCAGGTCAAGTCAAATGCTACTTATTTTTTCCGATTTCTCCCCGATACCGTGAATCAAGATCAAGATCAGGTTTTCAGTCCTCTTATCGTGGTTCTTGCTGCAGAATTTGCTCTAACTTGGTAAAATTATAGTTTTTAGTCTCAAACATTAGTAGATCTTCTCAGACGACTCATTTTCCCCGATATCGGAAATCGATATCCCCGATATTCTCTCGAATCTGATCAAAAACCGATATTCAGCCATCAATACGGCTCATTTTCTCCAATTTTACGCCCGATGGGTACGATAGGTTTTCATGGACTTACTTAGGTTAGTTTATCCTTGAATGACTTATTTGGCTCCGATATTGGAAATCGATACCCTGATATCCTATCGGGTCTGATGAAAATCAGGTTTTCAGTCCTTTTAGTTTGGTTTTTGATTCGTGTTTTGCTCTAAGTAGGTATAATTGTAGTTTTTAGTCTCAGCCATAATACGATTTACTCAGAGGATTATTTAGCCTTCAAAATTCAGTTTGCGATGGAAAACTTATTTGACATCGATACCAGAAGTCTAAATTTGACTTACATGCATTCATTTTTCTTTCAATCTACGGTTTCTCTTTGACTGGAAACAACTATTCCTTTTTAGTCTTTCGTGCCAACTTCCAAAGAGTCCGAGCTCCAGGACCCTGGATTAATTTTAAAGCTTTCATTACACCCGAGCAACACCGGGCTATACTGCTAGTTAAAATCTAAATTGACGACAATTTATCCGGCACATCCTTCAACCACGGCCTCCAGACTGATCAGCCCAGACTATAGGTGGTTTTCTAAGCACCGCTTAGATGTGGCACAAGGCCGAAATTAGGGAACACACAGTGAAGACCGAGCTCACTACACAGTTGTTCTAGCGAGACAACCTTGCTAAACATTACACCACTTCGGGGTGCCACAATCCTGAATATACGGGTTGAAAGCCGGGGAGTTATTCATTCATGTGTGGCATACCCTATCCAGGTCAAAACACAGCCTATACCCTCCAACTTGAAAGATCGTCTTGTTTACGTACACAAAGCCGTTGATACCATTAGAGAAGCTTTTCGTCCATGTCGTGGATTTAACTAGGAAGCCCTCTGCTGAATGTTGTCGTATCGTCATAATAAATTAATAAATAGCTATGGAGCCCTAGTCAATCGCATTGGGTTAGAGGGCCGTTGACCCTAAAAAGAAGCTTCATTCTTTGAATGGGTTGAACCGGTTTAGTCGCCTATGCCACAATCGTACGGCAGATATGACACAATCCTATGCCACAATCGTGCGGCAGATACTACTAGGTTATATGGTACCTATACTACCCGTAGCGTGACCTGGCATCAATATATATTTTTCGCAGAATAAATATACTGTTAATTTTTCCGTTTATATTTCGGAATATATATGTATACTCATATTCCGGAATTATATTTCAGAATGATATTTTCGAAATTTATATTTCGGAAATTATATTTCGGAATTATATTTTCAGAATTCATATTCCGGAATTATATTTCAGAATGATATTTTCGAAATTTATATTTCGGAAATTATATTTCGGAATTATATTTTCAGAATTCATATTCCGGAATTATATTTCAGAATGATATTTCGAAATTCATATTTCGGAAATCATATTTCGGAATTATATTTTCAGAATTCATATTCTGGAATTATATTTCAGAATGATATTTTCGAAATTCATATTTCGGATTATCATATTTCGGAATTATATTTTCAGAATTCATATTCCGGAATTATATTTAAGAATGATATTTTCGAAATTCATATTTCGGATTATCATATTTCGGAATTATATTTTCAGAATTCATATCCCGGAATTATATTTCAGAATGATATTTTCGAAATTCATATTTCGGAAATCATATTTCGGAATTATATTTTCAGAATTCATATCCCGGAATTATATTTTAGAATGATATTTTCGAAATTCATATTTCGGAAATTATATTTCGGAATTATATTTTCAGAATTCATATTCCGGAATTATATTTCAGAATGATATTTTCGAAATTCATATTTCGGAAATCATATTTCGGAATTATATTTTCAGAATTCATATCCCGGAATTATATTTTAGAATGATATTTTCGAAATTCATATTTCGGAAATTATATTTCGGAATTATATTTTCAGAATTCATATTCCGGAATCATATTTCGGAATTATATTTTCGAAATTCATATTTCGGAAATTATATTTCGGAATTATTTTTTCAGAATTCATATTTGGAAATTTGTAATTCCGAATTGTGTTTTCGGAACATATATTTCGGAATTTACCCCTCAGAAGTATATTTTCGGTTTGGAATTATATTTTCGGAATTCATATTTCGGGATTTATGACTCGGAATTACATTTTCCGAATTATATTACAGAAATATATATTGGAAATTTATATTTCAGAATTATATTGTCAAAAGTTGGTAAATAAGCAAAATAAGTAAAGTCTGGTACAGGTAGGAATCAGGGGATTTACAAGAAAGAAAGAAAGAAAGAAAGAAAGAAAAAATAAATTGTAGAAGACGAGATTAAAATGGTTCTTAAAGAAAGAAAGAAAGAAAAAAGAAAGAAAAAAAGAAGGAAAACATAAAGAAAGAAAACAACAAACAAAACATAAAGAAAGAAAGAAAGAAAGAAAGAAAAAATAAATTGTAGAAGACGAGATTAAAATGGTTCTTAAAGAAAGAAAGAAAGAAAGAAAAAAGAAAGAAAAAAAGGAAAACATAAAGAAAGAAAACAACAAACAAAACATAAAGAAAGAAAGAAAGAAAGAAAGAAAAAATAAATTGTAGAAGACGAGATTAAAATGGTTCTTAAAGAAAGAAAGAAAGAAAAAAAGAAAAAAGAAGGAAAACATAAAGAAAGAAAACAACAAACAAAACATAAAGAAAGAAAGAAAGAAAGAAAAGAGAAAGAAAGAAAGAAAACATAAAGAATGATGAAAAGAAAAAAGGAAAAAAACATAATGAAAGAAAGAAAAAAGAAAACATAAAGAAAGAAAGAAAGAAAGAAAAAGAAAACATAAAGAAAGAAAAAGCATAAAGAAAGGAAAAAGAAAGAAAACATAAAGAAAGAAAGAAAACAGAAAGAAAGAAAGAAAGAAAACGGAAGAAAAAGAAAGAAAACATAAAGAAAGAAAGCATAAAGAAAGAAAGAAAGAAAGAAAGAAAGAAAGAAAGAAAAAGAATGAAAACACAAAGAAAGAAAGAAAACATAAAGAAAACATAAAGAAAACATCAAGAAAGAAAGAAACAAAGAAAGAAACAAACAAACAAACAAGGAGAGAAAATGTTAAAAAAGAAAAATAACAAAAATTAGAACAAAAAGATTGGAAGTAGAATAGAGAACAATTTCGAAAGAAAGAAAGAAAGAAAGAAAGAAAGAAAGAAAGAAAGAAAGAAAGAAAATGAGAGAGATGAAGAAAGAGAAATACTAAAGAGAGATAGGAAGTAAAGAAGAAAGAAAGGTGAAATAGATAGAGAAGAAGGAAAGAAAGAAAGGGTGAGGGGAGAAAGAGGGCAAGAGAGAAAGTAAGAAAGAGGGTAAGAGAAGTGAAGAAAGAGTGAGAGAGAGGAAAAGAAAGAAAGAAAGAAAGAGGTTGGGAGAGGCAAAGAAAGAGAGAGAGATGAAGAGAGAAAGAAAGAGGGTGAAAGAGATGAAAGAAAGAAAGAAAGAAAGAGAGTGAAGAGAAGAAAGAAAGAGTGAGAGAGAGAGGAAGAGAGGAAGAAAGAAAGAGGGAGAGAGAGAGAGAGGAAGAGACAAAGAAAGAAGGTGAGAAAAGTGAAGAAAGAGAGAGAGAGCGAGAGAGAGAGAGAGAGAGAGAGGAAGAGAGAATGAGAAAAAAAGAAAAAAGAAACAAAGAAATGTGAGAAAGAGTATGCAAGTCTGTGAATGGAAGAAAGAGGTGCAAAAGAAAATAACCAAAAATCCCATTAGACGAAAATAGTTACACCGGAAATGAAATAAAAAAATAAAGTTGATTGATATTGAACAAGACTTTGAGTGCTTCATAAGCGGGAAACAAAAGAATACAAAAATCCACAAAATAGATAAAGAAAAAGAAAAAATGTACACATACGAAAAAAAAAAAATCTAAAAAACGCTACACTATACAGTAATTTGATTGGAATCCATTGATGTAAGATACAAAATGTCATCAGCATTACATATATATATATATATATATATATATAGATGAAATGATTTGTTTGAACATTATTTTTGATCGATACTCGTAATTAAGCAGATATTCTGTTTATAATCAAACAGAATTATATATTTATTTCTACCGGCCTGATTATTTACGAAAAACGTTTGTTACGAAAATGTGTGTCATTCGGCAGGATTCGAACCTGCCATGTGTGAATAACACACATTTTCGTAACAAAAATTTATCGTAAATAATCAGGCCGGTAGAAATAAATATATAATACTGTTTTATTATAAACAGAATATCTACTTAAATATGAGTATTGATCAAAAATAATGTTCAGCAGATCATTTCCTGGGTTATTTTTCCGATTTTATTAAAAAAAATTTAATTTTTGCATTTTAAATGCTAAATACTAAATTACCTCCCCTCGATCATTTTAAATATTGAATTACCATCCATTTTATTTTAAGTGTGTATTTAATTTTGTGAGCGGTCGAGTTCATTTTTTGTATTTTCACTATTGAGAGCGGTCAAGTTCATTGCAGTTATTTTTTCTCATTTTAATAATCAACTCTTAGCAGAGATCATACCGGTATTTCCTTGGCGGAGGTTAGCGATCTTTGACTGCTCTTTCTACTTAAATCTTGTCTATTTTGTTATCTCTTGTAAATCTTGTTCGTCCATAAGTTTATTAGCTGGTTTTTGCTGTTTTCCTCTGTCCCTCAATATGTCCTAGGAGTATAAAATTTCCCACGCTTTCTTACCTCATTAGATGTCCTAGGAGTTTTAAATGTCTTTTTTTATGTTAACTATGAGGATCCTTTTAGATTGCCTTTTTTTAAAACTTTGTCATTACTCCCATATTCAAGTTTATGGTATTTCATAGAATCACATTTCTGTTTCCTCAAGTCTCCTCTTCATCTCTGAGGAAATTGTCCAGCATTCACTGCCATATCGGAGGATTGATATTATATAGCATTTCAGCACTCTTTTCTTTGTTTCTCTTGCTTTAAGTCTCCTCTTCATCTGTGAGGAAATTGTCCAGCATTCAATGCCATATAGGAGGATTGATATTACATAGCATTTCAGCACTCTTTTCTTTGTTTCTCTTGCTTCAAGTCTCCTCTTCATGTCTGAGGAAATTGTCCAGCATTCAATGCCATATAGGAGGATTGATATTATATAGCATTTCAGCACTCTTTTCTTTGTTTCTCTTGCTTTAAGTCTCCTCTTCATCTGTGAGGAAATTGTCCAGCATTCAATGCCATATAGGAGGATTGATATTACATAGCATTTCAGCACTCTTTTCTTTGTTTCTCTTGCTTCAAGTCTCCTCTTCATGTCTGAGGAAATTGTCCAGCATTCAATGCCATATAGGAGGATTGATATTATATAGCATTTCAGCACTCTTTTCTTTGTTTCTCTTGCTTTAAGTCTCCTCTTCATCTGTGAGGAAATTGTCCAGTATTCACTGCCATATAGGAGGATTGATATTACATAGCAGTTCGACACTCTTTTCTTTGTTTCTCTTGCTTCAAGTCTCCTCTTCATGTCTGAGGAAATTGTCCAGCATTCACTGCCATATAGGAGGATTGATATTACATAGCAGTTCAGCACTCTTTTCTTTGTTTTCTTGTTTCAAGTTTCCTCTTCAACTGTGAGGAGATTTTCCAGCATTCACTGCCATATAGGAGGATTGATATGACATAGTAGTTCAGCACTGTTTTCTTTGTTTCTGACAAAGTTTTCCTGTTCTTTTAAAAGTTTGTTTTGCTTTAGAAAGACATCTTTCGCTATCTCCAACTACCATCGGACTTCGGTGTCATACATTCTCTCCTCTGTTAAAACACTTCCCACTTATTAAAATCGTTCGAATTGGATAATTTTAAAATATTTAATTTGTAATTTGCATGTTGGGGTGTTCATTTTGCTGACAACGACGTTTCTATCCTCTTGCAATTGACGTTTAACTCTGTCTTTTCGCTTTCTCTCACTACCACTTGTAGTCGTTCTTGTAGCAGATTTACCACATCTGCTATGAACATCATGTTCTCTGCATATGTCATAGTGTTAAGAATTTAACACTATGATATATATATATATATATATATATATATATATATATATATATATAATATTACCAGCCATAATTATCAGGCCACCCCAGTATTTTTAAAGAACTGATGTATCTTATACTATTTTTAGTATTTATTGCCAAATTAAAACAGAACGGTTCTTTTGTTATTTTTACTTTGGAAAGTTTTATAAGGCAAGTAAGCAAAGATGAACTCGTCCGAATCACCCTCAATATTCTTCAATCTTTCATTGATGAAACTGCAATATAGGTTATCATTAAATACTTATAATTTCACTTGATGCACCTGTTATTGTGCAATATTAACAAAAGAACCATTCTGTTTTCATTTGCAATTATTCACTTGGCAATAAATACTAAAAAATAGTAGGAAATACATCATTTTTTTAGAACACTAATTTTGGCCGGTAGTATATATATATATATATATATATATATATATATAGCCTTTGAGATTTCACCCGCAATGAAACGTGTTCTTTTAACGATATATAAAAAGGAAATCTGATTCCTTTTACAACAGAAGAAAGTATGCCATTGAAGATTCACAAGTTACTTAGAATGACTTACAATGACATTATTGAACTCTTGGCTTTTATCGTCCCAGTCAGTGTAAATATTCGTTTAATTAACGCTTTCAGAGTGGAGCCAAAATATCTCTGTTGCCCAGATTAAAGACGCCCACAGATTTTTGGAAAAATATTATCCTATATTCCCTCCCCGCTTACTAAAATTAAAAACGAACATTTGAAAAACAAATACGCATACTTCTTTTAACCACGCACCGAAAAACAAATCATACAAGTAATTGTTTTTATAGAAAATCGTTGAGAAATCAAATTTGTTAATTTTTTATCATCTCTGAGATGGAGGTTGTAGTCAAACAGAAGAAATAACTACGAACTTAGATACCCCCACTCAATTGCCAAAAAACAAAGCATATCATGATCTTACAAGGGCTCAAACTAAATAGAAACAAAGTTTTATCATCAAAATGTTTATGCTATTATTAAGAGGAAAGATCAAATTTTGTTGCTTTTATTTAAATTTATTTTTAAATTCTTTCTAACACTTTCAAAATTTTAATTAGAATTTCATTTTCTTGTTTTCCATCAGCGATTCCCGCTTGTTTACGTAAGACGACTATTAAGAAAATGGAATCGTCGAGTAAAATGATTTTGGGGCGAGAAAATTTTCCCTCGCTCTCGACCGCCGATCGAGTGATTTCTTTTTCAAATCTCAAAGGCTTTACATATATATATATATATATATATATACGTCATTCAAAGAGTATATAAATATAAAATAGGGGCCTGAAGATTACATTAATCCTGAAGATTATATATATATATATATATATATATATATATATATATATATATATATAGGGTGATGCAAAGTTTGTTCACCATAAAGATAATTTATTAAAAGTATAATTACATATTAAAATTTTAAAAACCAGTTTAAATAATTCCAATACAAATTATGACAAGTGGCACGAATCCACTAATCCAGTTGTCAAAATCCATCTGACACTGAATATAAAAGGCTTCAAAAATACACCGCAAAAGTTCTTCGAGTGGAGTAGTGGCGTAGTGGATAATAGTTGGTTAGTATTATCTAATGGTCATGAGTTCGATCCTTGGACTTGGATTCGGCAAACCAAATTTCAACATGAAAGAACAATAATAGATGTCACAGGATATATCGCAATAATAAAAATTATAACACCTTTTATTAAAATTATATCAACCAAGATAAGAACAAAGGTTCGAAATAATTCCAAGATTATTGAAAATTGCTCATCTCAGAATTAAATACAAATTATGACAAGTGGCACGAACCCGCTAACATAATTAAGTTTCTAAAATCCACCAAACACTTAATACAAAAGTTTCCCAAAATACGCCACTAGGACTTTAGTGCTGTATTTTTGGAGCCTTTTATATTCAGTGTCCGACTGAATTATGTTAGTGGATATAGTAGTTGGTTATACACGTGTTAGTATCATCTAGTGGTCATGAGTTTGATCCTTGGACCTGGTAGTGACGAACCAAGTCCAACATATAAGAATAATATTTGATTTCAAAGTATATTTCACAATAACCAATGAAATAATCGATATCAGCCAATCTATGAACACCTGATGATGGCACATGGTCGAAAACTTTGTGTCTATTATAAAACTTAAAGAGAACAAAATTTCGAAATACTTCCAAGATTATAGAAAATTACTCATCTCAGTAAAGAAAAGAATTAGGCTTTTGCTTACATTATCTTATTTTGTTCGGACTGTTGTCATCAGCTTTGTTGCCATATTAACGACGCTTCAGCCGTTCTAACTGAGGAAGGAAAGTGCTACTGAGACTGAGATCTGAAGGCGTAATCCAAAAGCAGATTAGAATACTGAGAGACACGAACATTTCGTTGCAAACAAAGAAAAGAGTACCGAATTCTTATGTGATATTTGTCCTCCTATGTGACAGCGAATACTGGACGATCTCCTCAAAAATGACGGAAAACCTCGAAGAAACAGAACTGTGGTTCTACAGAAGGATGCTGAGAATATCATGGGACAAACGTGAGCAACGACGAGGTTTCGGAGAGAATGTAAACGAAAAGTAAACTTAGGCTTAACATAGAGAAGAGATAGATAAAATGTGTGGGACAAGTAATGAGGAAGAAGAGCTTGGAGAATCTGATACTCACAGTGCGGATAGAGGAAAAGAGAGACAAAGGAAAACAAAGCGTGGCATACTTAATGGACTTAAGCAAATAGGATGGCAGGGCAGGGTTTTGAAGAAAATAACAGATCAAAATGTATTAAGAGCTAAAAGGGAAGATGTGGAGGGCTATGATCACCTACATCCTGAAAGGACACGGCACATAAAATATGATTGGTTCGATGGATATTTTGAAAAATTAAAGGCCTGCAGAAATGTCTAAATTTCTGAAATGCAATAATTTATTGTTTCTTCAACAAAGAAAGCACACAACTCTATTGTCTGATATAAGTCAGTTAAGTGCCATACGTGATACACGCTTTGGGCGATTGTGTCTCTAAAGAGACATGACAGACTGGGCAAAAGATTATTATTATATATGTCATTGACTGGTTGCCAACCAAGGCTATAGAACCCAATCTGTCATGTTATTTGACTCATAGCTAAAGGGAGAAAAGATGTATTAGATTATATTATTAAGTGGTAATAAGTAGAGGATCAGTTTATTACTTCATAACAATAGAAAACCGATCCCCGACTTTATGCCTAGGATCAGCTTTAAGTATGCTTCCAACTATTACATTCTGTCAGTCAGTTAAGTGCCATACGTGATACACGCATTGGGCGATCATGTCTCGAAAGAGACATGACTGACTGGACAGAAGATTGCCATTGCTTTCTGCGGTAGACTGGTTGCCAGCCAAGGCTATAGAACCCAGTCTGTTCTATTATTTAACCCATAACTGGAGGGAAGAGACGGATTAATACCTTTCCCAAGGGTATTTGCGCGTAAATGAATGCAAGGAATTCAACTGGAATTCGAACTCGGCTTGCCGATTTGCCGTTTCGAGTCAATATCCACTGCATTACAACGCACATATTTTTTCAAAAAGCATTGTTTTTATTAGTCTCCAAATGTTTCATTTCAGTCTCTCGTATCGCGGAATCTGTCGGCATTCCTTTAGGCCCCAACGCTGCACCCCATATTTCTTTACAGTCTTGAGAGAGAGAGAGAGAGAGAGAGAGA
Source organism: Ascarosepion bandense (assembly GCA_037127315.1). NCBI lineage: Eukaryota > Metazoa > Mollusca > Cephalopoda > Sepiida > Sepiidae > Ascarosepion > Ascarosepion bandense. The sequence goes on from JBBBDQ010001605.1 coordinate 1,851,902, forward strand.
GAGAGAGAGAGAGAGAGAGATAGAGATATATATATAGAGATATATATATAGAGATATAGAGATAGAGATATAGAGATATATAGAGATATATATATAGAGATATAGAGATATATAGAGATATATATATAGAGATATAGAGATATATAGAGATATATATATAGAGATATAGAGATATATATATAGAGATATATATATAGAGATATAGAGATATATAGAGATATATATATAGAGATATAGAGATATATAGAGAGATATATATAGAGATATAGAGATATATATAGAGAGATATATATAGAGAGATATAGAGATATATATATAGAGATATAGAGATATATATATAGAGATATAGAGATATATAGATATATATATATAGAGATATAGATATATATATATAGAGATATAGAGATATATAGAGATATATATATAGAGATATAGAGATATATAGAGATATATATAGAGATATATAGAGATATATAGAGATATTCCAACTGGTTGGACAACGACTAAGAAATTTTTTACGATGATATTCAAGTTGTACAAGATCCGGAGCCACTCGAGGTAGGTGGTGATAGAATAAGAGCCACTTTCGGATAGGGAGTGAAGATAAGATTCTAAACTTGAACCGATTAATATTGTAGTGATAGTGAAGCCCTCCCAAGTGAGACAGTTCCACAGAGCAGTGGTTCGAGTGGAAATTATCACCAATAGAATATGGAGGTGGTTTGATACAATGTGACAGGCTTGGTGAGTCCTAGCTACGAAGGTTATTACTTGGGTGACCAGTTTGTCTGTTCACTTTCAATGGTTGTTTTTTTTATATACTCCTTTCTCTCCAAGCAAGGCAGGACCGCCACTGGTGAGTAGGAGGTTCCAGTGAGAGAAAAAAAAATCAAGGTACAGGGAATTTTTAAAAATCATTTCGCCCGAAGCAAGGCAGTTTTACTGCCACTGGTGCGCAGGGGGCTACATAGAAGGAAAGTGATGAGAAAGAGGGGCAGGTTATAGGGAGTGTCAGGAAGAGGGTAATAGAAGGATGAGAATACTGGTGTGATGAGAGTGGAATGGACGGAAAAAGAGCATGTTCCCAGTCCTTTCCACATTACCTCTTGTATCTTGTTCTTTTCCTTTCTCTCTACCTTCGCAACTGTCTTCACTCCTGCGTTCAAATCCTTCTCTTGCCCTTTCTCTTTCACCCCCTGTAACTGGTTCGTCTTTCTCTTCACTCTTCTCCTGCCTAAAACTTAAACTCTCTTATGTAGCCCCTTGCACATCAGTGGCGGTACCGCCTTGCTTGGGGTGAAATGATTAAAATGTATATACATATATAATATATAGATACTATAAATGCATCAAAATATTAAGACTTATATAAAATATTAAGATTAAATATGACAAAATATTAAGATTTATAATGACAAAATCTCGTGTCAAAAAAACATTGACTTAAATTCAATTCACCCATTAGAGAGAACACAGCGGCCGAAAGGCATAACAAGTGATTAAATGTGTTTGATATTTACATCAATTCATTTTCTATAAATACTTTCACGGCTTCTGCTCCGATGAACTTAGATCACTGGTGCCCCCTAAATACGAATTTGAACGAGATACCAGTTTAGCAACTAGATCCCACCCTTTTACAGTGAAACCGATAAAATGCAGCCGTAACTTCTACTCCAACAGTTTCTTTCCTCGCACTTCCCGACTGTGGAATTCTCTTCCAAACGATTGCTTCCCCGACGGCTACAATCTCCAGGAGTTTAAATGTAAGGTCAATAGACACCTCCTAACACACTAACCTGCTCCCATTCTATCAAGCACTCTTCCCATCTGCCCAACCCTCATCCTCGCTATCCTTACTCATCTGTCACCTTCCTCCTGACATTCCCTATGTCTAACTACTCCTTCTCTTTACCTTCCCCTATGTAGCCCCATGCGCAATAGTGGGAGTGGAATGCCTTGCTTGGGGTGAGATGATTAAAAAAAAAAAATATCCATTCTCGCTTTGTACTGCGAATGTGCAAAGTCATATACTCAAAACAACTCCTTCTATAGATTAAGAAGTTTTACCTACCATGCATATGTTTTAGAGTCGTGTGTGTGCATATATATATATTACGGAAATTAACGAAGATTAACGAAATGGTTATAAACAAACCGACAATTTGAAATGATTTGTTTGAACATTATTTTTGATCGATACTCGTATTTAAGTAGATATTCTGTTTTATATTACGGAAATTAACGAAGATTAACGAAACTTGGTTATAAACAAACCTACAATTTGAAATTATTTGTTTGAACATGTCATTTGATCGATACTCGTATTTAAGTAGATATCCAGTTTTTATAACAAACAGTATATATATTTATTTCTACCGGCCTGATTATTTACGATAAATTTTTATTTCGAAAATGTGTGTCATTCGGCAGAATTCGAACCTGCGATCCCTCCGTTAATAACTATATCTGCTCTGAAATGTATGGTAATGTCAACAAATGTAAACATGTAACGGAAATTAACGAAGATTAACGAAACTTGGTTTTAAACAACCGACAATTTGAAATTATTTGTTTGAACATTATTTTTGATCGATATTCGTATTTAAGTAGATATTCTGTTTTATATTACGGAAATTAACGAAGATTAACGAAACTTGGTTATAAGCAACCGACAATTTGAAATGATTTGTTTGAACATTATTTTTGATCTATACTCGTATTTAAGTAGATATTCTGTTTTATATTACGGAAATTAACGAAGATTAACGAAACTTGGTTAGAAACAACTTACAATTTGAAATGATTTGTTTGAACATTATTTTTGATCGATATTCGTATTTAAGTAGATATTCTGTTTTATATTACGGAAATTAACGAAGATTAACGAAACTTCGTTATAAACAACCTACAATTTGAAATTATTTGTTTGAACATTATTTTTGATCGATACTCATATTTAAGTAGATATTCTGTCTATAATCAAATAATATTATAAATTTATTTCTACCGGCCTGATTATTTACGATAAATTTTTGTTACCAAAATGTGCCATTCGGCAGGATTCGACCCCTATCCACATAGGGGGATCCACCAAGTGATATGGCTTACTACGATGAGTTCGAAAATTGTGTTATAGGCTTAATTTGACTGTGTTTAGACTGATCGTCATTCGTGGTCGAGAGGTCTAAGACATGCCAGGTCACTTGGTGGCTTCTCCTGGTTACCGTCCAAACGCAAACAAAGTAATTTCTAAAAAAACTAATGGATGAATTTAATTCATTAATCCGAAAGATTTTATCGTTTTAACCGTTATGTTTAGTGGATACGCACATTTGAATAGAAATGTATATATATATATATATATATATATATATATGAGTGTGTGTGTGTGTGTGTGTGTGTGTGTGTATATAATTTTTAATTAATATATATATGTATATAATTATTAATTAATATATATATATTTATATATATAATTATTAAACAGTTATTTGTCAGAATTAAATAAGATCTGTACATAGCTGTATTTAAAATTTCTTAATACATATACAACGTAGAGCTTTTGAATATTTTCATTCGGAAGTCAGTCGATTACGCAATCTTAATTTCAAACTTGTGGTATCTTCAGGCGATTGGTGTTGATATCTATCTATCTATCTATCTATCTATCTATCTATCTATCTATATATATATATATATATATATATATATAATTTTACATAACGGATTTTTAATAATTAGTTTGGATTATGCACATTTCGCCGCTCTTGTGTTCTTGGCGCGGCTCTTCAGACCCCCCCCCCCACCAAAAAAAAAGTTCTCACGAGTTCGTCTCCTTTGGAATTTACCCTGATTACATACCAAGTGTACTACATTATATATATATATATATATATATATATATATAGATAGATAGATAGATAGATAGATAGATAGATAGATAGATAGGTGTGAGTTTGTAACCCTGGGTTTTACGCTCTTGCGATCGTCAGATAAACTGATTAATTTAAATAAAAAATTGACTATATGTAGGGCTGCGTATATTGGGTGTATTTATATATATATACGCGCCTCTCTGTCTATATTTTTTATATAAACATTTCGCTTCATGCAAGTTAGGACTGCCACTGGTGCGCAGAGTCTCAGAGAGAGAGAAAAAAAAAGAAAATTAAGTACATCACACCAACCAGTATTCTCATCTTTCTGACACCACCTATAACCTGCCCCTCTTTCTCATCACTTTCTTCCTATGTAGCCCCCCTGCGCACCATTTGCAGAAAAACTACCTTACTTGGGGCGAAATTATTAAAAAATCCCCTGTAACTTGATTTTTTCCCCACTAAGTTTTATCTGAGTGTCAATTTTTTTTAAAACTACAAAAAATTATCAGAAATTATAACGTTTTCATCCATGATTATTATTTTAATTTAAAAAATTGCCCGTTCAAAAATTCCCTGTTACTTGAGAGTTAAAAAAAACAAAAAACAAACACCGTTACAGAAGCGTTCTTAAAAAAAAAAAAAAAAAAAAGCTAAACGGTAAAATCCATTCTTGAAAATCACCTGAAGACGCCACACATGGTAAAAACTTAGGTCGATTAATAACTCGTTTACAAATGAAGAATATTCAAAAGTTCTACAATATAATTGTATTGAACACTTTTTAATACAAATGTGCACCGGTCTAATTCTATTATGTCCAAAAGCTAAGTAATTAAACAATCAATATATATATATATATATATATGTGTGTGTGTGTGTGTGTGTGTATGTGTGTGTGTGTGTGTGTGTGTGTGTGTGTGTGTGTACACGGGTTTGGGCTTAAATGTTCCCGACCTGAACAAGAAATGATTAAATGTTCATCATCAGCTCAGATCTTTGTTCTGCCGAGAACTTTTCTGTATTGCTTTATACAAGAAATAAAATATAAAAAATATATTAAAATAATATAAAATATCTGTTCTTATTTAGAAGGTACGAATTGGCAAAAAAAAAATAATCAGTCAAGTCTCAAAAGAGACATGACTGACTCGGTAGAAGATTATCCAGCAGATGGTTGCCATTGCTTTCTGCGGTAGACTGGTTGCCAGCCAAGGCTATAGAAACAAGTCTGTTATGTTATTTCACTCATAGCTAAAAAGAGAAAAGATGTATTAGATTATATTTTTAAGTAATAATTAGTTGGGGATCAGTTTACTACTTCATAACAATAGAAAACCAATCCCCCAATTTTTACCCAGTATCAGCTTTAAATATCTTTCCAACTATTACATTCAGTCATTTAGTTAAGTGCCATACGTGATACACGCTTGGGTGATCATGTCTCGGCAGAAGATTATCATTGCTTTCTGCGGTGGACTGGTTGCCCGCCAAGGCGAAAGAACCGAGTCTGTTCTATAATTTAACCTATAACTGGAGGGAAGAGACGGATTAAAACTTTTTTCAAGGGTATTTGTGCGAAAGTGAATGCAGGAAATTCAACTGGAATTCGAACTCGGCACCCTGATTTGTCGTTCTGAGTTGATATCCACTTAACCAGATCTGATGAATAGACTCGAAAAGAATTCGATATTTGCGTCATCTAAATCGCAGGAAAA